>QRFJ01000030.1:2079085-2327549 GCA_006176705.1 Cocos nucifera
AATTATCGGCCCCGATTTTACCTTTGAGAACAACGGACTGTTGAGGTCAGAGAGTCAGAACCAGAAGTTGACCTAGCTCATTGTGTTGCCGAGACAGTTTGAGCAATCATTTCAAAATGTTCAATCTTTGGGTAGATCAAAACCTATCATATTGATATTCGATCGGTAGTCCCAGCACTTCTTGAAGGTAAAGATTCCGGGTGCTTATCCAATAGAAAAGAATGACGGTACATAGTAGCCAATTGGCTTATAAGGACAAGCACGTGTGATTAAGAGATTGGGTTGAGATTTATATAATACCCTTCCGTTACCTAGAAGCCCAGAATGGCTACACTTGTAATACACTTCTAGGGGCAAAATTGTAATTTTGTAAATAAATTAATGAAATGGGTTATTTACATTATCACACACCTATGTTATTTAGTGTCCCTGTGATAACATGTCCTTTGAGTTAAGGTAATGTGATATTCTATTTTCCAAGAGTTGAAAATTTAAAGACATGAGATAATCATTGATTAACTCATTAAACAGCTTCCCTGATCCATTAGGATCATCAACGAGGAGGTATTGAATCCGGAAGGTTTGGTGTACGATCGCTTCTCTTTAAGTAGATGAAGTCTTGAGTCTATGGTGTTGGAGACACCCGAGCAGAGTAACAGGTACTGTTTGACTTGACGATATTGAGATGACGGAGGGAGCCACTTACTGGTGTATGCGACCCATGTTGTTGGTCTAGTGTAGATATGATGTAATCATGACGCCTCAGATGTATTGTACGCAGTTGACATCTTAGTTTATAGCGAGAGTGTTTCATACATACAAAGATCCCTTCTTTCTTCTGGTTTCAGATTTATATTGTCGACTCTACTGCTTAGTATAGGAACAATTTCCGATGGCCTGGTCTGAAGACATATGAAGAAGTAGGTTATCGTAGTTTCTGCCGTTTTGCTTTCATACTTTTTAGATCAACTATATGATTACTTTAGGGTCAGAGAGTATCCTTGAGCTTTTTAGACACTTATCGCTTGGAGGGCCTGGTATTACAAATGCTATAGTACTACACCATTTACGTAGATGCGATGTCTTCCTCCTCTAGCGCATCTGAATTGACACTGCGAGGTATGTCTGTATTAGTCTGAGTCTTATCGACATCGCTTCATGCTGTAGGTGAGCGTGGGGATGTGGGCAGAGCTCAAGAAGGGGAATCGTGTCGTACCGTCGGTGGTAGGAGGGGGGGGGGGAGTAGCCCTAGTGAATGAATGGCCGGATGGGGAGGGAGGGATGCAGAGGTTCAAGTAATCCGAGTGCCATGGTAGAGGTGAAGATAGATAAGAAAGGAGTTTATCACTTTAGTTACTTTGGACACTTGGGACACTTCGGAGAGGAAGTCGCATTACATATAAGTGTTGATCATGAGACTAGGGTTTAGAGTGGTTTACTATTTGAGGATCATATCCTTATACCCTAATCTGATCGAGGCTCAAGATAGAAGAACTGAATCACACAGGTAGCTGCACCAAGAGGTTTGCATCAGCTCTGATGGGTTGCCACCAAATACTGCTAGTGTCACATGGTGGATTTTGAGAGCAATTAGAATATTTAGATGATCGATCATTCTAGCTGTTCGAATCAGAAGAGTTCTGATCCATCGAAAGGAGTTTCGATGATGTCTATGATAGAGATCATCACATATCCCATTACCATACAGAACTGAACCTAACTGGGTCACACAAATAAGGGTTTGAATCTGGTGATCATCAATTGAACTGATCTAGTTCAATTGATCTGAATGAGATTCAATTAGGTTCAAGGAAATCGTGTTAGCACTCGATTGAACCTAACGTTCTTCTTTTACTATCATAAATAAGTTGTCCTGTCTGAGCCAAAGGAGTTTGTGCTCAATCAGAGGCCTTCATATGGTCTGATTGGAGTTGTCCAAGTCAGAAATAGGTTTGTCTTATTTGTAAAACATTATCTGCCATTTTTGGTCACCTGCCATTTCTTGTTCTTTGACTTTGGTCAAAAGTCTACCTTTGACTGGTCAAACGTTGACCATTGACCTTTGACTTTTGACCACATGTCATGCACCTATTGGAGAGCTGGTGGGGGCCTGTCCCCCTGCCAGAACCTGGCAAGGAGAAGGGCGCACGCCAAGGGTGGTGTGAGCCCAAGTAGGAGGCGCCTAGGAGTCCTTGTTGGACAAGGACTCCACCTCCCTTTTGGATTCCAGTTAGAGTTCTACTTAGAATTCAGTTTGACTGGTCTTAGGCGCCCTCTAAGGAGGAATCCAGGGGTCTCTATTCCAACCAATTAGATTTAGATCTGATTTCACAAAGGGTTGTGATTGGTTGAGAGGAAGAGGAGTTGGATCACAAGAGGTCTATAAATAAGACCCTGCGCCCAACCCTAATTCTAATGCTATTAGACACGCCCCAAGGCTGCCTCTCTCCTCCTTCTCCACGCCATAGTCTCTTCTCCCCTTGCTCTCCACGTCCAAAAGTGTTTTGGATTTAGGTTGGTGCGATTCAGATCAAGGAAAGGCGATCAAAAGCAAGAAGGCTGCGCTGCTGCAAAAGGACGACTGCAGATCTTCAAAAGAATTTTGAAGATCCTCCAGATCAGATCCAGATCTAATTTTTGGAGGGGTGATAGAGAAGAAGAGGATCTCCAGATTCAACCCGAGTGGATACCGGTAGAGGCCAGGCGCTTGCGTGGCTAAGATTCAGAATCTTCGCTGCAATCAGGATCATCAACAGGGTAATAGGATTACCCAAATCAGGTAAATTAAATTTGATTTAATTTATCT
This sequence comes from Cocos nucifera, assembly GCA_006176705.1. Taxonomy (NCBI): domain Eukaryota; kingdom Viridiplantae; phylum Streptophyta; class Magnoliopsida; order Arecales; family Arecaceae; genus Cocos; species Cocos nucifera. Next base: position 2,081,892 of record QRFJ01000030.1, read on the forward strand.
TATTTTATTTTATTTATTAAAATAATAAGAATCAGATCTGAAACATATCAAGATCTGATTGAGATCAAGAGAAAATTTTTGAAATATATCTCTTGATCTAATCAGATCTGGACGAACCTAGACCGGAAAATCAGGATTTCCCTTCACTATGGTGACTTCTTCTATGGTAACTTCTCTTATGGTGGAAGTAGCAGTAAGTGCGGGATATGACACTCAGATGGGGGATAATAATTGGGTCAGTATCGAAATAAATTCTGATAACCGAGGTTTTAAGTCAGATGAGAATGAGGCTGAAGAAGAATGACTTGATGAAGACAATAACAATGATGAAGATGAAGATGGTGATCAGGATGATCAGCCCGATATTAATATAGGTGAACCTGAACCTAGGATGCATGAACCCCATAATTTTTTAATGACTTAAATTTAGATCATGGTGGTGCTATTAGTGCTGGTCAAAGATTGTCCTTTGGCTATCAATTTTGGGACTCTTCGATGACTGAATTTTCTAATGATCTAATTTTTTAGAGCAAAGATGATCTAAAGAGAGCTGTTGATCTTTATCATAATCAGAAGCATCGGACATACAATGTAGTTCAGTTATATTCGAAGTTGTGGCCCATATGATGTACATCATCAAATAATGAACAAGAATGTAAATAGAGGCTTCGTGCTGCATTGTTGAAAAAGCATGGATATTTTCAAATCATCGGATACGAGGGTTCACGCACTTGCTTGTTTGGGGGTTTGAGTTGAGACCACAAATATGTCAGTGGAAGCAAGATTGGCACACTAATCCAGCATATTGTTGAGAAAGATCCAGGTATTAAAGTTGAAGCTATTGTGGCAGTCGTTAACGAGTAGTTTCAATATATAGTGTCATACAGAAAAGCATGGTTAGAAAAATAGAAGGCATTAGTTGATATTTATGGAGAATGGGAGCCGTCTTATGCAAAATTATCCTATTATATGACTACACTCAAAAATGCAAACCCAAAACTATTGTTTCATGGAATTTTGTACCAACAAAAAATTTCAATATGCAGATTTTAAATTATGTTTTTTGGGCTTTCCAACCATCCATCCAAGGTTTTAGACATTATCGTCATGTGATCAGTATTGATGGCACCCACTTGTATGAAAAGTTTAAAGGTAAGATGCTAATTGCCATAGGAGTTGATGCAGAAAATAGAATTTATCCCTTAGCATATGCAATTATGGATGAAGAGACGACTGCTAGTTGGAGTTGGTTTCTTCTTCGGCTCAGAACATATATCGCACAAAATAGAGATAGAATATGCCTAATTTTTGATAGACATCCAGGTATATTGAATGCCATTACAAATGAGTCTATTGGATGGAGTCTGCCATGTGCCTATCACCGATACTGTTTAAGATATGTCTGCAGCAATTTTAACACTCACTTTAAAAATGCACAGCTTAAAAGAGCAATATGGCAAGCAATGAGCACTCATCAAGTTCGGAAGTTTGATTTTATCCTGGGCAGGATCAGAATAGTGAATGCAGAGGCTTGGAGTTGATTGTCTGAGTTAAAAAAAGAAGTGGACACTGGCACATGATGTCGGTACACACTATGGTATCTTAACTACAAATTTGTCGAAGGTTTTTAATAGTATTTTATGAAGAGCTAGAAATATGCCAATCACTGCTTGTGTTCAAATGACATTTTACCATCTTGTGAAATACTTTAATACGAGATGTGCCCAAGCCTTAAGATATGTGCAGGATATTCCAAATATTTTTTTTACTTCTCATGTTGCAATTAAGATTGCAGAAGATCAAGTTAAAGCTAATCAGCATAGAGTAACAGCGTTCAATATCCAAAGAGGAATATACGAAGTGCTTACGAGGAGAGCAAGCATAGGATTAAGAGGTAGAGAAAATTTCTATATCGTAACTTTAAATGAAAAACAATGCTCTTGTGGAAAGTGGAGCATTTATAGATATCCCTATTCACATGTATTATCTGTGTCCCAAGAAATTGCCATGTATTTTAGTAGATTCGTGGATGACGCATATATAGTTGTGGCATATATGAATGCTTGGAGTGGAGAGTTTTATCCATTGCCATATGAAGACTATTGGATGTCCACAGATATATTTACATGTATTTTCAATCATCATCGTTTGAGACCTAAGCAGAAGGATGGGCCAAAGTCAACAAGGCTGTGAAATAAAATAGATGATAGGTAAATAAGAATCATTATGGTATTTATAAGGAACAGGGTCATGATCGTCATTGCTATCCTAGGTTACTTCGAGATGCATCAACTTAAGGCAATGGAAGAAATTAAAGGCATCTAAGTTTTGTGTAGAGTATTATGTATTTTGATAGTTGAACTTTCTATGTATTTCAGGCTTGTTTTATTATTCTATAAAAGTCTGATAGTTGAACTGTTGTTGGATATATGTGCAAACCTATTTTATGTATGATTTAAATTAATATAGTATTTCTAATGTACTAATAAATCTAGGATGTATGTTATTATTTTAGATATCATTTTATTGTATCATGGCTTGCAATCCATGGCATCCAGGCCCACGAGACCGTAGTGTTCTTATATTGCAGGAGACACATCGATCACAGACTATATTAGATGGCACTGTAAGCATTCTATTTCTACTTTTATTTTAATAAATAATTATTAAAATCATATACACGATCTTATTATCTTATCATATTGCAGGAGCTTAGACATCTCCGCTTACGTCAAGCAAATGTGGATTTATGGAGGACGGAGGACATCCCAGATAGAGTTATGGACTATTTATTATATCTAGGATTTTATGGAGTATATCGGATTGGGAGGATACAGATGAATGTTGGTCTAATTACTTCATTACTTGAGCGATGGCGTCCAGAGATACACACATTCCATCTTCCATTTGGTGAGGCAACGATCACATTACAGGATGTCAGTATGCTCACCAGACTTTCAGTTGATGGTGATGTAGTTATAGGATCTGATCCACAGTTTACCATTCCAGAGTGGCAGGCTATATGTGGTCGACTACTAGAATTTAAGCCAAATGTCCATTTTTTCGATCATTCACGACTGAGGATGGAGTGTTTGGATGATCGCTATCGATATTTTCATATTGGAGATGATGCATCAGAGGAGATGGTGCGAAAGTATGTCAGGGGTCAAATAGTTCGATTGCTAGGAGGTGCCCTTTTGCCCGATACTTCATCTAATAAGGTGAAGTTGATGTTTTTACCACTATTAGAGGATTTAGATTTTGCACGTAGATTTAGTTGAGGTAGTGCAGTATTAGCTTGTTTGTACAGAGCTTTGTGCCGTGGTTCGTATGCTGATCAAATTGAGATTGGTGGTTTTCCTACGTACCTCAAATGACAGCATCGGATTCTAGCTGGCATCAGTATGATTCTTTTGTTACAGACACATTTCTGAATCCAGGTGAGGAGGTCACTCAGTTCGCAAATATTCCGGTAGCACTCGATATTCCTCATACGCATAATCAAGAGATGTCTACTGATGTAGGGGAGGCCCCATCATAGATGATACAGTAGGAGGAGCGCCCGTTAAGGACCTTCCTGAGAAGGTCCAAGGGATCAAAAGCACCACGACGTCCTTATGGGACTTAGTATTTTTTTGAACTTATACTATCTGATTTTTTTTTGTATTATGTGATTTATTTTTGTAAACTTGGCATCCCAGATCGAAGATTATTTTATATATTTGATTTCTTTATTTTAAAGTGTTATGATGTTATGATTTGTGGATATTGATATAGATCTTAAATTATTATATGGCTTACCGTACCTTATCATATTATCCCATACTACTTTCATATCGAACCGTATCGTATCCTCCTATCTCATACCATATGATACCCGTATCATACTGCCCCACACATGAGGTCGACCCTCAGGTCGACCTCTGTGATAGTGTCGAAACCCGTGTGCCTTTGGAACAGCAGAGGTCGACCCCTGGCACAGGGGATGACCTAGGGATCGATCCTTTTGGTGTGCCAGCCAAAAAAAGCCATGTCATTCAGCCCCTTTTCACAAAGGTCGACCTAAGGGTCGACCCTTTTCTCAAAAATTAATTTTCTCTTAAAATATAAATTCAAAAAATATGAAATTATCTTCAATACATCACAAATCTTCTGTTCTTACTTTTGAGGCTTTTGAATCAAAACTTGATAAAATTATAATTTTGCTCCTGAAATACAATAAATCTTTTTTCAAGTCAAAATCATTAGCAATTACATCAAATATTTTATAATCATCAAAATCAATTCTTAAAGTAATGGTATCACTTTTGTATCGAACCGTATCGTATCCTTCCATATCATACCATATGATACCCGTATCGTACTGTCCCGTACCAAATAATATTGAGCATCGGGACCCGTATTACATCGAATATCATACCATATCGGTATCTCTTACGACCATTGGGTCTCTCTTCTGAGATATCTATCAGAACATGAAAAGCATCTCAGAAGTTCAAAATTAGGCTGTTGCCAAAAATATGTACATGTGGATCAAATATAAAAAATTTTATTACAAATGATAAACATCGTCAACTTTAGAGATAGAAACTTAATTTGACCAAATGGCATGCCAAAGTGAAAATGGCACAAATGACATACTAAAAAAAAGTGCTAAAGAAAAGTACAAAAAAAAAATTTAAAAGCATCATTATGAATGACGCTTTTAGAAACGCCATTCCTCCTACTTGAAAATTTAAATCCACTAAAATATTCAAGCTAAAATGAATTAAAAAATAATTAATGCGAACTTTTTCCATCGTTAGGATCGACCTCTATGATAGAGCCGAAACCCATGTGCCTTTGGAACAGCAGAGGTCGACCTAGGGTCGACCCCTTTGGTGTGCCAGCCAAAAAAAGTTGTGCCATTCAGTCTCTTTTCATAGGGATCGACCTAGAGATCGATCTTTTTTTAAAAAATTAATTTTTTTCTTAAAATATAAATCTAAAAAATATGAAATTATTTTCAATAGATCATAAATCTTCTGTTATTACTCTTGAGGCTTTGAATCAAAACTTGATAAAATTATGATTTTGCCCTTAAAAAAATATCAGCCTAATCAAATAAAAAGTATAAATATATAAAATAAATAATCACTAATGAGTATGATGAAAAATAAATACCTATTAGATTTGGAGAAAAGATTTGTATATAATAGTATGAATGAATTTCAAAGTACCTTCACTCCTTCTGGCACCCTTATATGTATATATCTACTTTATCTTTATGTAGTTAGCATATATTACAAAATCCATAAACTTTGATGATCCTAAGATCATTTTCTTCACTAACTTTATGACTCTTTTCAACCTTGATGCTATAACATGAAAATATTTTCAAAATGAAAACCTACTCTAGGATCTAAGATTATCCTACAGCATCTAACTGTCTTAAGAAGTAAACATTCTTATTTTTTAAAGAGAACAAATCATTCACTTTCGGTCAGAGATCTTCTTAATAAGAAATCTTATAATTTATTGGCAATGTGCACAAGTACACTAAAGTCAGTTCATTTGGTAGAATAAAAAATATTTACTAAATTAGATTCAAAACATATGAAATAGTAAATTATATTTTTCTTTTACAGCCATCTTTTATACTTTATGCAGCTTTTCTTTATGTCTCTTTCTTTTGCAGAAGAAGATTTGATAACCTTATTAATGGCTTTACCTAATACTACTATAAAAAAAGATTATGGCAGCGGTTCGTAACCACTACCGTAGTCCAAAACATCACTGTCATAAGCTATGACAGCTGTTCTTTAACCGCTGCTACTGTAGCCATCACCGTAGCTCTATGGCAATGGTTATTGTAGTGATTGTTTGAATCGCCGTCATAGATAGTCAATTATAGTAATTTATAAACCACTGCAATAGATCGACCTATAATAGCAGTTATGTAACCGCTACCATAGGTAATCTATAGCAGCGGTTACATAACCGCTGCCATAGGTAATCTATAGCAGCAATTTTTTAATCGCTGCCATAGGTCTAATGCAGTGGTTGACACTATTTACATTAAAATCTATGGCAGCAATTGACACGGATATGGCAGCGGTTATAAAATCGCTATCGTTGATCTTAAATAATTAAAAAATTAAATTTTTTATTTTTTATATATTTTACCTGATAAATATAAATATATAACATAAAAAAATATAATAAATATAAAAATTATTTTAAAATGTTAAAATTTAATTATCGAATAAAATTTATTATAATATTTTTTAAAAAAATAAAATATATTAAAAGTTTTCTAAATCTATATCATCGTCGTCGTCACCAAAAGTCAGAGTCGGAGTTGAAGCTAGAGCCGAAGTCGGAACTGGAGTTGGTGCTGGAGCCGAAGCTAGAGCTGAAGTTGAAGCTGAAATACGGGCCAACATATCCTCGAAGCCCATGACTCCAAAACACACGCTGAGCGTCGACATCATGTCTCTCATGATGCCCTCCAGATGAGATGCGCACTCCTCAGCCCAATCTGCTCACGTCGTAGCATGATCTGCCCGTGCTAACAACTCCTCAAGCTCCTACCAACTGACGACACCGAAAGCCTATGAGGAGATGCTCGACTCGGATCAGTAGCTTATCGACATGTGTCCGGACCAGCATCGGATCCTCCTAGAGTGCTCAGGCCCCAAAACCTGAGACAGATGGTCATGAGGCCCAGAAGTGTCCAAGCTCTCGCGAGCGAGCGTATCTAACTAATCCTATAATTATAAATTGAAATAAAATTTTATAAGCAATGCTATAATACTAATAATATATACTAATATATTTAATACTTACAAAAATACGTCCGATCGTAGCGTTCATCAACCTAGGATAGGGGCTAGGAGGAGGGGGGCACAATGATGAGGAGGCCTGGGAGGCACAATGACGGAGGATCGACGATCGGAAGGGGAAGTGTGGGGTCGGGTGGAGGGTGGAGGGCGGCTGAGGATGGGGAGCTGGGGGGTGGTGGGTGGCAGGGTGGTAGGGAGGGGCAGTCGGAGATGGGGGAAGGAGGGGTGGTCGGGTGAGGGTGGGGGGCGGGTTGGGTGGTGGGAAGGGCGGCCGGAGATGAGGGGCTGGGGTGGCAGGGTGGCGGGGAGAGGCGGCCGGGGATGGAGGGAAGAAGGGGCGGTCGGGGGGAGGGTGGGTGGGGGGTCGGGTGGGGCATGGTGGTGGCGGGGAGGAGCGACCGGGGATGGGGGGAAGGAGGGCCATCGGGGGAGGGTTGGGGGGTCGGTGGGGGTGCCAAGAAGGGGCGGCCGAGATGGGAGAGTTGGGGGGTGGGGGGGGCGGGGGGGAGGGTGGGGGTAGGAGGGAGGGCGGCCGGAGGGTGGGGGGGGTGGGGGGTGGTGGGAAGGACGGCCGAGGATGGGGGGCGGAGGGGGAGGGAGAAGGAGGGGTAGCATCGATCGAAGGGGGAAGAAGCCTCACCGACGATGGAGAGGAGGGGGAGCGATAGAGAGAGATCGAGCGCGCACGGAAGGAAAGCAGAAAAAATTTAAAATTTTTTAACCTAACGTACGGTAGCGGTTATCAAATCACTGCCGTAGATCTATGACAGTGATTATCCAAAACCGCTGCCACAGATCTACAGCAGCGGTTCTATAACCGCTGCTGTAGATCTATAGTAGCGGTTTTTAATAACCGCAGCCATAGATTGAAAATAATTTTTTTTTTATTTTTTTTAAATATTATATAATTTTAAAATTTAATATCTATCTTCACCATTCATTATCTAAAAAATTATCATTAGAGTATCATCGCAAAAGATCACCTTGATCCGATGGCCCTAGCTTCATCGATTAGAAAAATTTGATTTCGACGATCATGAATGACAATGCGATGATCTGATAGATGGAGACCTTCGATGGATCTAAAAACCTAAAATGATGATCTCGATGATGATTGTAGCATACTATCAAAGTTTCACTTCAATTGGATATTGTTATCATGGTCGATTTAGTATTGAATAATTTCAGTCGTTAAATTAGAAACAAGCGATCAAATGGTTAAACGACATCCGATTATGAGATAATTTTTCAGTTAAATGATCTTTGTTATAATTTTAAATATTTTATATGATGATGATAGTAAAATTTAAATCATTTTCGTATAAATTGTTCATGTTAAGTAGATATTGCAAAAGCACAAGCATAATAACTAGTGAAATTTCAGAATGGTTATCAGGAGACATATAGTTTTAGATCGTTCTTCATCTCACGAGTTGAATTTTATAATTACCACCATAAAAAATAATTAAAATAGTAGCCAAGATCATTTATAAAAAAAAATTTCTCATAATCGGATACCATTTGATCCTTTGATCACTCATTTATCATTTAACGATCGAAACTAACTTATACTAAATTGACCAAGATAACGATATCCGATTGAAGTAAAACTTTGATAGTATACTGTAAACATCATCAAGATCATCATTGCAGGTTTTTGAATTCATCGGAGGTCTCCATCTATCATATCATCATATCGTAGTTCGTAATCATCGAAATCAAATTTTTCTGATCGATGAAGCTAGGATCATCGAATCGAGGCGATCTTTTGCAATGATACTCTAATAATAATTATTTAAATAATGAATGATGAAGATGAATATTAAATTTTAAAATTATATAATATTTAAAAATATATATATATGACAGCAATTATAATTAATCGCTGTCATAAATAAGCTTATAGCAGCAATTCCTACTAACCGCTGCGACCTATGACAGCAGTTATAATGAACTGCTGCCGTAGGTAACCGCTACTATAGGTCCGATCTATGACAGCAGTTTCATGTAACCGCTATCATAGGTCGGACCTATAACAGCGGTTAACAAAAATTACTGTCGTAGGGTCTATGGCAGTGGTTTCAAAAATTGCTGCCATAGTACACTACTACAAAAAAGAGCTACGATCGGCAGCGATTTGTAACCACTGTCGTAATCCAAAAAATCGCTGTTATAGGCTATAGTAGTAGTTTTTTAACTGCTACTACTGCAGCCATGGTCGTAGCTTTATGGCAGTGGTTGTTGTAGCAGTTGTTAGAATTGCTGCCATAGATAGCCTATTGCAGTAGTTTATAAACTGCTGCAATAGATCAACCTAGATTATCTATGGCAGCGGTTACATAACCACTGCTAAAGACAATCTATAGCAGTGATTTTTTAATTACTGTCATAGGTCTAATGCAGTGGTTGGCACCATTTGCAACAGAGACCTATGGCAGTGGTTGGCACGGATATGACAGCAGTTATTAAACCACTACCGTAGATCTTAAATAATTAAAAAAAATATTTTTTTATATATTTTATCTAATAAATATAGATATATAACACAAGAAAATATAATAAACATAAAAATTATTCTGAAATGCTAAAATTTTATTATCAAATAAAATTTATTATAATATTTTTTAAAAAAATAAAATACATCAAAAATCTTCTAAATCTACATCATCGTCGTCATCGTCGTCACCAGGAGATGGAGTCGGAGCTGGAGCTGGAGCTGAAATATGGGTCAACATATCTTCAAAGTTCGTGACTCGAAAATACGCGCTGAGCATCGACATCATGTCTCTCACGATGCCCTTCTGATGAGATGCGTGCTCCTCAGTTCGATCTGCCCACATCGTAGCATGATCTGCCCATGCCAATGCCTCAACAAGCTTCTTTCGATTGAAAACATCGAAAGTCTGTGAGGAGATGCTCGCCTCGAACCAGTAGCTCGTTGACGTGTATTCGGGCCTGCATCGGATCCTTCCAGAGTGCTCAGGCCCCAAGATCTGAGATAGATGGTCATGGAGCCCAAAGGTATTCAGGCCCTCGCAAGTGAGCGCACTGATTCTGTAATTATAAATTAAAATAAAATTTTATAAGAAATGCTATAATACTAATCATATATACTAATATATTTAATACTTACAAAAATACATCCGATCGCAGCGTTCATCGACCTGTCCATCTTGTCCGTGCGGCTGGATCGAAAGATCTCGCTATGGCTGGACATCACTCCATCTCTCATCAGCTATAATAAAGAATAAATTTATTAGAAAGATGATAAAAAATATGAATTTAATTTATCTAGTAAGATTTAGAATTAATTACCTCTCTATGCACACGACTGGCCATAGACTTATGGCCTAGAGTGTGCGTATACCCCTAGACTGCACGGTTCTCCCAGTTTTGATGGAAGGTAGTCTAACAAGTATTCAAATAAATAATAAATATTTAAATAAAACTTTAAGTGTATTAAAAAATTTAAAAGTTAGAAATTTTACCTCAAACTTCTGTCTCCTTCAGTGTCTAACCATCCTCTCCCACTGACTTGGAGGACAGTCCTATATCCAGGAAACAAGCTCCTTCAGAGTGTCTATGTCGGTCGGGAGGGAGGAGGGTCGACATCGATCGAAGAGGAAGGAGTGGCGACACCGATTGGAGGAGAGGAGGGGCGATGCCGGTCAAGCGGGAAGGAGCCTCATCGACGATGAAGAGGAGGGGGAGAGAGAGAGCGAGAGAGATCGAGCACGCATGGGAGGAAAGAAAAATTTAAAAAATTTTAACCAAATCTATGGTAGCAGTTATCGAACCACTGCCATAAATCTACAGCAGTAGTTATCAAACTGCTGCCATAGAATCGCTACCGTAGATCTATGGCAGCGATTTTAGGTAACTGCTGCCATAAGTTGAAAATAATTTTTTTTATTTTTTTTAAATATTATATAATTTTAAAATTTAATATCTATCTTCACTGTTCATTATCTAAATAATTATCATTAAAGTGTCATCGCAAAAGGTCGCCTCGATCCAATGGCCCTAGCTTCATCGATTAGAAAAATTTGATTTCGACAATCACGAACGATGATGCAATGATCTGATAGATGGAGACCTTTGATAGATCCAAAAATCTAGAATGATGATCTCGATGATGATTGTAGCATACTATCAAAGTTTCACTTCAATCGGATATCGTTATCATAATCAATTTAATACGAAATGATTTTGGCTGTTAAATTAGAAATAAGCGATCAAAAGGTTAAACGATGTCCGATTATGAGATAATTTTTTAGTTAAATAATCTTTATTATAATTTTAAATATTTTATACGGTGATGATAATAAAATTTAAATTATTTTCGTATAAACTATTCATGTTAAGTAGATATTGCAAAAACATGAGCATAACAACCAGTGAAGTTTCAGAATGGTTATCAGGAGACGTATAGTTTTAGATCATTCTTCATCTCATGAGTTAAATTTTATAATCACCATCATAAAAAATGATTAAAGTAGTAGCCAAGATTATTTATAAAAAAATTATCTCATAATCAAACATCATTTGATTCTTTGATTACTCGTTTATCATTTAACGATCGAAACTAATCTATACTAAATTGACTAAGATAACGATATCCGATTGAAGTAAAATTTTGATAGTATGCTACAAACATCATCGAGATCATCGTAGCAGATTTTTGGATTCATCGAAGGTCTTCATCTATCAGATCATCATATCGTCGTTCGTGATCGTTGAAATTAAATTTTTTTTATCGACGAAGCTAGGGCCATTGGATCGAGGTGATCTTTTGCGATGACACTCTAATGATAATTATTTAGATAATGAATGATGAAGATAGACATTAAATTTTAAAATTATATAATATTTTTAAAAAATATATAATATGGCAGTGATTATAATTAACTGCTGCCATAAATCAGATTATAACAGTGGTTTCTACTAACCGCTGCTATAGATCCAACTTATGGTAACAGTTACAATGAATCGCTACTATAGGTCGACCTATAACAGTGATTTTTTGTAACCGCTACTATAGGTCCAACCTACAACAGCGGTTTTCTGTAACCACTGCTATATGTCGGATCTATAGCAGCAGTTATAAAAATCACTACCATAGATCCGATCTATAGCAGCGGTTAATGAAAACCACTATCGTAGGAGCTATGGCAATGGTTTCGAAAATCGCTGCCATAGTAAGCGCCACCATAGGTCATTTTTGTAGTAGTGGTATGCACTGCCATAGAATTTTTTTGTAGTAGCGTAATGCTATAATAAATGCTTTTTTCTCTTTGCCCTTTGGTACCTTAGGTTCATTCTTTTCTTTATTTGCTTTTTCACGCTCTTTATCTTCTCCTGACTCAATTTTTTCTCCACTTATACACATATTTTGCCGGTAATTTTTTAACTATCCATTCCTCATTATGTATTATTGAGGATAAACTCCGATCCTACCGAAGTCCGACATGATGCTTAGCCCAATGCAACCGATAATCATGGAAGAGTTTCAGCGATCGAATCTTAGTCGAACTCCTTCAGCTGGTCAAACTTTCCAGCGATCGAGCCCCAGTGAAACCCCTTCAGTCGATCGAACTTTTCAGCGGTCGAGCTCCAACCGAACCCCTTCAGTCAGTCGAACTTCTCTGCGATCGAGCCCCAGTCGAACTTTTCAATGGCCGAATTCCTACCGAACTCTCCAGGGTCGAACTTCTCCCAGACTTCTTCTTCGATCGAACTTCTCCAGGAGCCGAATTTCTCCCAGACTTTTCTTTCGATCGGACTTCTACGAAAGTCGAACTCCTTTCGAGCTTCTCCTTCAATCGAACTTCTTCAGAAGCCGAACTTCTCCCAGACATCTCCATCGATCAAACTTCTATGGGATCTGAACTCCTTTCGAGCTTCTCCTTCAGTCGGACTTCTTCAGGAGCCAGACTTCTCCCAGACATCTCCTTCGGTCGGACTTCTATGGAAGCCAAACTCCTTTCGAGCTTGTCCTTCCGTCGGATGCCTACGGAAGTCGAACTTCTTTCGGATCCCTCCTTCAATCGAACACCTACAGGAGTCGAACTTCTTCTGTGTATCTCCTTCAGTTGAATCTCTACAAGAGCCAGACTCCTTCCGATCTCCTCCTTCAGCTAACATTCCTTCCAGATGATCTTCTCTAGCCGTATTCTCTTTGAGAGTCCAAACTCATCTAGAATTGATATACGCCAAAGCTCTTCACCCCTCCATGCAGTCCCGAGCGGCTCAGTATTGGATGACTATGGCCATCGCTATCAATCCACTGTAGGCGACAACAATCTGCTATCAGGCAGTGATGGCTGTCGCCATCAATTTGCTGTAGATGGCGCTACAGCGGCACCCCCTCCAAGACTGACTCCATCAGATCTCGAGCGACCCGCTACTAAATAGCTACAGCTATCACCATCAATCCACTACAAACTCTGCCTATAAAAAAGATCATCCAGATATATTTTCTCTAGGCTCTAAACTCTCTTCTCCTTTTCGAAACTCTATCGAATACTCGTCTGAGCACTCCATTTCTATTGGCTAGAAGAGCTGACTTGATCATCGGAGGATCCCGTCGGAGTCACCACCATCGACTTCGAATGGAACTTTATTTTATAGATCACCGATGGCGACCTCATCCTCCTCCACTCCAGCTCTTCCCGGTATCGATCAGATTCTGCACCAACAAAATTGACGCTAGAGGAAGGGCCTCTATCTCTGAGGTACCCTTATTCTTAAAGAAGTGCTCCACCGATCCTGTCGATCTTCTTCTCCAAGGTTCATCTCCATCCTCTTCCTCAATCTCAAGAAATGCCTCAAAAGAAGGTGACTATCCGAAGATCTACCGCATCAACCGTCAGATCTGAGCTGGATCCATCCACTCCTACTTCATCATCGGTACTTCAACCTCCACCTCTACCGACGGCTATGGTAGATCTGGAGCAGTTTGATCTGCTGATGCAATGGGTTTAAGACCTCACCGAGATGGTGCAGGCCATGCGGCAGCCTCTAATGGTGACTCCGCTAAGAAACCTACCATCAGGATGTCGAAAATCAGTCCCAAGGAAGAGCATTTAGGCTAGCATCGCCACTGAAAAGAAGAAATAGAAAGCAGAAGATCCAAGTTTGGATCATAGTTCTCCTTTGGAGGAGATATTTTTCATCTATAATCAGAAGTCCTCCAAGGTCTGCAATCGAGACGACGTCCTCAATCACAAACTATGGAAGATGGACCGACAGATTGAGGAGCTCTGCCACATCATGCCGGCTCGCTGTGATGACGTCTGCACCGATCCTTTTTTCTCTCTCTGAATTATGCAAGAGCCCATTCTGCCGAACTTCAAGCTTCCTCAATTTGAAAGCTACGATGGAACCTCTAATCCAGTTGATCATCTGGCGGCCTTCCGAACCAAGATGCTACTCCATAGTACACCAGATGCCATATTATGTCGAGCTTTCCCATCTACCTTAAAGAAAGCAGCAAGAAACTGGTACTCGACATTGAAGCTAGGTACGCTCTTCTCTTTTGACCAAATGAGCCATCAGTTCGTGGCTCACTTCATCAGCAACCGATGTCCATGCTGAGGTTCGAATTTTCTGATGAATATCAAGCAAAAGAAGAAAGAATCCATCCAGACTTATGTCATCTGATTTAACGCTATGACATTGAAGGTTCGGGACCTAGACCAGTCTATTGCGATGGTCGCACTCAAAAATGGCCTTCAGAAGAATGATTTGCTATTTTTTCTGAAGAAGAAGTACCTCAAGAACTTTGTTGATCTGCTAGCCCAAGTTGAGAGATATGTCCGTGTGGAAGAAGCCTTCAAGTTGAAGGATGAAAAAATCGTAGGAGAGCGGCGAGCGGACGAGTTGAATAGACCTACCATCGATGGAGGGCCGAGTGAAGTTCGGCCGCACTCACGGACCCCCCTCCCTCCAAGTGCGAGCAAGTTCGAACTTCTTCTCAAGCTCGTCATTAAGGAAGCCCCAACAGAAGGGCGCAAAGAAGTTCTCTCTCCGAAAGGTTTTGTAACTACGTCCCCCTTAACGCTCCTAAAGCTCAAATTTTGTTGGAAATTAAGAATCAACTATCAAGATCAGAAGAATTATGATCTTCTCCAAACAAGCACGATCGATGCAAGTACTGCCTCTACCATCATGATCACGATCACGATACTGAAGAATGCATTCAACTCCGAGACAAAATTGAGGAGCTCATTAGGAGGAGCCGGCTGGATCGATTCCTCAAATGCTGGCCTGAAGTAGAAGAAGATCGGCCAAAGGCACTGACGTAGCTAGAACCACCAATGATGGAGGAACAATAAGAAGGTCGGCCACCTTCCGATATCATCAACGCCACCTCTAGGAGGGGCTTGGTACTTTGGCGAGCCATCATCTTCCAGCCTCAAAGCCAAAAGAAGCTTGCTCTAAATTGAGAAGGCCAGCATGAGATAGAAGAGGTCATCCAGTCCGAAACTTATCGTCTGAAGAAACTCGGAGGAACAATGCTCTCATGACCCTGAAACATAGAAAATCTAAGGATGTGCTGCTAGTAATTTTCCTTCAATAAAATTATTCCATTTTAATAATATTATTTCTTGGTGCAAAAACTATATGATGATAGGAAAGAAGCAGTCAATAGTAGTCATGTTAGGAACAGGAGGAGAACCTTGTCCTAACATGAGCAAGTCGAAGTCCTTCAACCTCAGCCAAAGATAAGATCTCTTCCAAGCTTCAGAGTCTATGTCAATAGGAGATAAGATCTTCTTTAACCTCGACCAGAGATAAGATCTTTTTCAAGCTTCAACATCTTCATCAATAGGAGATAAGATCTCCTTCAACCTTGGTTAGAGATAAGATCTCTCTCGAGCTTCAACATCTTCGTCAACAGGAGATGAGATCTTTCCCGAGTTTCAACTTCAACTTCAACTTCGACTGGAGACAAAATCTCCTCTAAGTCTCGACTTCAACATCAACCTCGACTGGAGATAGGATCTCCCTCGAGCTTCAACGTTTTCATCAACAGGAGATGAGATCTCCTTCAACCTTGGCTAGAGATGAGATCACCCCGAGCCTCAACTTCAACTTCAACCTCGACTGGAGATAAGATCTCCCTCGAGCCTTGACTTCAACTTCAACCTCGGTTGGAGATAGGATCTCTCCTAAGCTTCAACATCTTCGTCAACAGGAGATGAGATCTCCTTCAACCTCGACTGAAGATGAGATCTTCCCCGAGCTCAAACTTCAACTTCAACCTCGGTTGGAGATAGGATCTCCCTTGAGATTCAACGTCTTCATCAACAGGAGATGAGATCTCCTTCAATCTTGGCTGAAGATGAAATCTTTCTCGAGCCTCAACTTTAACTTCAACCTTGACTAGAGATGGGATCTCTTCCGAGCTTCAACATCTTCATCAATAGGAGATGAGATCTCCTTCAATCTCGGCTGGAGATGAGATCTCTCCCAAGCCTCAACTTCAACTTCAACCTCGGCTGGAGATAAGATCTCTCCCAAGCCTCGACTTCAACTTCAACCTCGGCTGGAGATAGGATCTCCTCCGAGCTTCAATGTCTTCGTCAACAGGAGATGAGATCTCCTCCGAGCCTCAACTTCAAATATCAACCTCGACTGAAGATGAGATCTCCCCGAGCCTCAACTTCAACTTCAACCTCGACTGGAGATGAGATCTTCCTCGAGCCTCAACTTAAATTTCAACCTCAATTGAAGATGAGATCTCCCCCGAGCCTCAACTTCAACATCAGCCTCTTCCGAGCCTTAACTTCAATTTCAACCTCGACTGAAGATGAGAATTCCCCCGAGCCTCAACTTGAATATCAACCTCGACTGGAGATGAGATCCCCCCGAGCCTTAAGTTCAACTTCAACCTCGGCTGAGATGAGAGATTCCTTCGAGCCTTAACTTCAACTTCAACCTCGATTGAAGATGAGATCTCCCCCGAGCCTCAACTTCAACATCAACCTCAACTTCAACCTCAGCTGGAGATGAGATCTCCTCCGAGCCTCAACTTCAACTTCAAACCTCAGTTGGAGATGAGATCTTCTCCAAGCCTCAACTTCAACTTTAACCTCGACTGAAGATAAGATCTCCTCCGAGTTTCAAAGTCTACATCAATAGAAAAGAAGATCTCCTTCAACCTCGACTGAAGATAAGATCTTCCACAAGCTTCAACCGCAACATCAATAAAAGATAAGATCTTCCTGAACCTCAGCTAGAGATGGGATCCCCCCGAGCCTCAACTTCAACGTCAACCTTGGCTGAAGATAAAATCTCCCCCAAGCTTCAATCTGAATTGGCACAGAGCCCTGAACAGAACTTCGGCAGTCATCCTTTTTGTATTCCCTTCCTTCGAGTTTCAAACTCGAAAGTGGGAGGGACTATTGTTGGGGATAAACCCCGCTTCTGTCAAAATCCAACATGATGTTTAGCCCAATGCAACCGATAATCATGAAAGAGCTTCAGCAGCTGAACCTTAGTCGAACTCCTTCAGTCGGCTGAACTCTCCAGCAGCTGAGCCCCAACTTCATCAGTCGACTGAACTTCTCAGCGGTCGAGCCCTAATCGAACTCTCCAATGGTTGAATTCCTACCAAACTTTTCAGGAGTCGGACTTCTTCAGGAGTCGGACTCCTTTTAGACTTCTCCTTTGATCGAACTCCTTTCAGACTTCTCCTTCGATCGAACTTCTATGGGAGCCGAACTCCTTCCGAGCTTGTCCTTCAGTCGGACTTCTCTAGGAGTCAGACTTCTCTCAGACATCTTCTTCGACTGGACTTCTATAGAAGCTGAACTTCTTTCGAGCTTCTTCTTCTATCGAACGCCTATAGGAGCCGGACTCCTCCCAAACTTCTCCTTTGGTCAAACTTCTATGAGAGCCAAACTCCTTCCGAGCTTCTCCTTCAGTCGGACTTCTTTAGAAGTCGGACTTCTTTCAGACATCTCCTTCGGTCTAACTTCTACGGAAGCCAAACTTCTTCCGAGCTTCTCCTTCCGTCGGATGCCTACGAAAGTCGAATTTCTTTCAAATTTTTTCTTCAATCGAACGCCTACAGGAGTCGAACTCCTTCCATATCTCTCCTTCAGTCGAATCTCTATAAGAGTCGGACTTCTTTTAGGCTCCTCCTTCAGCTAGCATTCCTTCTAAATGATCTTCTCTAGCCGTATTTTCTTTGAAAATCTGAACTTCTCTGAAATTGATATACGCCAAAGCTCTTCACCTCTCCATACAGCTTCGAGCGGTTCAGCTACGGCCATCGCTGTCAATCCGCTGTAGGCGATAGCGATCCACTACCAAACGACGATAACTGCCACCATCAATCTGCTACAAGCGGCACTACAGACGGTGCCCCCCTCCATGACTGACTCTATCAGACCTCGAACAGTCCGCTATCAGATAGCTGCAGCTGTCATCATCAATCCGCTACAAGCTTCGTCTATAAAAAAGACCCTCCAGATATGTTTTCTCTAGGCTCTAAGCTCTCTTTTTCTTTCCAAAATTCTGTTGAACTCTTGTCTGAGCACTCCATTTTTGTTGGCCAGAAGAGCTGACTTAATCATCGAAGAGTTCCGTCGGAGCCACCACCACCGACTTCGGATGAAACTTTATTTTGCAGATCACCGATGGTGACCTCATCCTTCTCCACTCCAGCTCATCCCGACGTCGATCAGATTATGCACCAACATGTATATTATAGAATATCTTAAAGAGATTGACCTAATGAAAAATAGTGAGAATAAAGAGGACTAAAAGAATATCTGATATAAAAACTTTAATATCAGATTAACTATGCTGCGATCTCTCTTATTTATATAATCTACTTATGATTTTTGGCTTTTACCTTAAGAGCTTGCTAATTTCTACTCTACATCATACATGAAAATATGAGCCTTATGACCTGATCTCCTAATTTACCATTTTAAGTTAAATTTTTTATAGAGCAAATTGAATCCACTGAATGGCTCATGATTTTTAAAAAGCTCTTCTATTATGGTATATTTTCATCTATAAGTAGTGAAAGTTCATCAACTCGATACACCAAATCAAGGTCAGCACATGCTAATGTGAGCACTATTTTTCTCTCTTTATTCCAAAAAAATTAATCCATTAAGAAAATAAATTTTTCTATGCTCCTATTAATAATTATGTGAATTAATACTACAAATAATATATGCTCACATTATCATCAAATAATGAGACTAATTAAACTTTATCCAAACTAAATAAATTTCTTTACATCTAACTTTAGCAGCGGTAAATTCTAACCTTCCTGTGGATAGAGGTGTATCACATATAGAATTTATTAATATTTTATTAATAAGAGTAGTATTGTAGATATCATAAAATAGTAAATTTTCATACATGTGGGTCTAGAAAAAATTTTATTCTCAATACCTAAATTATCATCTTATTTTAATTAAATCATAGAAATAACTACTTTCTATGGATAAAGTAAATTATTATATGATTTAATGGTAATTTTGTTCACATGCCATTATACTTTATTTTATAGTATTTACTATATTCAGGATGCTATGGCTATTCTTGAACATAGTAAATCTACTAACTTCAATATAGCATTGAACACATTGTCAAAAAATATGATAATAGATTTACAATTCTTTATTTGCATATAAATAAATCAATAGCATAAAAAAAAAATTATGTAATGTGCAAACAAAGTTTTTATGCAATAGAATCATATAGCAATATTTTATCATAATTAACAAAGAATCTTTATGTAATAAAGTTATTATAAAGACTAGATAATAATCTAAGGGTCTTTTTATAATAATCTTTATTACAAGGGCTAAAGTGCAATTTTATAAGGACCTTTATGTGATTTTTATAATAATCTTTATTACAAGGGCTAAAGTGCAATTTTATAAGGACCTTTATGTGATTTAATATTTTGTTAGGGATTAAATTATAAAATTCTCTAAACTGATTCATTCAATTATAGAAAAGGGCCTTTATGTAATATACTACTTTATGAAGCACTAAATTGCAAATCCCCTGAAGTAGATTTTCAAGTTTTAAAAGGACTTTTATTGAATAAAAAACTTTAATAGGGGCTTAAATGCAAAAACTTTTTTTTAAGTAAACCCATCCAGTCGTGCTTCAGATTCGAATCGAAACCCAAGCCCAAACCCATTACCCTTTTCTTCCTCCCTTCCCTTCAATTTTTTCAATCACAATCAAGGGGATCAAAAAACCCCTGGCCAGCTAATCAACCTCCGCCGACGGGTCACCGGCCCTTCCTATCCTCCGATGGCCTTTTCTCGATCGCTGACTTGTCGACGACTGTCGATTTTATGGGAGATCGGTAGGGATGGAGATGGAGGAGCCTCAGATGATGCTCCTACCAAAACCACGTGTCGATTTTATGGGAGATCGGTAGGGATGGAGATGGAGGAGCCTCAGATGATGCTCCTACCAAAACCACGTGTCGATGGTCATCAGAAAATCAGAATCGACGAACCACCGCTCCTGCCGCAGGACCCACTGCTAGTTTTGCTGGCGATTAGGAGGGGGAACAATCGATTTCCAAGATCCGGTCGTTCCTTCTTCTCTCCCCGTTTCTCCCTTTTTTTTTAATTTTGGATGGTTGCCGGAGGGAAAGAATGCCGGCCAAAGGTTCATCCCGAGCCATCCCATCGAAGGGAGGCAGGATGACGGCAGGAGCCACTATCCTTCCTCTCTTTCATTCTCTTTTATTTATAATTTATTAATTTATTTATTCTAATAAAAATTCTAGATGGTAGACACAAAATAAATAAATAAAAATCACTCTTTTATTGAATTCAGAAATGGATTGGAACTGGTGGATCTAGACGATCCCGATAGCTATCAAATGAAAAATAGAGATTTTTTTCTTCTTCTTTGTATTTAATGTCAAAAATAAATCTAAAATATGACATATCAAATTTTGCAGAATAATATAGGGATGGCTTTGATACCACTTACTATAGGAAATTATAATCTTTAATACGGAAAAATTATACCTTCAATCATTATTGTTCAAGTCATGAATGAATCCTCGATTCAAAACCTGCAATTACAATAACCTGCAATCTGTGATCATAAAAAAATACCGAATGCTTCTCGTGAACGATGAGCAGCACCTTAGTTTTTCTAACCCTACTTCGAGTGTACTCAATGAAAAAAAAAATTTACAAACTCTCGAATGAGTAGAAGACCAAATCTATAGATGCCATTTTATAATGCACCTCATCCATCAAAGATAGTATCTAAATCAGTCGCAAAGACTGAAGATGGATGATATCCACGATGGTTGAATAGAGCTCAAATTCATCTAACCATCAATAATATCATTATTACTTTATTGAAGATTTATCTTTAGTCAAAGTTTAGATTAATTAAAATATATAAAATAAAATCATATACATATTAGTATGGACCACATCCACATGAATCTAATTAGAAAAATCATAATATATAATATTTGCAAGATGGAAGCTTTTATTCACATATAAGCTTCTATTCAGGCTTATGGAAACTTTGGCTACTCTACAGCTCTCTGGGTACTCATATGATCAGGGGTTCTCTTGCCGTTCTCTTGACCATATACCTCTCGCTTTCTACACATATCACTTACATAATTTTAGGTTCATCACTGATTCAGCTATCTTTGACCACACATGTGGATTTACTACATTTGTCAGTTGGCCGGTTAGCCGGCTAAGTTGGCTTATTCTGGAATCTTCATGGGATTATATCTCCTGTATGATATGTGCCCCTTATGTTGTAGCCTCTATGCATGTATTACTCTACTACTTTGTCTCTGTTTTCCGATGGCAGACTTATGTGTGGGGGTATCTGTTTCACTCGGTTTTGTATCCACCATTGTAATTGCTGGTTTTGATATTAATAAACTCCCATTATGGATAGCCCGCTGCTTCGAATCGCACGTGGGATCCTACTCGGGCCTCACATGAAATCCGTACGATCCACGTCATGGCGAAAATCGCTGGCCTCGTGGCCGCACGTGCAACGCTGTCCTCGTTATCCGTCATGACAGACGAGCAGTACTTTGTGGGCGCTATGGCGGTAAATAATAATGGTATGCAGCACGGGATATGGGAACCTAGACGTCGGGGACGCACAAGAATAGAATCCACCCGACAGGTTTTAAATTGGTTCCAGCACCGGCTAAATAAACCAAAAACCAACTAAATAAATGTAGGTCGTCTTAATATATTTTATCAACAATATCTTCTCATTTGAGGAAATTTAAAAAAAAAAGAAGAAGTAAAATGCACTCACAATAAGTACATACAAATATCAATATATATTCTAATTTAAAAGTGATTTGTGATGTCAAAAGCTAAATTGGAAAACACCAGATCCATTAGGACGTTCGTTCGTTCGTTCTCGAGGCCTTCCAAAAATGCACTTTCTCAATGAGAAGCGTTCTTCTTATCCACTAGCATAAAGCAAGGGCTGTCTTTTAGTAGTTGTAAGTGTTGATTGGAAACCTTATTCAGGGTAGAGGTGAAAAAAGTTCAACACTCGTGCAGAGTCCAAGAGATAATTTGAAAATTAATAAAATTGAAGCACGGTTGTATGCCACTATTTACAGACGGTTGGTCTGTGGATTGGACCCTCAAATCGATCGGTGATAAGCACGCATGATAGCATTTTATATGCTTTGTCCACACAACTAAAATATATCACAAGTCTAAATTTCTAAAATCAACCATCTCATGAAAAGCAACACTTAGAATAGAAGAAAAAAGTAACTTTATATACTGAAACCATCTCAGTAATAACTTTAAATTAAGAGTAACATAGTTACAGCAACAAATCTCCAGAGATGAATTAAAACTGCTTTACCAAAATCAGATATAAGAACAGATTCCATCCACCTAAACTGCCGGTCCAAACAAATTGATAACCCATCATCGGCAAGCTTCCAATTTTGTGTTGGTCATTGTGCATCAATGAACATTTTTTTATCCAATTATTCTGCGTTCGTATCAACCGGTTAACTAGCGACCACTATAGCACAAGGAAGCACGAATATTTTGATTCACAAGTAGTTAGTCGTAAGTGAACGTCATTCAGCACCAAAGGAAGGCACTTTTACTTAATAAGTCTGTGCTTCAAAGAATTATTTAGATTAAGAAAAGAAAAAGAACTTCTGGATAAGGTCACCGGCCAGTCCCCACAGATTCCTCCGTCGTCCTTTCCTCACGCGGTGGACCTGCTAACATAAGCAAGTCGCCTTCACAGTAATCAAGTCATCTTTTAACTGGCATACAATAAGAATCTGTACTATATACCCCATTTTTTTAAAAAAAAAGAAGAAGAAGAAAAAAAATTGCTCCCGGTGCCTACGAAGCCAGCCCGGAAAGAGACGCACACAATATCCCTCATCTTCCACGCTCAAACATGTTATGCACACAATATACCTCATCTTCCACGCTCAAACATGTTATACCGAAAGAAAAGGACGGGATCCTAAAAAAAGGTGCAGTCAAAGGAATCATGGCTGATGCACCACAACAACAAACTTCGATGACATGTATGAGACAGCAATCTAAACCGAGAGCGGGATGCATGAGGCCTATAAGAATCAAGATGCATGATTGATGTAATGCATCGATATACGATGCATATGATGCAGAGTATATAATTTCTTTCATGAACAATAATTTGTATGGATCATGATGCAACATCAAGCATCAACATTGTACCGGACCTTCAGATGATCTGATAAGCATGGGAGCCAGTTTGCTTCTTAAATTGAATGCTACAGCATCTCCGATCTAATTGACAGAAGCGCAAAAATATCTCTTTTAGTTTCAACTAGCGCCATGCTTATTTCATCATCAAGACATTATGTGCATCTCATCACACTTTCTTGTTCTTCGTCATTGCATAAGCTTTCAATTTTTTCGTCTCTATTATTGAAACTATATTTTCATGCAGCTCTTAAAATTAAAATACATACATCAAAATATGTGAATAATGTTTATAAAAATAAATTAAATATCTTGCATTAAATATGTCATCACCATTATCCGGAGTCAATAACGTTGAACAAAAAGAACCTGTAGCGTGGAGACGAAGACGCGTGGAAAGCACCGAGACCATTGTCTGGTGGTTCCACCGACACTTCCCCATCACCATGACCATGACGGTACCCACCGCACAATTTCTTCCACTATTCTTTACTTGGTAATGAATGGAGAACACATTGTGAACTAATAAAGATGCAGATCTGATTCAGTTCCAGAATTACAATAAATTATCATATAGAAAATAACAATTCAGTGAAAGAGAATAAAAGAACATAAATTATACAATGCACAAGAAGCAACAACTCATCTAAAGTCTAAAAGAAAGAAAAAGGAAATATATTCCACAAAAAATAAAGAAAGACAAAAAGAGACCTGTTAAAAAACTAAGCCGTCTACTGTACTTTTTTTTTTTTAAAAACTTTTTTATGATTTAAATTCATGATAGAATTATTTCCTCTAGAACGTCCAGTTCCAGATTTTGATCCGAAGCTTCACCTGGCACCGGGCGTTGGCCGACGAAGTGGCGGCGGCCGCCGGGTTCCCCTTGGCGACACGGCCCTCGATTCCGTCACACAACACCCTTATTCCGATCCGCTTAGACTTGAACCCCCCGATCTTGACCCCGGCCTTCGTCTCCAGATCGATCTCCAGCGAGACTTTCTTCCTCTTCGTCAGATCCACCGCCTCTCCCGGCTCCAGGCTCCGCCGCGAGCTCGAGACCGTGGCTTTAAGGACGGTGGTGTTCTCGGTACCTTGGACGAACGCCGGGAAGGAGCCCTCTCCGATGTCCACCCCGTCGGAGTAGGCGGAGATGGCGACGTCGTCGTACAGGAAGATGACCTTCCGGTTGGGGTTCCTGGCGGAGACGGTGAGGTCGATGCGGGAGGTAAGAAGATTGGAGGAGGTGATGTTGAAGGCGGAGAGACGGAGGGATTCGACGGAGAAGCTGGGGCGCTGTGGGTGGTAGAGGACGTAGAAGACGCCGGCGGCAATGGCGGCGAGGAAGATGAGGGCGATCAGAAGAAGCGTCAGCCAGAGGCAGCAGGCGCAGCAGCACCCTCGGCGGCGGGGGGGCTGAGGGGGGAGGGGGCGGTAGAGGGGCCGGGTGGCGCTATACTGCTGGGCCTTCGTGGCCGGGAAGGGAGGGGGACCGCCGGATCCACCGTTGGTGGTGGCACCGCCGCCGTTGAGAGTCCGAGCACCGTTAGCGTTACGGTTGGAGGATGGGTAGGGCCGGTCCCCCATGGCTTTCGGGGGAAAGGAGGAGTAGGGGAGAACCGAGAACCAGAGAAGATAAGCGGCAAGGAGTAAAGCAACCGCGCGCTGTCTCACTTGTATTTATACCGGTAGGAAAAGTGAGAAAAAGAAGAAGGATAGTTTGCGGTGTTTGACTGGAGTTTAAATTTACCGGTGGTTACCGGCGTTGGAGAGGGAGTGGTCAGAAATTTATTACATAATCGGAGATCTGTCCGTTTGATTGGAATCCCTGGGTAAGCGATGGAGTTCTTTGTCTCTTTGTTACGTTTAACGGGCAATTAAGGGAGGATAGATGTTAATTACCTTGATTTAGTTGTTGGATTGGGACACGAGATCAGCTGGGGGAAGTTGGGAGGGAAAGTTCCAACGTGTTCGATATTTTTGGATGGATGCACGCTGTCGTCGCTTCCTGAAATTGGAAAATAATTACTCATCACCGATGTACCGGCTGACACTTTAATGTCAACTCAGGATTCGTCATGTCCCAACGCTCAGAACTGGAGCGTAAATCCATGTTCTATAATTTAAGCTTACGAGTTTGGCTTGGATTCATAATTAATTGGATTTTCTCTGGAGATTAGATTCTATATTTGGTACCAGTTACGGTTTTGATTTGTTTAGTAATTTTAGTTACTTTGTGTTATTGGTTTTATCGTTCATGATGGGGCTTGTTCTAGTGATGGCACCTCCTGCCTAGCAACCAGAAGATGTTATTGATTATTTCTCTTCCTTTTTGTTTAAAAAGCTCACTATGCACATATAAACTAGATAATTAAATAGTCAATAGTTAATTGGATAATCGGAAGAGTAAAACTAGTTACATCTTTAGTAATTAGTACTTGCAGTTTTACCAAGATTTGCAGCTCATTTTCTATGCGTACCTCTTCGATGGCTTAAATGTAATTTGCAATCTCATTCTAACGAAAAAATAGGCCACATCTGGTAAGGCTCCTTCAGATGTCGTAAAGGTGACATTCATGTAGTGCCATCCAAGACCAAGGAGTGAACATGGGGTTTCTTTTCTAGCTTTCTTTTTATTCTTAGGATGGGTCCAAGTTTAGGTGGGTCAGAAGCAAGCCTTTTATATCCCTCTCTCTTTTTTTCCTCAAAATTTGTCTTTGCTCCCGGAGGGTTGGTTCAAGTTGCCATATTTAGATGTCGTAGAACGCTTAAAAGAAAAGAAACTTTCGAAGAAGCAACGAGCAAAACTTGCGCAACCTTCTCTTTCGACTCACTCTTTTGCATACGCAGCTCAGCCATTTCTCTTGTCAACCTACAGTTTTCTTCTTCTTCTTCTTCTTCTTCTTGGTTCTATTTTGTGCATAGGTCTTTTGATACGTCTTTAATCTGTGGAAGCTCACCACGTAAATTTCATTAAAGACTCCATAAAGATCATCCAACAGATGATCGTTATAGCTTAGCACATGAATATCCATCTTATGCAATTAATTAAGCTCAATGACGTATGTAACATGTGGGTAATTATTAAGCAATTAACATGTACGAGTTTACTTTTCTCAATAACTCATCTTATATAATATTTATGAGACCTTCAACCATGCTTGCTTTTACACTCTTGCTGCTCTTATTTTCTTTCAAGCCACATATGGCATCGAAGGATTTTCCGACGGACAAAATATGATGATTTTCAATATTTTTTCTCCTAATTTTTATTAGATTTTTAGCTTCAAAAAAATATCTTCATCCAAGCATTGCATCAATCGACCAACAAAGCTTACTCGGCTCGAATTTTAGCACCAACAAAGCTTACCTTAATTGCTCAACATCTCAAAACATGATATCTTTATCCGAAAACAACAATTTAGTCTGGTTGCACGACCAAGAATCGCAAAATTACACCGTCATACATTAATTAATTGGATTCCTCACACGAGCAACAATGGAAGTTTCAACGCGTCCCAAACGCTAAATTGGCTATTCACTCCAATAACATCTTCGAAAATGTAAATATACCAATCAATCAAAATACCAATTAGTAACCGTCACCCTCAAGTTTCGTTGTGTTTGCTCGAAGAAAATAATAGGTGGCAAACGCGAACATGTCAAGTAGTAACCCGCGGCATTCACGCTAGCTTTGTGGGCACTGTTCACATTCCACGAGTAGAGGGCAATGGTGATCAGAAATTTTGTGCCTCGTTGTTGGTGAATGGTGAATATCTTCAGTTTGGATGTTCTATTTGCCATATCTTTATCGTACAGATAACATTGTGGGCAAGAATTGTAGGCTTCGTGCCCACCAGAAAAAAACAAAAAAAAACAAAAAACAAAGAAAGAAAATGACATCTCATTACTTGTGAATAATGGAACTCAGCCCACTTGCTGCCACCATAAAGTTCAAAAGCCTGTCGTTCGATCATCATGGGTGTCTCATGTGGGCGTCATGCGTTTGGAGAGCTCGCCTCCACACCACGAGCCATCATGGCATTGCCTTTTACTTGGGGGCTCTCCTTTGCCACTCAAGTCCACAAGTAGAGTGGGATGAGATCAACCCTCATCATCAGGTTGGGTGGAGAGATGACCTATTAAAAGTACGGGTTACCATCAAGTTGGGCTGATTTGGAAGAGCAATGTTTTAGATTTAGATTGGGTTGAGAGAAGCAAGTTAGAACCCGATCAGGTTTACCGAGGTTTAACCTCAGCCAACCTGACTTGGAAAAAAAGATCGATGTTTGCAAATCCCAGCCCAACCCAATTGAACATACTACAGCCCATCAACATGAACTATATTACATTAATGTCTTTTTGAGCAAATTTATGTCACTAATATTTATAGAGCAATTAAATGGCGCGTTGACAAGTGATGGGCTCAACAAGGAGTAGGCTTGACCTGGGCAGAAACCCCAGCCCAATTGCCCAAGGCGCAAGACCAGCAAGACAGCCGGAATGCCTTGGACCATTCTAAATGGGCTGCTCTTTTACAGAACTGACCATGAATAAAACACCTAGTCATCGTCTTGCACGAGGGCCGGTTCAACTCCCTTCAAGTTCTTTTAGGAACCAAGGGAATGCATCCATCCCTCCTGGTTTGCCTACACCATTATCTAAATAAAGGTTGATACCTTGTCGATGTTAAGATTTATCTCAAAAACGGACAGAATGTTGGACAAATTTTTGAAATGGTTCGAGATATTCCAAAATCTTGGACAATATATAGGAGCTGGCATATTGGAATATGGATTAATATACAAAAATTGAGATTAGTTGCTATTATAGAGATTTGGTTTCAACATCTCATGGTTAAGGGCTTATTTGGATATTTTTATAGGATTGGATGAAAAATCCTACATGAATCAAACCTAGCCTGTAATATTATGCATTGATTATGTTTAATATTACAGAATATGAGGTCAGCACAATCTTTGTCAACTGGACCTCTTCCAGTCCATTCATGTAGAGTGCAAAAAAGACCTAGCGAGATTATTTTATTTTGTCTATGATATTCAAGCTAGTTTACTCTAAAAATTTCTTGTGAATACTATAAAATAGATCTTGCCTGGTTGTGAATCACGTTGAATCACACAACTTTATCTAAATAGATCTTAAAATTTTATTAAATTTTGTGGAATAATAAAATTAAAAATCTTGATGATACACTGATGTCTCTATATATAATCATTCTACATTGATGAAGATAATGAAGAACAAACTTTTTATGTACATAGGAATGGTGGGCGAGCCTCAAATACAAATATGAAATCGATATTTCAATTGTGCTTTTAATGAAAACCTTGCTCAAAATCCGCAGTAATTGGGTCCATGCTCTTGACATGGTCATCATGTAGGAACTTATCTGCAACATCTCTGTTTCAATGTTCCAATATGGTTTATACACAATGGAGTTGAGCTAAATATAAACTAGTTAGTTGCTGGAGGAGATTCCAAATAGTTTAAACTTGAGATGAAAGATCTTTAAATTGTGATAAATATAAACTAGTGATGCACCGAAAAGCCCTGCAACCTCAATGCCTATGGCAACCAAGTAATCGAATTCTTTACCTCTCACTCTCATCACTTCATTCCTTATTTCACAAACCCCAATGCTGATATTTTTTTTAACAAAAAAAAAAAAAAAAATTGCTATTACTTGAATGCAAATCTTTGTAACAGAAAGTTTGTGCATGCAAATGACCCACGTGGATATGGCAGTGCTTTTTATTATATCATTTTTCAACCATCTTACATCTGACTACATTTTATAAATGAAGCATATATATATATATATATATATAGGAGTAAGCTGTTAAACACTAGTTAAATTATCAAGAGACATAGCATTTGAGCCATTCAAAGGCAACAAAGATCTAGACAAGAATTATAAATACTTGGTGAGATGATCACATCCAAACTTTTGTTTTTTTGAGCGAGATCGTATCTAATCTCTTTCCCTGATTATTCTCTCCTTATCATGCCAAAAGGATCAATACTGGATCCATCATGCCTGTGAAAGACAACTCACCTAATCCATGAGTCCTAATGGTGTCCAGCTGGACGGATAATAATTTATTCAGATAACAAATAAAGCCAAGAGACCAACCGCGACCTTCCTTTGAAATCCCAAACGTAGGATGATAAAGAATTAATATAACTTCACCAACGGTCGACAAGGTTGCGATTTTACTAATCGTCTCAATCAACGTTTTAGCAATGGAGCCGCGTGGTTGGCTTCCTCATTGCTCGTCCCATCATAAAATAATGAGTGGGTGTGCATGCATGGTAATGGAAAATAATACATAATCCCCCGGATAGGATGCACCAAATTGTACCCTATGGTAGGTGGAACAAATTAAAACATGCCAAACTTAGGAGTAGCTAAATAATTACCCATTGATCGAAGAGCTCCACTTTTGTTTTATGGGACTCCGGACCAGTATCATACGGATTCGGGTGAAAGAATGATTTATCTAATTTTTTAGCGTCCTCAATTATGAGATCATGCTTTACACAAATTTCAAAGCACTGCAATATCAGTCATCATTTGCCTGTATATATCTCGAAGTAGATTGTTTTTTTTGGCGTGGAAGATAGAACCCGATTGGTTTTTTTTCCTATTACTTGGATGGAAATCTGTCAATGCTGATTGATTTTTTTTACTATTGCACTCCACTGCAGAGATTTCTGTCAATGCTGATTGATTTTTTTCTAAATTTTGCTATTACTTGGATGCAAATCTTTGTGGCAGAAAGTTAAGCTTTTGGCGCTTTTTGGCAGGAGATTGGGTTGCTCTTTTCAATTTGGTGCATGAAATGGTAATTTAGATTGTCCGAGTTGGTACATGATTGGTTGAAATTTTGCTGATTTTAGAGATTAAATAATGAACTCGAGCCATTGTAGCTGTTATTCCAGCAAATTTGGTACTGGAGGCTTGTGCACTTGTATATATGGATTTGTGAAGGAGAAAGATGTCATCTTTTGAGGTTTGTTGGAGATGCGCAATGACAACTGCTTTTGATTCAGTGAATTAATGTTAATTATTATTTTGAGTAGGAACGTGAAGAAGAATATGGAAGTATGCTTGCTTAGAAGTTTGCAGATTATGTATCAAGTTAAATATAGCAGTTTATCTAGAGTCCTACGGAGAAAGCAATGGTTGTTTAAGTTCCTTCCGTTGTTTAGAAGCATAGAAAGGTCAATTAGGACTTGCTATCATTTTTGCAATGGAAAGTTTATGTTGGTGATTATTTTGGCCACAAGTTAAGTTAGAAAGAAAATTGTCATCATTATTATAAGTCATGCATGAAAAACTTAGAACATGTTTGCTCATGTATGTGACTAAAGATGAGATATTACGATGCAATGATTATAGTGCAATGTTGTCAACATGTTGGGTATTAGTGAGGATCCAAATGCCATTGTTAGATATGAAAAGAAGAACAAAGTTTTGTTGCATCATTTGAGCACTAATGTGTTTGCAAGGAAAAAACTAAAGAAAAGAAAAGGAAAGGAAACAACCATCTTTTGAGCACTAAAGTACATGCAAGGAAAAAATTGAAGTAAAGAAAGAAGGGAAAGGACACCACAAAAAATATGCTATGTTGGTCTTCTATCCCTTTTGTCCTTTTAAATGGATGCTCGTCTTGATTTTTTATGCTAATACTGATTCATGAGAATCATTCTCCCGCTCTCATGGTAGTTTATTTTTTTATTATTTTATGTTGTATGAATGGTTATGATTAGATTAATGATCAGAGAGCAACTTACATGCTATCTAATTGGTGTAGCAAGAAACTATGTAGCTAGGTCGAGCACCTACTACAATATAAATAAACTTTTTCAGATAGGAATCTACAAAAGACTATCTTTTTGAGTCTTCCCTTAGTGGCACATTTCTAACACCATAGGCTCCATCCATGCATGTGGGAGTCATGACAAGGACCTTGATGAACCACCTGGTATTTCCTAGATTCTCCAAGGCATAAGCTTTCAGTTCCTCGGTGGAGGCCGACGGCACAACGACAATGATCGACCGTTCCATCTTTGCGGAAAAGAAAATGTTGGCTTCTCTATTTGCTTCCCTCACCTTGTCACACCAAATTTAACCATCGTATTCGCTCCCTTTGAATTGCCACCTTGTATCCATCTCTTCGCACCCCTCTCCCTGGCCTTGTCACACCAAATTTGACGAACTTGTTCGCTCCCTTTGAAATGAATACCTTATATCCATTTCTTCACGCCCCTCCCATCTCCTGGCCCATATTTTGCTATGCCCGAGTCATTAAACACCAGAGAAAAATGAGAACATATGACAAAAGTATTCCTGTATCAGATTTATACCAGGCTGTAACATGAATTGATTATACTATTAATTTGTTGGTTAATTTTCCTGTAGTTCAGTTTGACTCTTCTAGGTTCCTGTTAGCTGCTAGGGAACTTAAAGTATTAGATAGATTTTGGAGTTGGGGATTGATGCTAGGGAATTCTTTTTTTTTTTCTTTCTAAAATCTTATTTCTTGAATATGAGATTTATATAGACCGATATTATTCAAGAGCAAGAGAAAGCAATGGCGATTTTATTCTCCTCTTTGTTATTATTATATTTATTTTAAACAAACAGGAATGAATTTAGATGTTCTTTTATTAAAAACTCATGTACAAGTATTAGGTTCGGGTCGAGGACTAGAGTAGATAAATATAATTATACTGTAGTAGAGAAAATATAAAATAAGACTAAGATGAGTAACATCCGGCGCTCTGCACCCCCTCTGAAACTACATGGTATTGGGGCCCGCGGCCGAAGAAGTCCATGCCCCAAATACCAAACACAAAACTACTCCCAGAAAAAGTTAACCGACCTTCCTCCTCATCTCACCTGCACCATTCCTTCCTCTTTCCTTCTTATCCCCCCATGTGCGCCATATGCCCTTAGCCACGTGGCTCCCTTTTCTCGCGTTACGCATTAAAGTTAGCCGCCTCCAGTCTCCTCCTCCCAGCCAACTTTCCCCTCTCCGGTACTCCCATTCGCAGCAATGATGATGTAAGAATGCGGCCGTTGATGTGGTGCTCCCCTCGTGGCAGATTCTCCCCCATCTCGTTTCTGTTAAAAAATATCGTGAACCATAGATTTACGATGCAAATTTGACCAATATGTTCGCTCACTTTGAATTGCATATCCTATCCATTTTTTTTTTTGACACCCTACCTGGTGCATACTTGTTGTCTTCTCTCATGTTGACCAATTTTATTGGTCTCCTCGAGTCATTTAGCATTGAAACACCAGTTAAAAATTAGAATATATGACAAAAGTATCACTGTATTGGATTCATACTAGGCTGTAACATGAATTGATATGACATTGTTCAATTATTGATTTGTTGGTTTCCAGTAGCACGGTTTGACTTTTCTAGGTTTGAGGTAGCTTCTAGGATCAAGTCCAATTTAAACCATTAAATTTAAAATTGGAGATCAAGCTAGAAAATAAATGTATTAAAAGCCTTAATTATTTGAACTGCTCATGTACAATTCCTCCAATTATAGCCATCACGAAGAATTTTATTTTTGTTTCTTCGATTTAAAAGGAATAGCCAAGAAATTAAGTGTTTCCCTAAAATACAGAAATTAAATTAAGTTATTCATAAATCAAGAGAGGCCAGCACCATAAATTTACAAAGATACGAGGCAATGAAATTGATATTGATGTGAGGGAATTTTTTTTTTTTTTTTCTAAATCTTATTTCTTGAATATAAAATTTTTATAGACCAGTGCTGCTCAAGAGCAAGAGAAAGCAATAACAATTTTATTCTTCACTTTGTCACTTCTATTCTCATTTTAAACAAAATAAAATAAAATAGATATGTTTTTATTAAAAAAAATCATGTACAAGCATTAAGGTTCAGGGCGAGATTTCGAACAGATAAATGTAATTATACTGTAATAATGGAAATAGAAAAATAAGACTAATTCCAACGCTAGGTGTGGCATCTGTAATATCCGGCGCCGCCCAAGCTTCGCAATCTCGCAGAATCCGCACGGTGTTGCCCCGCGGCCGATGAGTCCGCGTCCATTACCAAACATAGACTATTCTCGGAAGAACTTAACGAAGCCTCCTCATCTCACCGGCACCATTCCTTCCCCTTTCCTCCGTAACCCCACGTGAGCCATAAGCGCTTAGCCACGTGCCCCCCATACTGGCGGTATATATTAAAGTTAGCCGCCAGTCTTCCCCTCCCCATCTCCTCAGCGCGTTTGCTTCCCCTCTCTGGTGCTCTGATTCGAAGCAATGATCATGGAAGGATCGTGGCCGTCGATGTGGTCCTCCGTACGGGACTGGTTCTCCCCCACCACCCTCTTCGTGCTCCTCAATGTCGTCATCGGCACCATCGCCCTCACCTCCAAGAAACTTCGCTCCCACCACCACCGCGACGACGACCACCACCCCCGCCCCATCTCCCGAGGCCCCTCCGCCGTCCTCGATCGCCTCCGCTCCATCGGCCTCTACGGCTTCCGATCCGGCGATTTCACCCTCGACGCCACCGCTCTCTCCCCTCACTCCCCCAAATCGGAGCTGCCGGAGGCACCCGATGCTTCCGCAGGCGGGGAGCCACAGCAGACCCACTTCAGCCGGTGCCAGTCGGACCCGCAGGAGAAGCCGGGGGAGGAGAAGGACAAGAAGCTGGCGGGGCGGATGAAGAAGTCGGCGAGCGAGAATTCCGCGTTCGCTCTCTTAGATGAGGCGGAGATCCTGCGGCGGCCGGCGGCTGCGAGGAGCCGCGTCCGAGCAGCGCTTGTGGTGGAGGAGGAGGAGGAGGAGGAGGAGGTGGACGCCAGGGCAGACGCCTTCATTAATCGCTTCAAGCAGCAGCTCCAGCTTCAGCGCCTGGATTCTATCCTCAGGTACAAGGAGATGCTCAATCGTGGAAAATAGAATTATTTATTTGATTTATTTTTTTTCTGTGAAATTTATGTAGCTCAAAATATTTTTTTGCTTCCGTGGGTTGTAACAAAGTGTCCTTCTACCGTATCTTCGATGTCGTGAGAGAGAGCCATCATTGGTATCTTGATGGTTTTATGTTTGGAAATGTAGTGTTGCTCTTGGGAGGCAAAATTTTATATCATGTCGAGTGCTCTGAACCTTGCTTGTTCCTGGTCATATGCTGACCCTTAACCTTCAATCTAGAGCCATCACACTACTAAATTTTCTAAAGCCGACACTGCACATGCTATGTGGGTGCTGTGGTTTCTGTACAAATTACTCATTTTAAGGGTTTGCTTCCTTTGTTTGGTTTCCAACGTGGCTGTTTCTTGAGTGGGGATCGCTTTCTTGTTTGGTTTCCAATGTGATTATTTCATGAGTGGAAGAATATAGCAGTAACATGGTATCTATTTGGTGTCTGGTAGCTCTGGTTCAAATGAGACGCTATCATGGAGTAAATCTATTTGGACAAGAATTATCACCGAGAAATCCTCCTTTCTCTGAAGGGACAAATGATGATTTTATTGTTCAAACATTGCATCTGGATTGTCTTGCCAAACCCAAGCCACTGAGTGATTTCTGAAAGAGCATCGATGAGGAACCGTTGAAGTTGGTGTGCTTTATTTGAAATTTAGGGGCATGTATTTAATATGAGTGGGTCCATTGTAATGACAGGAATAGTTAGTTCTGGCATCGCCAATTGGTGCTACCAATGTTCCATCAATTCCCGGTTCCTACCCACCCCAATCCTAGTGGGGTGACCTGCATCAACCCTGACCAAGCTAGAGATAGGAGATTGGATTGTTGAAGTAGACTCAATATCCAATGACAAAAATCCAATTGCCCCGCTGCATTTGGTTCATGCGGACATCAATATTGGAATGATAGAGATGCAACCTCCAAGGATCAAAACATTCTCTGCCTGCAAACTTTGATTAAAACTGAAAAATAACCATGTACCGCATATGCAAATTAATTGGATTAAGGAAATTTTAGAATATTTCTACTATTAAATCAGGCTCAGGCTCAGCCTCAGCCTCTTGCCTTGGGCTATGTCACCCGATGCCGAAGCTCAAAAAATATTATGCTGTCACTATGTTTCATTTTAGCAGAAAATAATTGTTTTGGATGATTGATATTAACGGAGATCCTAAAATCTGTAAGAGATAAAATTTTGTATTTTGCTATGTTATTTATTGTATGATGAATACTCGGTGATGTTTCCTATATCACCAATTATAGCCGATGAATAATCCACATGCGAGTGGCGGGTACGGTAATTTGGGTAAAGTGGAAGGGTCTTAATTGATTTCCTTTCTCCTTTACGTGAGCGGTGCCGACTCCTAAGCGCACAACCACCATTCCGTTGTCCATTTGTCCGTTCACCTCTACAACCAAGCCCTGACTACCTTGCTCCTTCCATTGCTTAATTCCTAGCCAATAGGAAGGCAGCCGCAGATGTCATCTGGACGACAATTTTCTGGCTAATTAGAAGGCAAAAGTAGCCAGTAGATGCGTCCAAATTCATCCCTGTGGTAGGGAGAGAGAGAGGGAGACGATGATATGCCAACAATGGGAGTGGTAGAACCGGCAGAAGGG
The DNA here is from genome assembly GCA_006176705.1 of Cocos nucifera. Taxonomy (NCBI): domain Eukaryota; kingdom Viridiplantae; phylum Streptophyta; class Magnoliopsida; order Arecales; family Arecaceae; genus Cocos; species Cocos nucifera. Next base: position 2,118,072 of record QRFJ01000030.1, read on the forward strand.
GTTCATGGGAGAGGATTGTAGGTTGGTTGGGGCAACATCGCCATAAGCGAGGCAATCGTAAGGAGGATGACCAGCACAGCAACAATGACGGCAAGGCTGATGAATGCTACCGTTGTGGCCACCATGGGGATCAAGATGAGCCTGAGTTTTGCAAAAAATTTTGAATCTATGCCTGATTCAAAGTCCCTCCAAAAAATTTTCGGACCGGACTCAAGTAGAGATGTAGCTCGACAGGCCCATTTTCAGCTCTAAACAAGGGAGAAAAGGAGATGGAGTAGGGAAGCTGGATCTATAATTTGAGAAATAAGAAGAAAAAGGAAAGACAACCAGCATCTGACCGCCACTTTTGTTTCCATTGTACTATTTAATAAGGAATGGTTAGGATCCATCTGATAGATTATATAAGCACCATAGCAAAACCGTTGAATAAAGTTACTTTGAGACAAATAAATGTGGAAGAGGAAAAAAATGTTTCCTTTTGAAAAGGAAAAAAAAAAAAAAAAACACCATTTGGACCACCCCCCTCAAAAATTGAGGATTATCGATTATCCATTCATGTTAGAAGGTGATTTGTGAAATCTTCATGTTTTCAAGATTGCCTCTTCCTTGGATCCCTCGATTACTACCATGTTGCTTATTCATTAGGTGATCCATTCTCACTTTAATGTCATAGCATTATTTATCAAGTATAATGTATTCAGCTAAAATCTTTATGGACAATTTATGCATTTGGTGAGATGGACTAAGGTGTGAGGGGCTCAAATTCAAGAAGGCATTAGATTAACTAATGAATTCATCCTCCCTAGATCTCAAGAATAATGTAAAAAAACTATTGGAACCAATTATTCCTAAAAATGGGGCATAATGAGTTATGAAACTTGTCCCATTGCACGAACTTCTGCTTCTTTGATGCCTCATCGTTCTCACTAGCATATAAAAGTTTGTCAAGCAATATAAATTGGCATTCATCAAAAAATTATTTTATTGGACATCTGAACTATATCCATCCATAAAAAAAGAGTAAATTATAAAAATTCTTCTAAATTTAGGTGTAAATTATACTTACATCCAGAAATTTAAAAAATCTACCATTATATCCTTGAGGTTTATTTTTAACCTACACTTAAGAGAAGGATTTTTGTATATTAAAAATAAACCTTAAGAATATAATAGTAGATTTTTCAAACTTCTGGATATAAGTATGATTTAAACATAAATTCATAGAGGTTTTTATAATTTATCCTAAAAAATTACTTATATCTATAAAAGTTGGACAATGGACTCCGTTTTCTCTCCTAGCACCTAGAACCCTTCATCATGTCACTTTCCTTCTTATATATTATGTGTTTCCTTCAAGAAAATAAAAAGGGAGATACTTTTGGATTATATGTTTTGCCATCCAAAAATGCCTAAATAAAAAACTAAGAAAAGAGATCAAAATATTCTTTTCATCTCTTTCCTATGTCCTAACTTTTTTTCTTTTCTCCAATTATCTTGATCCAGTTGTGCATTGGATGATATTGGATTCAGATGTGATAAGATTTGGATGAGGTCAACCAAGTCTGATCATAATTGGATCCACATAATTAGGCCTAGATCATTTATTTATCTTTCTACAAATCTGAAACCCAACTCTGAAGCTTTGGTAGATTAAAAATAAGAAAAAATTATATAAATACCTCTCTTAAATTTAGTCTAATTTATTTATACTCTCTTATACTTTAAAAAAATAATAAAATAATTTTTCTAGTTATCGATATATTTTAATGTAGTTCAATTGTTCACTTATCAATAAATAGTATTAATTTTTTCTTTTAATGGATGAAAATATTCTTCACTCATATGAAAAAGATTGTTAGTGCGGAAAAAATAAAGGGAGCCATCATGGAGGAAAGGGTGAAGGATTTTTAGGTGATAGGCATGCAAAATTCATCTCATAAACATGGCACAATAGAAAGCATATATGAAAAACTTTTCTATACAAAAGCATGCAGATCTAGTTTATATCACCTAAAAATCAATTAGCATGCATAAATAAATTTTAAATATAGATCAAAAATCAAAAATAAAGAGAGAGTATTGATTACCTTAATTGCTTTTCTATCTTCTTGTCGGATCAGATCCTTGTGCAGGTAGATGAACACCATAATCTGAATATCATGGATTTAAAAGAAGTTTGCTATGGAGCCTCGCACGTGTCTAATCTTTACAGATATCCACCGAGATCAATCTTAGATCATTCTTCTTGAGAACCTTTCTAGATCCTAGATTAACTCTTGATCTTCCTCACAATCTCAATGCTTGATATCACCTTTCTTACCTTTCTTGGCACAAAATAAGTCTTGCCTAACATCCTAAGGCATGTGGTGACGTGGATGCCCAACCCTTCAAGAAGATTAGAAAATCAAATTTTCATCAAAACAAAATCCTAAAAGGGTTCCTCTTTTGTAGACTCTTGATTTGAATTCAAAATTTAAACCAAATGAAATAAAATGACTGGTTGTTATCACATAACAACACCACCTAATTTCTTCCTAAAAAAATCAAGTTTAAATGATATGTGATCCCTTCCAAAAAGATAAGAAAAATGGGTGCCAATACTTAGCAACCACTCATCTTCGTCTAAGCAAAAGAGAGAGAGAGGGCGTGTGCCCTCTCTCTCTTCTTCTCATGCTAAAATCAGAGAGGGACATGTGCTCCTCTTATTCCTTTACATGGATGCCAATGGCGAGTGCACTTGAAACATGACAAGACATATGTCCTTCTTGATCTCATCTAGAGGTGGCAATGTTCTTTCCATAAAATCTGTGCCAAGCCAAGAAAGAAAAAGAGAAAATGAACCAACTAATTGGCTGGACCCAATCTTATTAAGATGCCCAATGTGGTGCCCCTCTTGACCCAAATAGATTAGGTTAGGAATAAGGCAATTGACTTGATTCAAATCTTATCCAATAAGAAATTATGTCCAAGAAAGAAATTGGATTTAACCATGTGCTAGTATGGTACACCTAAATCCATAGGATTTCACCAAATCCTATTCCAATTGTAATTTCACAAGCTCAATTGGATCAATTCAAGATTAAAATCCATATTGTGTGGTCCAATAGGTTCAATTCTGTATACTAATGAGATATACCATGATCTCATCATAGTTCATTGAAACTTTTTTCAATGGGTTGGAATAATTTTAACTCACACCTATCAAAGATCATCGATACAGAATGATCCTAGTAAGCTCTCGCAATCTAGCAGTGATATTTAACAATATGTAGTGGTAAGCCAGTGGAGCTAAAGAAAAGAACCTCTAGGTATAGTTACTATGTGATCAAGTTCTTCTATTGAGAATTTCGACATAATGCAGGTCATGGAATCTTGTTGAACTAGAAGCATCGGTCATATGCCAAACTTAATTAGCTCGAGTCCAATCATGAATTCAATGAAAATTTTTATAATCACGTTACTATTGCCACTGATTTATAGACTCAGCCTCTTAAGTTATATAGAACTGCTCCTCAACTACTAATTAGACTGATAGATCTTCTATAAGTGCACTCCTACTTCTACAATGAATCTATCGTAGCCAACATCCACTATACTGACTCATAGAGTACAATATTTATGTGTAGTCAAACTATAATAATTTCATTGTGAGCAGCCGAGGCATCGCAAGTCAAAAACTACTCACACAACTACAGCATCGAGAAGTCGCTGATGAGTGAGTAGGCATCTAAGTGACTTCTCATTCTTGATCATGCCCAGTGTCGTGGATCTATATCAACTACTTGCACTCTCACTCCACTATCCCCATATGATAGATTTAAGATCCATCTACCTAAAGAGAAAGCGATCCATGCACCAGTCTAATCAGATCTATCACCATCCCCATGATGATCATTGACTGAAAGTAGTTTAGAAATTAATCTATAATGATACATGCCTTAAATTCTCAACTCTTGAGAATATGTATCATTGACCATTAATTTCTTGGATGATTTTAGGATACATTACTCTAGAATAAAAATAATTATCTATAATTTTAATTTTAATAAATTAAATATAAATTTATATCATGAAAAATTATAATATATCTACCAATAATTGATTTTTTAGTTTACACATCTAACAAAGGGTGGGGTCATAAAGGGAGAAGATAGCATGGAAGACCTTATGGGTGGGATTGAAGGAGGAGAATGAGGAGAAGGGAGCGAGGAGAAATGGGAGGATGGGGAAGGAGCCACCAGTAAGGAATGGATGGAGATAGAAAAAATCACCATGGAGGGAGAGGACGGCATTGGAGCCCTCATGGATGGGACTAGAGGAGAATGTGGTGAAGAGAAAGTAGATGACAAGGAGGAGAATAGGATGAGAAGGGAAGGAGAAAGGATGGGTTGCTGGAACGAAGAGGCAAAGGTGGAGGAGGAAACCATCGAGAGGGATGGCTCATGGGTAGCTTGGAGGAGGAAGAGGATAAAAAAAAAATGGACGAGAAGGAAGGAGAGGAGGGGGATGGAGTTACCGATGAAGAATGATTGGAGATGGAGGAAGCCACCATAAAAAGAAAGAGACTCATAGACGAGCTTGATAGAGGAGAAGAAGAAGTGGATGAGGAGGAAGAGGAGGAGAGATAAGAGGATCATCGGTTAGAAATGGATGGAGGTGGATGGAGCCATCATAAAAAATAGTGGGTGAGGAAGAAAGAGAGAAGGAAGGAGGGATAAAAAGAGATACTAGAAAAGAAAAAAGAGAAAAATAATCAAAAATAAAGAAGGAGAAAGAAGATAAAGATAAAAATATTTTCATCATTTTATATAATAATAGTATCATATGATGGTTATGTGACATCATTCTGTTAACAGAAATAGATGATTGGACTATATTAAAATAGATTGATAACTAAAAGAATCAATTTGATATTTTTTAAAATATAAAAAATATAAATAAAATTAAAATTAAAAATAAAAATAATAAAAAATTATTTATATAATTTATTTTAAAAATAAATAAAAAATACTGATGGCCCAACCAAAGGTTTACGATGAACCGGATCATGCAGCGACGCGACGGCACCCGTTACAAATTGGCCATCTCAAATAGACCGGTTCAACACGTTGTTCCGGTTGACTTCAAACATCCCGCCTCCTCCCGTTACCGTCCGCTGCCTTTTCCCGGAGACGAAGGCGTCTCCACTTCTCCTCTTCTCTGATGATTTTTATGGGCTTGGGAACTCTTCCTCTAGAACCGCCGCCCGTCCCAAATTCGGTAAGATCTCTAGGATTTTAGGCTAACAGAATTTATTTATTTCTTTGTTCCGATTTTAGGTTTTCTTTCAAAAAATTTCCTCTCTCCTTTGCTACAAGAATCCAACCGACATTAGATTTATTCTTGAGAAAGGTGACCGTAGTTACCTGTTAAGTTTCTGTCTCCTCGTTTCTTTATTCCCTTCTTTTTGTCCTTTGATGACTTCTTGATTTTCCAATTGGAGGTCCATGAAGTTCCACATATGTGTTGGCTTCTAGAATTCCTTTATTGCTACGAGTAATCGACATTGTTATCTTACATCTAGTTTTTTTCTAGGGTTTTCTTGAAATTTCTACAATTTCTTAACTTTGACACATATTGGCAATTACTTTGGTTCCATAGAGTCGTTTACATTGTCATCTTGAAGCTAGTATCTCTCTGATGATTTCTTTGGGGTTTTCTAGAAATTTCTATGATTTCCTAACTTCCTCACAGTTATCTGCTCAATCCTACAAGTCATTGATATTGTAATCTTAAAGCAAATATCTCTCTGATGATTCCTTTTGGGACTTCCTGAAATTTCTGTGATTTCCTAACTTTTTTTTTTAATGGGCCATGCTTTCCTAACTTCAAGACAGACAGTTCAACCATTTCGTTCCTGTAAGCCATAGATGTTTTCATCTCAAAGCCAGCATCTATCTGATAATTTCTTTTGGGTTTTCTTGAAATTTCTCTGATTTTCTAACTTTGACACAGATATTTGCAATTACTTCAGTCCTCCAACTTATTGATATTGTCATGTTAAAGATGGTAGCTTTCTGATGATTCCTTTTGTAGTAGCTTTCTGATGATTTCTTTTGTGTTTTCTTGCTATTTTTAATAACTATATAATGTGAACTGTGAATGATCCAAAAGAACGTTTCAATGCTTGCAAACCATATCCTAACTCTGCCTGTTTTCCCTCTTGGTGCTTATATGATTGAAAAATTGATATATCACAACTTCATTTCTGAAACTGTAACTAGCAGCCCTTAGACATTAAATATTCCATGCAGAATTCAAATTAGCCTTTCTAATCACGTATTATCAGGCTGTAATTTAGATAATCTATTTTGGCTAATTGCTCGGTATAATTATTGTTATACTGCATGAAGCTCTATTGTGCAATGAGTACTCTGAATATTAGAACAATCAATTACTGCCTATTTCTATATTCAGCTGTCATGAGTTTGGGACATGCACCTCTACAATTATATTGAGAGATATGACTTTTATTAACCAAAATATGCATTTACTTAATGAAGATAAATATGGCTCTATCTACTTAGCACCTGCTTTATGGATGCTTCTTCTCGTTCAATTAATTTAGGATTGTCTTCCTCCATGGAGGAAGACAATCCTAACACACTTCAATTATCAATTGTAGCATTTATGCTAGTTCATGTTCAAGTGCTTGCTCAGCAGTTGCTATTTGCTGGTAAATCAAAAATTCTTGTAAAGTGTCAGAATTCTAAGTTCAGTGAGTTCATTGTTGATAAAATGATTCTTGCATCATAATGTCATATATTCTGCTACATTTTACAGTGATAAAATCATATAGGTTTTTTTCTCAAAACAAAAAAAAAAAATCTTGTAAGTTCCCCCCAAAACCTGCCATTTTCACTTTGTAGGATGTTATATTAAAATGATTCTTTAATATACATGCATGATCAAACATTTTATCATGCTATATGTCTTGATGCATGCAATATTACGATGATGTCATTTCTTGTTTATATCAGAAATCTTGTGAGTTTTGTGTAGGAAAATTATGCTTATAGGCAAATTTTTGTACATTACAGGCACAGAATAAATATGCTTATAGGTGAATTCTGATGCATTGTAGACAGAATGAACCATACCATGCCGGATTCATGTTTAGCATATCATTTTATGAACTAATTCTAGCAATTAGAGCAAGTAAGTTCTGATTTGTTGATTCATTTATTTTCTTGTAATGCATTGCATTGATCTGATCTTCTTTTGATTTGCTTATCCCCTCTTGCCTCCTATCATTAGCTAAAATGCTGTTCAACTCACATGATCTGCAGGTTGTTGTCGCACTTTATGTTATACACTCACAACAGCTACAAGCATGTATCTAGTTTCATGATTCTAACATAAGAGTTTGTTTTGATGCCTACTACATTCTTGTGATGATTCAAAAGTAGTTTAAGATTTATAAGTAGGAATATGCCTGATTTAACTCTATATACGTAATTATTCTTAAAAATTTAAAAGATCCATAGTTGGCTTATTTTTTGGTATATGTTTTTACAACATAAAATGATTATCCCTTTGTATCACTTTGAATGGATGATATGTACTTTAAGGGATCTAAGTGTTAATTTCAGAGTTAAGTTTTTCTGAATATTGGAGCTTTGAAACTTGTGACACTTGGACAGTTGGATGTGATCCTACACTGTGTTACTGCATTCACGTGTATTGTGCTTGCTTTGACTAAGGTGCTGACACTTGGTATTATTATTATTATTTTATTTTATTTTATTTTTTTAGGGGGGTGGGGATAATGACAAGTGCTAACATTAGATATTCCCTCCATAAGTGCATCGAACATCCAAATTCTTATTGAAATTAAAATATGTCCGATAATAGCTATTTATATTAATTTGGCAGTTTGCAGGTGTTTTTCTACTATTTTATCTAGTGAGCGCTCTTTACAAGCTTTATTTACCTAAAGCTTGTACCAACATGTACAAGCAATCTATGATTTTAGTCCTTGTCTCACTCTATTGAAGGAAGAGTAGCTCCTTTGCTCCTCTTCAGCAGCTATAGTAATGTTTTTATTCATTGAAAAAAGATAATTGTGTATTCAAAATAACCCAAAATGCTTGGTTTGGAGAAGATAATTTTTCTCTTAGTCGATCACAACCTATAGATTAGGACAAGCTTTCTAGTACATGGCTAACCACTCATTTTAAAATGAAGATCTAATTTCGAGCGGGGCCTCATGCATTGGATCACTTTTTTTTAAAAAAAATTTAATTTTGAGCATGACTCTAGCATCTTGACAATTCTAATATATATCAAAATCCTATACATATGTTAACCAAGGCTCGTCTGGTCAATGGGATTCATGAGCTTTAAGCTAGTTATAGTACTAGGCTCATAATAAGATGGCTAAGGGAACAAGAATTTCTGCTGTCGTCTATCAAGATTAAGATAAATTGCAAACATCAGCAAATCAAGGAAAAATTTGCTCCACTTCATAAGATAAATGGATGATTGTTAGGGTATCAACTCACTCTGATATCGATTATTGTGGAGTCTGGCCAGGACAGTACCACCTCAGGATCTTCTTGATACCACTTGCATTATACTTGATCACGTGTGCATATCGCAAGAGAAAGAAAGAAGAATAAAAGATAATAGACAGCACACAATCAAGTACATAAATTAGACCAAGATCTACCTCCATGGGACGTGCAAACTTCACTATAAGAGAAAGAAAATCAAACAAATACAAAAAAAACTTACCACTCAACCCTTGTACAAGAGTCTCTCAATAAAAAGCTCCAAAATCCTCATAAAATTTTTTCGAAATCTCTCAAGAAGTCTCTCAGCACCTCCAGAACGTCACTACCTTTCCGACGCAACAAATAGTTTATCAATCAGAGTTATATAGACTCTAAAAATTCAAAAATAGTGTTTCAGTAGGAAGTCCAGTCTCAAACACATCCGAGATTACTTCTGGACCATTTGATCATGACCAGCTCGCTCCAGAGCTGTTCGATCTCGCATACAGTGTCTAGATCAAGTTAGGATTCCATCTGAGCTGTTTGATCGTGACCAGCTCTCCTGGCCGTCGGATTGTGCAAAAAGCAGTTCATCATGCCAGATTAAGTTTCAGCCATTCGATCATAACAGGCTTCTTTCTGAGCCATCGGATCGTGATTGGTCCATGCGAGCGCTGTGAGCCAACGGTCCACGGTGGATCGCGTTCCATCTCCTTGGTTGGGCGCTCGCGTGCGCACTCGCGTGCCTAGGTCGGTCCAGTGCCATCGTACGTTGCCGACCTGTGGGCCCCTTCGACAGGCCCGTGGACCATGCCACCTACTTCGATCCTTCTTTTGCGCATAACTTCTTTGTCTGGATTTTGTTTAGGCTATTCTTGATCTTGTTGAATTTCGTTTGTCATCCTGAACTTTATTCTGAGCTTATTATAGACCGAATCTTGAGATATTTTTTTAACAATCTCTACCCCGACTCGATGTTCGGTCTCTATCTGTCTTTGAGAGCCTATGATCCATCTCATTCCCATGCCCTGGGGCATGCCTGCTATGTCGTGGATGGATAAATGTGAGAGTCGAGCCAGGCCACTCGATCTCACCTCCATCAATGGCTGTATCCACTCAGACCTGAGACCTGCTCGGGATAGCCTCCTGCGACAATATAAACTTTACTCTGCGACATCGCCTCTCATCCTTCCGAACCTCACAATGGGCTCTCTGTCAGATAGTAATGTCCTCTCGTGTTCTTCTCCTCCTCCTCCAATATCATCCTATCATGGTGCATGACCTTTAGGATTCCATCACCAGCTATACACTTATAGCCATTTGAATCCAGTCTGCTCCATGATATAAGATTTTGCCTAAAATTGGATATGTATCGAACCTCTCACAATCTCACTGCACCATCATGTATCCTTCAGCTGACCGTCTTAAAGCTTTTGATCACATAGCTCGATCCATCTGGCAGATAAACAGTATCCTCGCTGCTCTTTAGGAAGTCAAATTGCTCCTCTTTACAACAAACATAATATGTGCATGCAGAATCTAAAATTCATTGCTGGAAAGAAGTAGATACCTCATCAGATATCGTCAGAACATCATCCTTTGACTCGCTACTGGCCATCGCTGCAGTAGCTCTTGTTCGATCCCTAAGCTGCGGGCAATCTTTGACACGATGTCCCAATTCATCGTATCGATAGCATTTGATCTTGCTGGGATCCCTCGTCTTGGATCCGGATCATTCTCGTGATCCTCTGCCATTTTGTCTGCTGCCACTTGCTCCAAAAATCGTCAAAGCTCAGTTGTCGCCATTTGAGCTTGAAGCTGGATTCTTGCTCCTGAGAACCTTGTTCTGGATAATTGCCGTAGTGACCTCGTCCATCTTGATGGTGCTCTTGTCCACTAGAAGAGCAGTCACTAAGGACTCATACTACGGGAAAAGCGATGCTAGCAAGACCAATGTCCTAGTTTTTTTCTTAACCTTCTCACCTACATTGAGAAAATCAGTGAGAATTTTCTGAAAGTGGTTGAGATGCTTCCACACGCTCTGTCCCTCGGTCATCCATAGTTGGTAGAACTGCCTCCAAAGAAAGAGGATGTTGGTGAAGGATTTCGCTATGTATAACTGCTTAAGCTTCGACCACCGCACCGTCGGAAAAGTCTCGCCAAGTACATGGATCACTACCTCATCCGCTAGGTACATATAGATGGTACTCACTATCTGCATCTGTAGCCGCTCTCAGGTCCTCTTCTCTATGGTGTTAGGCTTCTTTTTATTCAAGAGAGCATCGATTAATCCGTGTTAGATGAGTACGTCCTTCACTTTCGCTTGCTACCAGGAGAAATTGCTCTTCTCGTTGAACCGATTGATCTCTACCTTAATTATGCTTGTCTTTTCTATCTTCTTTGATCTCAATCAACACCGTCATGATTTGGGCAACTATGTGCGTTGGCATCGTCTGGTTCTGATATCAATTGTTGGGATATCAATTCACTCCGATATTGATTGTTGTGGAGTCTGGATACCACCACCTCTGGACCTTCTTGATACCACTTACGTTGCACTCGATCACGTGTGGATACTGCAAGAGAAAGAAAGAAGAATAAAAGATAAGAGATAGCACACAATCAAGTATGTGGACTAGATCAAGATCTATCTTCATGGGGCATGCAAACTTCATTATGAGAGAAAAAATCCAACCCTTGTACAAAAGTCTCTCAACAGAAGCTTCAAAATCCTCACAAAAGCTCTGTAAAATCTCTCAAGAAGCCTCTCATCACCTTCGGAAGATCATCAGCTTTTTGACGTAACAAATAGTTTGTCAATTGGAGTTATATAGATTTCAAAAATTCAAAAATAGTATTTCAGTAGGAAACCTAATCCCAAACACATTCGAGATCGCTTCTGGACCATTCGATCGTGACCGGCTCGCTCCAGAGCCATCCGATCGTGCATATAGTGTCCAGGTCAAGCTAGGATTCTATCTGAGCCGTCCGATTGCGAATGGAAGCTCTCCTGGCTGTCGCATCATGCAAAACAGCAATTCATCATGCCAGATTAAGTTTCAACCGTTCGATCGTGACCGGCTCTTCTCTGAGCTATTAGATCATGACCGGTCCACAGAATAGGATCGTGGACCGCATGAAATGATCTAGGAAATAGGCTATTGGTCCATGTGGGCGCTGTGAGCCGGTGGTCCACGGTGGACCGTGCTCCATCGCCTAGGCTGGGCGCTCGCACGTAATTTCTCCTTCTGGACTATGTTTGGGCTATTATTGGTCTCGCCGGATTCCGTTCGCTATCTTGGATCTTATTCTGGATTTATTATGGACCGAATCTCGAGGCATTTTTCTCAACAGTAGCTACCCATGTTGCAAAAAGGCAAGCACCAACCTTTAGCTAGCTACTTGTGAAAGAAAGAAAGAATCATCGTGATTGAGTCTCAAGATGGATTCTACTGAGGATCCTTTGAGAGATGGGAAGCTCCCTTTAAACAAGATGGAATTCCAGTTTGATATGATTGCCTTCCCCCTCAAAAGTGGAAAGGAAATTGTGATAGAGGCATGCTATCCTCATGGTGGTGATATAAATCTCGACTTTCACCTGTATTTTATAGATGCATCTTGGGCTTCTGCATGAATATCAGCTCCACTAAATAACATGCAAATTAACAATATCCTGGATTTTATAGATGTATGTTGGGCTTCTACATGAAGATCAAGTCTGAATGTGGATTCATGTTTCATATAACGATGGTACGACAATTATGCCCAGTCCTTCAAACATTTATGAGACTCTTTTGGAAAGCCTAGTGACATGCCCTCAAACATGGCCAGGATAATGGCTCTTATATTTTCTTGACCAAATAAAGGAGGCAAAGGTGTGACCCACTTTAAGGCAATTGGCTCATACTTGGAAAATGCATGGCAAAACCAACTACCCTCAAGAATCTGCTGAAAAAGTGATCTAACATACTTGCATATATGGAAGGTGAATGACTATTGATTTGTTAAGAATGGGACCAAGGAAGAGGGATTTATGTTCTTATTGATCTCAAGTTTTGAAGATGGTGTGTCACAGAACTGTTAGCTTGATTGCCATCCTTGCCTTTCTTTATGGATGGTAGTAGAGTAATGGGAATCATTACTCCTTTACCACTTTCTCCTCATCCTTGTCCTGACTCGGCACCTATAGCTTGCATTGTTTGAAGAGAAATACATGTCTATTGGTGCATTTGGAGGACCTTCAAGTGCTAACTCATATCCGCTTTTCTATTTCTTTCGAAATTAACTTGTTAATCCAATCCGTCATTCACTCCTCTCTCCACTTAAACATGATATTACTCATTGGTCAAAAATTTGCTTTTTACACTCTCTTCTATTGCAATTCCAACAAAATAGCTTTTTTGACTATGGACTAATGTGATGCAGCCTATAGCACGGCGAACGTTGGGAAGGAGGGAGGGAAGACGCCCGAAACAATAAAGAACGGAAGAAAGAGGAAGAAAGAACTCCTCTCGAATTTTATTTCAATGATTCGGAATAAACTAACTACAACGAAGGCCAAGGGCCTTATTTATAGTGTAAAAAACTTAATTTGAAAGTAAAAGGAATCCTAATCAAAGTCACAAAAGAAATCCTAAACAAAATTAAAAAGAACAAAACGAAACAAAGTCAAAAACTAGACTCCTACTTGCACTAGGAATCTTGATAAACTTATGCACTGCCGTAGACCTGTCAGACAATAAAATTTGATCCCGAAATTCGCAGTGGCGGCGAAGCAGCTAGGCCTGTAGGGCTCGAAGAGAGATTTCCGGAATGGAATCATAATATGGATTCTGACATCGGATGACCAAGTTATGACCGTTCTAGCTCAGCAGTGATAGAACCCTGCAAATCAGTGCAATCAAGTTGAATTCGCACCCTTTCGGATCCGATCCCTCAAATTCATATATTTGTCGGCTAAGACGTCTGCATCATAATGTCAGGTTGCTGAACACATCCATGCCTATGTATTGTTCAGGATAGTGAGATCAAAAGGACATATGTCACTAGTAATCATGAACTTGGCATGATTATCAAATCTCAGCAAGCCCAGCATGTAGTTTTGAAGCGTAGGCTGCTGCAAATATTTTAAGCTACTTATTGGATCAAAAGTATTTCCTTGGTCAAGGCTGACCCACACATGATCTGTATGGGGATCAAAGCCTCCTATACTATTTCCTTTTTCTATCTATCCACTCTACTACATTTGTAGTTGGTACGAGAAAACATCAGCTAGCTTCGGATGAGGTAGGAGGAGCAAACCATTTCAAATTTGATTCTCTTGAATCAAGTCTAATGTATTTTTGGAAATGAAACATGTAATATGCATTTTGTAAAGAGGCATATTTGAGTAGATTTGTTTGAATCTCATGGCATGGGCCTTCTTATGATTGTTTTACAGATGGGAGATCTCCTTGAAAGACCAAATGTGGGAGAAACAACTTAGACTTTAAAGCTATTAGTTGGCTTCTTTGCTGAGTTTGGATATATGTGTCAAGTTTATGACCGTAAGAATGGCATTTGGCCTTTTGATCCACCGCCTATAATGTTAAAGGGGATAAGAAAATGTTGACCTATCGTCAATATGTGGTTAAGGTGGAATGTGAGAGAAAAAGAAAAGAGTAAAAACCAAATATTGAACTATGATGGCTTATTTCATGTTTCGAGCCTAGAGAGATGACAACCAAAGGTGGGATAAATTACTGGATTGGCTTTGAGAAAAAGAGAGTGGAGATGTCGCTGAATATAAGCATGTGATTTTTTTATTTGCTATAGATGCTAAGAACAGAAGGTGAGTCTTGGCGTAATGGTAAGGTTACTCTATTGTAACTTAGGTGTTATGTAGACTTGGCAATTACACCCGACCCAAACAGGTCTCTACCTGACCTGACCTGATCCTAATACGTCGGGTTGGTCAACATATTGACTAGGTTATAATCCGACTCGAACTCAATGAATTTATATTTCGGACTGAGTCGGGGTTTGGGTAAAGGCCGCCCCGACCCATCATCCGACCCGACCCGATCTTATGTATATATATTATTTTCCTATCTTATCCATTTAATTATATCATAATTTTCAAAATACCCATTTCTATATATACTACTTGAGAATCACAGAACCCTAACCCTACATTTTTTTATAAGCCACCGCTGCTTCACTTTGCTTTCTGCTTATTTTTAAAGTGGCGGACCTTTACTCTTGTCTTGCTCCTCACGTTTTGCTCATTTTTCAAGTGGTGGACCACCATTGTTGTTTTGCTTCAGGAATCAGGACCGCTTTACAGGTTCGTTTGTTTCAACTCCCATTTTTTTTCATTTCCTTTAACTTTTACGTTTGCTATTTTGTTTCTATTGTGTTGGAAGTACGTAGCTAGCAAGTATTAAAATTAAAATATTCTATTGCTCTTTCTCCTTTTAAAGAATGAACGTGAGTCATGTTACTATACTTGTTAACATTATTTAGTGGTGAATGACAAAAAGAATAATTCTAACAGATAAGATGTTAAAAAGTAGTTTGATTTTGGTTTGACTTTGGTGAGTTCAAAGAGCAAATTATTGATGGATGCAAATGGGTTTTAAGTAATCAATGATCTCTTCAATACCTAATGCCTATTTCTTTGATACTTATGCCACGATCTATAATATCATAATATACAGATGGTAAATATATGATTTTTGTTCTATTTTTTTCTTGTCAGTATTCTTACTTTTTATGTCTACTTTGAATATGTTGTTTAGAATTTTCAAAATGTCAGCAAGAGAAGCTCATGTTATGCAATTTTCACCGGTTATAGAAACTCTAGAACCTTCAAGTGCAAATGAGGTGTTGAATGCACAATTAGACCAAACCAATCTAAATGGAAACAACATTGACATTGATTGTGATAATTTGGGGAAACTTAAGAGTCTTGTGTGGCAGCACTTTGAAAAGAAAAAGGTTGATAGAGTTGATAAGGTAGAATGCAAATATTGGGATGCTTCGCTTAGTGCCAATTCAAGAAATGGAACAAATCATTTGCGTATGCATTTTGGTAGATGTAAAAGGAGGAAAATAGCATATATAAGGCAAAAGTCTTTGAAAAAAGATATTACCAAGGAAAACAAAATTTGAGTACTGGAGCATTTGATCAAGCAACTACAAGGAGGGAATTGGCGCAATGATTATAATGTGAAGAAAATTTTTGGAATTCATTCATGCTGAAAAAATTCTGATATATAGGCTATATATACAGCAAAATATTGCTATTCTAAAAAAGTTTGGCATTTTACAAATCTTTAGAAATCAGAAAATTATTATCTACTAATTTAATCTCCACTAATTTAGAAATACAAATCTATCCCCACAATTAGTACTATCTACAGGAATCATGGAATTTTTATCAATCTCAGAAATCATGAGATTTCAATCAAGCCCAGATTTCCAACACTCCCCCTCAAGCTGGAGAGTAGATATTTTCCATCCCTAGCTTGCTCACAATCCTTTGAAATGTTGAATTTGTCAATTCTTTAGTTAAGATATCTGCCAATTGGCCTTCTGTAGAAATGTAGGGAGTGCAAATCAGCTTACTTTCAAGCTTCTCCTTTACGAAGTGTCTGTCAACTTCCACTTGTTTAGTTCTGTCATGTTGAACTAGGTTATGGGCTATGTTGATTGCAGACTTCTGTCATGTTGAACTGGGTTATAGGCTATGTTGATTGCAGACTTATTGTCATAATAAAGCTTCATTGGAGTCTCCCACTTAATCTTCAAATCTTTTAGGGTAATCTTGAGCCATAACAACTCACAAATACCTAGTGCCATTGAACGAAACTCTGCCTCTGCACTTGATCTTGCTACAACCAGTTGTTTCTTACTCCTCCAGGTCACCAAATTCCCACCAAGAAAGGTACAATACCCAGACGTTGATCTTCTGTCAGTAATAGAGCCTGTATAATCAGCATCTGTGTATACTTCTATTTCCATACTTATGCTTTTTTTGAAGAGAAACCATTTTCCTGGGCTGCCTTTCAAATATTGTAAGATCCGATATACTGCATGGAGATGAACATCCTTAGGATTTTGCATGAACTGACTCACCACACTCACTACGTATGCGATGTTGGGCCGTGTGTGATAGATAGATTAGCTTCCCAACAAGTCATTAATACATGCCTTTATCAATTGGTTCTCCTTTTATAGACTCTCCAAGTCTATGATTTGGCTCAATAGGTGTGTCTGATGGTCTGCATTCGAGCTTACTTGTTTCTTCTAGCAGATTAAGAATATATTTTTGTTGTGAAATCAAAATTCATTCCTTAGACCGTGCTACTTCTATTCTGATGCTCGTCGTTACAGCACCAAAGATAAAATTAAACCGATTCTACTATTGGTTAGAATAGCAGTGAGTCAGGTATCGATTTCCTCGGAATTGTAGGCTAAGTTACGTTTAATTTTAATTAATAAAATAAAATTTTAAATTAATCTTTAAAGCAGAAATTTTAGCAAGTAATTCAAAGA
The DNA here is from genome assembly GCA_006176705.1 of Cocos nucifera. Classification (NCBI taxonomy): domain Eukaryota; kingdom Viridiplantae; phylum Streptophyta; class Magnoliopsida; order Arecales; family Arecaceae; genus Cocos; species Cocos nucifera. Next base: position 2,135,144 of record QRFJ01000030.1, read on the forward strand.
GAATTAATTTAGATCTAGCAAATTAAAGTAAAAGAAAGCAAGTATTGATTAACTGGGGGTTTAAGAATGAGTTAAAGGTATTCTAGGTTTTCGAATCCATCTTTAGCTAGTTGTGGTAATTCTTTTTAATGTAAGAATTTATATTTTAAGAATTTAGTTATAACTATAATTTATTTTCTTAGAGCATGAATCATATCTTTTGATCATGATCCATCCCTGTCGAATCATAAGTTATTCAATACTTTAATTCTTAAAAATTCAAAACATGGCTTTTAATGATTTCTCTCTAAAATAAACTATTAAATTAAGTACAAATTGTATCTCTCAATTACAACCTGTCCCAACAAATATAGTCGATTTAGATCTTAATTAATAGCAAGCATGTCACATAGATAAGATCTCATGCATAGAAAAATAAAATTCATTAAAAACCGAGCAAAAGAATATTACATAAAAAAATTATAAAAGATAAAGAAAAGAAAAATACAATCTATACCAGAAGATTTTTTCTACTTTCCCAAAAATCAGCCCTTTAGCCGCGCACGCTTGAGATTCTGCTTGCCTTCAACATTTTCAAACTTCTTGGATGAAAAGTGGAAAGAGGAAGAAAGAAGAAAAAGAAGAGAAAAGAAGGCTTAGTTTAAAAAGGAAGAGAGGGTGTCCGTAGCTTGGGAGAGGACCCAAGAGAGGGAGAGGACATCCCAGCCTGGGATCTATGAGGCTTAATTTATAGATGGAGGGAGAGTTGGGATGTGAGAAGGATACGCATGAAAAAGCCGTGTGAAGCATTGCCTGGCGACTTGGGAGCACGTGGAAGAGTGGGGCCGTGAGGGATTAGGAGAGGAATTAGCATGAGGTAAAGAGGGAAAGAAGGTGGGAACACGTGCAAAGTAAAAGACTTGGGAAGGCATGCGTGAAGAGTTTTAATGGTAGAATAAGTGGGATCGAGCATTTATGAGAGGGGAGTTAGCATGAGGCCTTTTTGTTCAGAAGAGATTTAGCGTGGATGGTGAGGTGGTGGGACCCATGAAGTCTTGTATGAGAAAGAATAAAGGAGTGGGGCCATGTAGATTTATAAAAGCAAGAGAGTTAATGTGTGAAGATCTTCGTGGAATTAATTGTATGTGGGACCATATGTTGGGAGTCTGGGAATACATGAAATATTATGGTGTGAAAGGTTTTTTTGTGCACCGCATGCATGAACCACCAAAACACCACTTCTTTTTTCCTGTGAGCCACGACAAATGTCGGATGACTTTTTCTTTGAGCCACACATGGACTGCACGGCTAAATGGGCCGGTTGGGCTTCTTAGTTGGCTTTGGGCTTTTGAGATTTTATCTTCATTTTGAATCCAATTTGTTTTCTTAGGATTGCGAATCGGGCTCTTTATGTTGGTGAGCATTTATCTTGCAAAATACAAAAAGAAGCATCAATTCTTAAAGGATAAAGATTAATTAATATATATTTTGATGCTTCTTATTGATATATTTATGGTACTTATCACATCCCCCAACTTAAGCTTTTACTTGTTTTCGAGTAAAAAAGAAAATTAGAAGTATGTACCTACTCGTTAAGATGTGAAAGTTTTTTCAGGTCATCCTAAAGTCAGTTGATACCTGATTAGAGAATTAAGAGATATGTCATTGGATTATTAATTCGATCTTAAATAGTGGTTAAGTGGAGAACATAAAATTTTTAGAGCTTTTTCTTGACCAACTTTCCACTTTTATTCTTTAAATCCTCTATCTTTAGTATGGACTTGAGTATGAATAATTTAATTTTTTTTATATATTATAGCCAGTGCAATGTTTTAACCACTTAAGCTTTTTATCTGACTCTTGTAGCAAACTTTGGACCAATGACTCCCAAACCAGTTGGTTTTAGGGCATTAGGTATAGAACATCCCTAGGGCTTACTGACTCGAGTCGAATAGGCCACGAGTTAAAACTAGCTGTATAACAAATTTTCTTACGTTGCCTACTTTTTGATGCGAATATCATTGCTTAGGCAATGAAATCTGGTTACTCGGTGGGAGATTAATGTTTAGAACTTGCTCTTTATTTATTTATTTTTTTATCATTTTTATTTTAATTTTTTTTTCTATATATATTGATATTTTTTATTCATACCCTTACGAAGTAGATTCTTTATTGATAATAACTGGAAGATTTTAGAATTACTTAGAAATTTGTCTATTCTAAAGCTGACCATTTATTAGGTTTTCTTAATAATTGGGTCCTTAGTATTTTAAAAATTCTCTAGACCATTAATTAATCATCGATTAAAATGCCTGATTAACTTCAAGTCAGAATGAAATTAGGTACATAAGACTAATTATTACCATATTCGAGGACTTAATTATTTTATTTATCCTTCTCTCTAACTTAATTTCTATTGTCCTCATTGGAGGAAAGAAATAGAGTATGAAATAAAAAAAGGAGGGAAAAGAAAAGATTTCACCTAGGCTTAATATGTTTTTGGTCTAGCCTGGGTCTTGAAGATAGCGGATGTAGTTCTCCCCCCAACTTGGCTTCAATAATGTCCAATGAAGCACTGAAGTAGAACCTAAATAAATTGAAAAAGAAAAATAAAAATGAAATGCAAAAATTCTGGGTTGCCTTCCAGGAGCGCTAAGTTTAATGTCTTTAACTAGACTTTTATTGAGATTTTATTTAAAAAATTGGATTGTCTTCCAACAAGCGCTAAGTTTAACGTCTTCAATCAGATTTTATGAAGGAGTCTCACTTAAAACCAACTTAGGTGCATTCGAGTTTTAAAAAGATAGGGCTAATCAAGAGGCCTTGTCATCATGGCAGTAAAATATCCATGGAATGCTATATAATGATTAAACTTAGTCCGGACCAATAGAGTGTATTGAGCAAGCACGCTATACCAGAATCTAAAATTATCATAATTTTTATGATGATCAGGAAGGGATTGTGTTTTGTTGGGCCGAAATTGGGGGTGGTGGTTTAGAAAGTACTTCAACTATAGCCTGATCTATCTCAATCGCTTTCTTGGTATGATATGTCTTGGCATCAATTCTTCCTAATCTAAAGCATGGCATTTTTTCTAAATTAATTTTAAATCTATCTCCATTATTTTAATATTATTGATAGATTTTGGAGGCTATCCTCGAAAGTAGTGTCGAATAAAAAAAATCAGTCTTAAAATCGTTATTCCTTATTTCAGTAATATCCCATCCGATAGGTTCTTTATATGCTTTTAGAATACCTATAAATTGAGTTTCTTGGTTAGTTATCACTGGTAAAATGTCAATGGGTGCATCAGGAAATAGTTTCAATTCTAGAATAGTTGGTGGTTCTAACAAGAGAGCTATTGGTAGGTTAGGTGGTGGCTCAAATTTTTCGATCCAAAGTAAGGTGGTTTTAGGGTAGGATGTATCTATTTACTCATTTACTTCTATAATATACCCATCTTCATCAAAATCGTCCGCTCCAAAATAAGCCAGACAGGGATTTAACAAATTCTAAGAAAGAATTATGGATGTAGCTTCCTTTAGCATGTTATTCATTTGTGGTTCTTGGGAAGTCTCTATTAATTCCATCATTTTATCAGTTTGTCCTCTCTTCCCGTTAAAGGGAATGACTAATTCTAAGGGACTTGAGAATGAGAATATAGGTAAGTAGATGCTGATGGAATTGATTTGTTCCACCATTCTGATTCTTTCCTATATGTTTCTGCCTTAGTCAAATAGTCTAAGATGGTATTTTTGGTTGTGTAGGATTATTTTATGACCATTTCATTCTTGAGAGTCATAATTGATTGTTCAGAAAAAGTTATAGGGATATTAAAATTTCTAGTCAGATATGATCCCTTAGAGTTACTCTTGAGTTGACTAGGCAACTCTCTTTCCTCCTGTCGATTGAATGTGAGCACTGGCTTTTCTAGTTCTTTTAAAGTTTGCATACTGGAGTGAAGGATCTATTGGCTATTGTGATTGCTGAGTTCTATCCTGTCTATTGCTTGCTGAAACCTCTCTTCAAAAGTTGAGGCATCATTAGTTGGAGAAGGTTGATATTATGGGTAGGACGTATCATAAGGTGCATCCATGAATGTGGGTTCTTGTATCATCGGGGTAACCATTGGTTGTGGTTTCCATGGAAAATCAAGTTGAGCCCCCCAATTTGAATTATAGGCATTAAAGTATGGATTATTTCCTAGTTTGTAGGCCATTTGGGTTTGATCTTGATGTACTTGCTCATACATATACTACGGGAATCGACGTGTAGCTGGGCATTCACTCACAAAGCGAGCGGGGCTAAAACATATTGCGCAAACTTATTGCGTAGGAAGAAAAGATGGGTAGGAAGAGTGTTCGATGGCTGTTAGACGATCTAATCTAAGGGATAGCTCATCCAATCTACTATCGAGATCTATCTTGGATTGTTTTGATTATTTAGATATGCAATCAAGGTTTCTAGATCAGAGCAATCCTCTTTAGATTATTATGTATTTTATTTCATTCTATTTTAAAGAATGAGAAGAGAGACGATGAGTGAGAATTCTAAAGATGAGAGCCCAGGGAATCCTAAATCTAGAGACGAAAGAGAAGAGTGCTTTAATTAGGTTTAAATTTTAATAATAAACAAGTTAGGCAATCAATTCTGACTAAGGCTTGTCCTAGATCTAGATGGCTCCCAACTTTCAAGGTCACCTTCAAGCCCTCTAAGTAAAAGATCAGCCACTCAATTGACCAGGTAAGTATAAGGTTGGTAGGGGTCCCCCCGTTGCTTTCCTCAGACACCAATTAAATTAGCTAGGTAAGCTAATGGAACCAATTAGATAACCACCTTCCTTCGGGACGTGATCCCTGAACCACTTGCCTTAGACACTAGTCAAACTGACTAATCCTAACGCGGTCCAACTCTTACGATTCCTTGTCCTAGTGAGCTCAAGTTCATAAGGTTGTCGTCTAGTTGATTATAAGAATTAGGGTTGGGTTATGCAGATGCTAGAAAGTGATTTGTTGGCTAAGAAAGGGTGATCAAATCCCTACCTTATCATAGTTAATGGGTTATGCCCTTTAAGTATTTTATAGATATGCAATGCAAGAGATCAAGATGTCTAAGTAAATTGACACAATCAAAATTAAATCAATTAGTTTCACTTGTTAGGTTTTGTAACTAGGTCTCTAATCCCCTAAATGGCTTATGTGGTGTCAGTGTAAAGATTTTTTTGTTATTTTTGCTTTTTTTTTTTGAAAATTGAAGCAACCGTGTTACAATTCTCGGTAATGGTGCCAAAAATTTGATGCTCGTCGTTACAGCACCAAAGGTAAAATTAAACCGATCCTACTATTGTTAGAACAACAGCGAGTTGGGTGTCGATTTTCTCAAAAATTATAGGCTAAGTTACGTTTAATTTTAATTAATAAAATAAGATTTTAAATTGATCTTTAAAACAGAAATTTCAGCAAGTAATTTAAAGAGAATTAATTTAGATCTAGCAAATTAAAATAAAAGAAAGCAAATATTGATTAATTAGGGGTTTAAGAATCAGTTAAAGATATTCTGGATTTTTGAATCCATCTTTAGCATGGTTATAGTAATTCTTTTTAATGCAAAAATTTATATTTTAAGAATTTACTTATGACTATAATTTATTTTCTTAAAGCATGAATCATATCTTTCGATCATGATCCATCCCTATCGAATCATAAGTTTTTCAATACTTTAATTCTTAAAAATTTAGAACATAGCTTTTAATGATTTCTCTCTAAAATAAACTATTAAATTGAGTACGAATTGTATCTCTTGATCACAACTCGTCTTAATAAATATATCAATAGCAGGCATGTTACAAAGACAAGATCTTATGCATAGAAAAATAAATTTCATTAAAAAATGAATAAGAATATTGCATAAAAAAAGAAATTACAAAAAATAAACAAAAGAAAAGTACAATCCATGCTAGAAGACTTTTTTTTACTTCCCCAGAAATCAGTCCTTTAGCCGCGCATGCTTGAGATTCTGCTTGCTTTCAGCATTTTCAGACTTCTTGAATGAAAAGTGGAAGAGGAAGAAAAAAGAAAAAGAAGAGAAAAGAGGAGAAGAGAAGGCTTGGTTTAAAGAGGGAGAGAGGGTGTCTGTGGCTTGGGAGAGGACCCGAGAGAGGGAGAGGACATCCCGGCTTGGGGATCTGTAGGGCTTAATTTATAGATAGAGGGAGAGTTGGGATGTGAGAAGGATATGCATGAAAAAGCTGCATGAAGCATTGCCTGGCGACTTAGGAGCACGTGGAAGAGTGGGGCCGTGAGGGATTAGGAGAGGAATTAGCATGAGGTAAAGAGGTAAAGGAGGTGGGAACACGTAGAAAGTAAAAGACTTGGGAAGGTGCACGTGAAGAGTTTTAATGGGAGAAGTGGGATCGGGCATTTATGGGAGGGGAGTTAGCATGAGGCCCTTTTGTTAAAAAAAGGTTTAGCATGGATGGTGAGGTGGTGGGACCCATGAATTCTTGTATGAGAAAGAATAAAGGAGTGGGGCCATGTAGATTTATCAAAACAAGAGAGTTAATGCATGAAGATCTTCATGAAATTAATTGTATGTGGGACCGCATGATGGGAGTCTGGGAGTACGTGAAATATTATGGTGTGATAGGTTTTTTTGTGCACCATGCACATGAACCACCAAAACACTGCTTTTTTCCTGTGAGCCGTGATAAACACCGGATGACTTTTTCTGTGAGCCATGCATGGACCGCATGGCTAAACGGGCCGGTTGGACTTCTTTGTTGGCTTTGGGCTTTTGAGATTTGATCTTCATCTTGAATCCAATTTATTTTCTTAGGCTTACGAATGGGGCTCTTTATGTTAGTGAGCATTTTCCTTGCAAAATACAAGAAGTATCAATTCTTAAAGAATAAAGATTAATTAATATATATTTTGATGCTTCTTATTAATATATTTGTGGTACTTATCATATTCCTAAGAAGTACTTTAATTTTTCAAGGTCTTTTATTTTGAATTCTTTTGCTAAATACTTCCAAAGAGCTTCCTTTTCATCTGGATCATTCCTAGTTACTATAATATCATCCACATAAGCTATCAATTTCATGACTCCTGAAGCCGAATGCTTAATAAACAATGTATGATCACCCTGGCTCTACTTGTACTTCATATTCAACATTATTTTAGTAAATCTTTCAAACCATGCTCGAGGAGATTGTTTGAGCCCATACAATGCCTTTTTCAGTCTACATACCTGGTTTTTATCTAGATTTATGCCAAAGCCAAGTGGAACTTCCATATAGATTTCCTTCTTAAGGTCTCCATGTAAAATAGCATTCTTCACATCAAACTACAGTAAAGTCCAATCATAATTTGCTACTAAAGATAACAATACCCTTACTATATTCATTTTCGCCACCGGTGCAAATGTCTCCTGATAATCCACTTCATAAGTCTGTGTATATCCCTTGGCTGCTAGTCTCGCTTTATACCTCTCAATGGATCCATCTGACTTATACTTTACTATGAAAACCCATTTGCACCCAACCAATCTCTTTCCAGCTGGTAATTCCACTAGTTCCCATATTTTATTCTTCTCCAAGGCTTCCATTTCTATTCTCATTGCATGCTTCCATTCCTCTTTGCCAAGTGCCTTAGATAAGCTTTGTAGGATGGCTACATCGTTTAAATGAGTAATAAAGTTTTTGTGTGAGGTTGATAATTTTTCAAAGGACACAAAATGAGATAAAGGATGTTGTGGGCACTTTCTTACACCCTTTCTTGTGGCTATGGGCAGATCCAAATCAAGAACAATAGGTGATACTTTAGCTTATTCCCAAGTGATGATTCAGTTTCTTGAACTTGCATAGGATTGATCACGGGCTTTATTTTTCTTGAGTAGATCTATAGTGGCTTTATGGGAGTGGGTTTTCTTGGTGGATTTTTAGAAAGATTAGGAGATGACTCAATTGGCAGATTAGGAGATGACTTAATAGGTTTAGCTTCGAAAATGGGTTCTATTTCTATTTCAGAAATGGGTTCAGTTTGCCTAGGAGATGTTTTGACTAACATGGATGGTTCTTTCAAAACAAATCCTTCTCTTCCATAGATGATTTCTCCCCCTGAAGATAAGGATTAGAAAAAAGAGCTTTCTTATTCAGCAAATGTGACATCGGTAAAAACATAAGTTTTACGAGTGCTAGGATTGTAGCACTTGTACCCTTTCTGGGTAGGTGAATATCCTATGAAGACACACTTGAGAGCTCTAAGATCAAGTTTGCTCCGACTATGGGAGTGAATATGAACAGATGAGACACTTCCGAAAACTTTAGGAGCTAACTTAGTTGACACATTGAAATCTGGAAAATACTGAGAAACCACCTCCATTGGACTTTTAAAATCAAGAACCTGAGTTAGGATGCAATTTATTAAGTGAGCTGCAGTGAGAACAGCTTCCCACCAGAAGGTTTTTGGAACATTCTTTTGGAATAAAAGAGCACAAACAATGGCTAAAAGATGACCATTTTTTCTTTTAGCAATCCCATTTTGTTGGGGTGTGTCAACACTATCCTTCTTTTGAATGTATGAGGACAAACTTTGGTTAAAGTAGTCTCTAGTATTATCTGTCCTCAACCTCTTAATTCCAACATTGAATTGAGTTTAGATCGTTGTATGAAAGATGGGAAAAATGTTGCTCATATCAAATTTTTGTTTTAACAAATAAATCCATGAAACTCGAGTACAAGCATCAATGAATGAGACAAACCAACAAGCCCCTAAAATGTTGGGGACCCGAGACGGACCCCAAATATCACTGTAGATTAAAGAAAAAGGAACTATGGTTCTTTTATTACTCAAAGGAAAGAAAACACGTCAGTGTTTAGCAAATTCACAAACATCATAGTGAAAATCATTTACATTAACATCCTTAAACAAAGATGGAAACATGACACTAAGAGTACTAAAGGAAGGGTGTCCAAGTCTAAGATAATGAAGCCAAATTTGGTCCTTACTGGTATGGGAGTTGCTGGACAAAAGCGAGAGTGGTGATTTGTTCCCATTGTTCAAGATAGTAGAGCCTGTGTCTCATCTTAGCATGTCCAATCATCCTCCTCGTAACTTGGTCCTAAAATATACAAGAATTATGAGAAAACACCACACTGTAGTTTAGATCTTTTGTAAGTTGATGAATAGACATGATTTGTGGATAACTTGGGTACATGTAGCACATTTTTAAGCATCATGGATGGACTTAGAACAATGTCTTCCTGGCCTGCAACATTGGCTAGAGATCCATCAGCAATAGCTATTTTTTTGTTGCTAGGGCAGGGTTGGTAAGTGAGGAATTTGTGTGAAGAATGGGTCATATGATCGGTAGCCCCGGAATCAATAACCCAAGAATTTGAAAATTCTGAACTTGAGGTACTTAAAGCATATAAGGAATGGAGCTTACCTGATTTTGCCAATGATCGTGTACTTGTAGACTTCTCTAATGAGTTAAGAAGTGATCTTGGCCTTCCAGTGTCTTCTTTGTTGAATTCATTCTGCCCTTCACCACTGGTTTTCATAGCATCATATGACTTGTCTTTCCTCGATTGAGTCATATTCACCTGGCTTCGTTGTGTTCCACTTCTGGATCTTTTATTCCACTGAAAACTTGGTGGTTTACCATGAAGTTTCCAACACTGCTCCTTGGTATGACAAGGCCTTTTGCAGTAGGAACACCAGAGGTTATCTTTATTTGAGGACCGAGACTCCATTCTCCCAACTTCTGAATTTGCAGCATTAGGGGCTGATGGTTTTTTATCATTGTTTTTTCCTAACATTGCTGATCCTTCAACAGGTTGAGAGTAAAGCATAATTCCCTTTCGACTTTCTTCAGCATTGATGATGGAGATGGTTTCATTCAATGAAGGTAAATCCTTTTTTCCCAATATCTAAATTCTCACCTGATCAAACTTGACGTTTAACCCAACAAGGAAATCATAGATTCGATCCTTTTTAATGAATTTTTTTTAACGTCACTGCATCATCGCTGCACTTCATCTCAATACACCGATAATAATCCATCTCTTGCCATAGATTCTTCAACATATTGGCATACTCCATGACTGAGAGATCTCCTTGTTTGGTGGCTGAGATTTTAGTTTTAATCTCAAAGACTCGAGCAGCATCTCTCACCTTAGAATAAGTCTGTTGTGCGGCTTCCCATATTTCTTTAGCTGTTGGTAGAAACATAAATGTATCATTGATTTCTGGCAGCATGGAATTCGATAGCCAAGACATGACCATGGAGTCCTCATCCCATGCATCAAATCTGGGATCTCTCTTCTTAGGTCCAGTACCAAGGAGATGACTTAATTTTCCCTGCCCTTTCAGAAAGGTTTGAACCACTTGAGACCTTTCATATAATTTTTGCCATTCAATCTGTAGGCAAATTGAATATTTTGTAATTCCCCTATTTTCGATTTAGTGCTACCTCTTTGGAGTGGGCAGTAATCTGGGATTGAGCAGTAGTAGCTTTCTCATTAGTGGAAGACATATTGAAATCCTCTGGAGGATGGTGATGAAACCTAATGAAAAAGCATTGAGGGGCTATGAAGGCCAAAGATAAAGGCTGAATAGAAATGAAGGCTGTAAGAACTTTCAGCAATAAAGGCTGAACAGGAAAATGTACAAAAATACTCTGTTTTTAGACAAAAACAGGATAGGAACAGGGCACACAGAAACAACGGTATGATTTCGGCAATGAAGGCCTCCGTGATGAGGTTTCTACTCCCAGAAAGAGCCTGATACCATGAAGAAAATTTTTGGAATTCATTCATTCTGAAAAATTTTGATACATAGGCTATATACAGTAAGATATTGCTTTTCTAGGAAAGTTTGACATTCTACAAATATTTAGAAATCAGAAAATTATTATCTACTAATTTATAGCTAATCTCCACTAATTTAGAAATACAAATGTGTCCTTATAATTAGTCTTATTTACAGGAATCATGGGATTTTTATCAATCTCAGAAATCATGGGATTTCAATCAAGCCCAGATTTCCAACATAATGCATGAGTATCCTCTAAACATGGTGCAACATAGAGGACTTAGGAGATTTATGCAAGCTACTCAACCTTCATTTAAAGTCCCTTGCCGAAACACTATCAAGTCTGATATTGAAAAAGTCCATAAGGATGAAAAGATGGTATTGATGCATATGTTAGAAAGTAATGGAAGCAAAATTGCTATTAGCATTGATATATAGACATCTAGCAACCAAAAGAGAGGATACATGGCTATCATTGCACACTTTATTGATGGTTCTTGGGAGCTTCAAAGCCGCACATTAAGGTACTAATATTTTAACTTATTATATAAATATAAGCATGTGGATTATATTTTATGCTGTATTTTAGCTTAATTTGTAATTTCAGCATGTGTAACATATGTAGTGTTATTATTTTGATATATTATAATAACAAAAATGTTATTCTATTTTTGTTCAGATTTGCTTATATTCCTTGTCCACGTACGGCAGAGGCTCATACTAATGTTTTAATGAATTGTTTGATGGATTGGAATATCGATAATAATTTATCCACTATTACATTAGACAATTGTACTGTTAATGATGCTATGATTGGGATTTTGAAGAATAGGTTGCAACTTAGTTCTTTGATATTATCTGGTACTTTCGTGCAAATGAGGTATTGTGCACATATTCGAAATTTGATTGTAAAACAAGGATTAGAGGTGATTCATAAAGGAATTGATAGAGTTTGTGATAGTGTAACTTATTGGACAGCATCGGCTAAAAGAGTGGAACAATTTGAGGAGAGTGTCAAACAATTGCGACTGCCTTTTACTAGGAAATTGAATCTAGATTGTCCTACTAGGTGGAATTCCACTTTTATGATGCTTAAGATTGCTCTGATATATAAAGATGTTTTTAGCTAGTTGAAGCAATGGGACTTTCGGTATACTACTTTGCCTAGTGAGAATGATTGGGAGTTTGCTGGAAAAGTTTGTGGGAGACTGAAAATATTTTTTCAAGCAACTAAAGTTCTCTCTGGCACAAAATATCCTACTGCTAATTGTATTTTGCGAAGATCTGTGAGGTTAAATTAGCAATAAATCAGTGGACTCTTTCTCCTATTGAAAAGATTGAAAACATGACTCGTGACATGTTAGGTAAATTCAATCAATATTGGAATTATATCCATGTGTTGATGGGAGTTGCTGTTGTTTTAGATCCTAAATATAAGATGTCATTGCTTGAATATTATTTTCCAATGATATATGGTAGTGACAGTGATGAGAAAATGGATAAAATTCATGATTTGTGTTATTAGTTGGTTAATGAGTATTAAATGAAGGCCAATTCGGGTACAAATCAGCATGTGGACCAAACTTCAGCACAATCAGAGCTTCCTAAAAATGATGCATTAACAAAATATGATCAGTTTTGGAGGAGAAAAAAGCAAGAGAAGTAATCTTTGGAGGACTGAGCTAGATCATTAATTGGAGGAAGATGAGATACCTCGAGCTCCAGATTTTGATGTTTTAATATGGTGGAAATTGAATGGGTCTAAATACCCAACATTACAAGCTATAGCTAGGGATTTGTATGCCATTCCGGTATCCTCTGTTGCGTTTGAATGTGCATTCAACTATAGTGGAAGGTTGTTGAGTAGGACGGTTCCAAAGTTTGTGGATGAAATCATGTGTTCTCATAGTTGGCTATGGAACCTTGAAACTGGTACATGTGACTTTCAATTAAGTTTGTTTTCTTTTTTTTTTTTTTTTTGAGAAAGTTTAAATGTCAGTGCCTAATTTATTATTTCTATTTTCTTATAGGTAATGATGATGATGATCCTGATAACATTAATGATGACATAGTTTTTAAGGATTCAGGTATAATAACTTGTCAAAAATAAATATTGTTAATAGATATTTCAAATATTACTTAAAAGTCTGTTGTTTAAGTTGATGATTTGTGTATGCAGGTGCATTAGTTGGTGGTGGTGCTCCTTGACTATTTCTTTGCTAGAGGTGCCTAAGATTTTCTTGCAAAAAGTTATCAATGGACCATTATTTTGTTTTTTCAAAGGAACCAGTGGACCGTTATTAAGTAGTAGCATGTTTTGGTTTAGTTTTATTTGCAAAAGTGTTAATGAGCATCTGGTTGTTTAACTCTGTTGAATGGATATAACTTATGATGGTTTCCTGTGCTAATTTGATATTTTATTGTGGTAATAGATGTTAAATATAATGTTATTATGTTGACTATGGTGGTCTAGAAATCTCATTTAGGCGGGGTAGGTATCCAATCGGGTAACTCGATACCCAATCGGGTAGGGTATGGGTAAAGAAAGTATTGACCTGCCGAGTCACGGTTTGGGTTCGGGTCAAAATGCTAGGATATCGGATTGGGTTTGGGTCAACCCAGACCTACACCCGATCCGACCCATTGCCAAGCCTACTGTCAAAACATAGAAATACCCTCGCCACGTGCGGGGGTAAAGCCGCATAAATCCAACCCTCTCCATAACCGTTGTAGTAGGAGTTTCATGCATCAAGCTGCACATTTTTTTAGATGCTAAGAACAAACAACTATTAGAATTCTTTGCAAACTCATTTTACATGGGTTAGGTCTAAAAGGTCCACCAGACACTAGGAAAAAATGTGGTAATCCGACTACCAAAGGATTGTTTGTAAAATCATTTCCCTTTTAAAGGGAAGTTAAATCATATTGAATTGAAATTTTTGAAAAAAAAATCCAGTACTTTTCTACCATTTTTGGTTGGGAAAACTTCCTACATGTCACAAGGTCATAAGTAAGATCTGAGTCATGGGACTCAGGTACTTCTCTTGGGAAAGGCCTTGCTTTTGTGTTTTCTCGGTTGGGCTTTCTTTGAAGATAACTAGTTCCTAGACTTCTCTTTGGTTTGTGGCTTCTTCTCAACTTTTTTCCTTGGCATATACTATCATAACTTGTGTATTCCATTACATTTTGTGGTTTTCTGCGTGTAAGTTTTGTGTGAATGCATTGATTTTAATGATTGTATGCTAGAGAATACAATGTGTAATGCTGGATGTGCATGGTTCAATTGTTTGAAAAGTTGATGTCTTCATCATCTTAATTTTTGACTTGGGTAAAACCTTACAGGTTTAGAGACCATTTGATTTTGAGTTTTCATTTTCTAGTCATGGTTTGTTGAACTAAGAGACAGAATGGAGGCAATAGGTGTTATAGTAGAAGCATGAACAATGTATTTCACTAGTTTAGTAGTCAAAAGGGTATAAAATGGAAGCATCTTTAAGATTCTTTGAAACCATTTCCATCTTGAGGTTTTCCAATAAGCTTGCTAATGCAAATAAATATTGCTTAATCACTATCAATGCAAAACTATCTCTAGTATGTCACATCATACCTGTATATAGAGGTGTTGCGATCAAGGTGGGTCAGATGGCTCGGTCGGTCTCCACTACTGCGTGCATGAGGTATTGTTTACTTCAGTCTCTAGTTGCTATGGCATGGGGCCTCACAATTTTGCCCTTTAAAGGGCGCCTCATGTGGGAGAGATGGTTTCAATCCATATAAGCCATACTCCCTCTTGACTCACGACCGATATGGGACTAAAGATGCCGTCCCCCCACAATATTAGCCCCCCAATCAAGAGGGAGTATGTGTGCATGGGTAGGAGGCTTCCCACAAACGGCGCCAATGTTGCGGTCAGAGGTTGGATGGCTCAGATGACTGGGTCGGTCTTGGCTTCCGCATATGTAAGGTATTGTCTGCTTCAATCTCTAGCTACTATGGCATGGGGCTTCACAGTTTTGCCCTTTAAAAGGCACCTCACATGGGAAAGAAGGTTCCAATCCATATAAGTCATACTTCTTAACTCACAACTGATGTGGGATCAAAGATGCCGTTCCCCCACAACAAGAGGTATTGGTTTATGTTCACTGCATGGAAGTAGATACAAGACTTAAATACTATCTTCAAGCATTTTGGAGCAACTTATGCATAGATTTCATATATGTGACTACCTCTTACTTTCAAATGGTAACATTAATCATCAAATGTATTTTCAAAGTCATGGTCCAAATATGATGAGTCAAATTATATTATTGACTACTAATTTTGTAACACAATCTCTTGTGTTTTTGACATTTGATTGAGTAAAGTGCCTTTGTTTTATGCCTAATGAAAGTTATTAAATGTTAATTGTATCTGAACCAATTAAAGAAATGCTTCTTTTTGAGGTTCAATGATAAAATCTTTGGACTTGATACACTGTCTCCAGCATTGTTCAATGACCAATGACTATAATTGCTTTTCTACTTTCCCAACATCCAGAATTCTATTTCTTCCTCATATGAAAAAGGTGTTTGGCTAACTCAAACTGCTTCCAACACTGAATGTCATATCATCATCTTTTCACAGTATACAATTTTTTGAAGCAATAAAATATGTCATCTCAATATTTATTACATGTTCTTTAAATTTGTTTCCAACCATGCCATTTCTTGGCAATTGAAATATGCTCAAATAAGTATGCTTTGCAAGGGGATAAATGGGCAACAAACTCAGTGAGCTTCAGTTGGGCCAAATCAAAGGAGGGCATGTGCAATTACAGTGTGGACATAAACCTGACATGCCTTAGTCTGAACATGACCTACACTTTGAATACCTGACATTATGGACTGGTTTAATTTCTTTACAATGCTACTTGAAATATCACCTATGTTAGATGGGACTTGCGGTTCTATATGCTTACAAAGCATGACTACATTCTATTTTGTTATTCCTTTCAATGTTGACAGTCAAATTTGTCTCATTTTGGTTTCATGGAGAAGAATGCCATATATTAATGTCAATACAGTTGCTTAATATGTATCCAATCTTTGAGGGCTGCTGCAGTGAAAGGGATTGCAAAATACAAAATGATGTGATTCCTTAGTTTTCAAATGTATCTTCTACACAGATTCAACCATATTTGGTAAAGTTATGCATTTTTGCATGTTCTAGCTAAGTGTTTTCCTTTCTGTATTGCAGTAATTGTGAGAGGTAGAAAATAATCATATATTCTGGGTAGTACATCAAAAATAGATAGGAAGTTGCAACTATTTTTTGTACATGTATATTGTAAGCCATATATCAGCCTTGGTATGGTCGCAGAAACATTTCTAGGCTGTACTTTATTGGAAAATCTTTGGCCTGAGCTTGACTCTAACCTTGTGTTTGGTTGGGGTCATGAGAGGGAGGATGGATGAGATTGGAAGGATGGATGGCCTCCATCCATCGTTTGGTTCAAAAAGTTACAAAGAAGATGGATGAAAAAGTAAGATTCTCCATCCATCTTGGCCCACCAATTTGCATCCTCCCAAATTAGGAGGATGAAGGAAGAATGGATGGAGCATTGATAGATAGATTTTTGCATAGACAAAATTATCTCTCATTAATTTTTTTGACAAAACTATAATATCTCTTTACTTTTTCATTCATATTATTTTTATATATTTTTATATATACTATTAATAATATACTATTAAATTTTATTAATAATTATTTTAATTTGAGTACATAATTTTGATAATTATAATTAAATAACTAGAATTATCTTCAATTTTTCTATTTTACTTATTATTTTTAATTAATTATTTATATAATATTAATTAATTATTAAATTAGATTATAAATTAACTAGTTATTTATATTATTAATGAAATTAATTATTAAATTAAATTATAAATTAACTAATTATTTATATAATTAACTCATTAATAGTTTAATTATAAAATTATTTATTAAATTAAACTAAATTAAAATTAAATATTTATATAATTATAAATTATAATGACTATAAGTTTATATATTGTTTACTTATTTAGTATAAATTAGTGTTATAAATTGATAATAGTAATAATTTTTTCAAAGGATAGTTTGATAAAAATATTATATAAATATCATCTATCGTTCCTTTCATTCCTCCTATACCAAACAGAGGAAGGAATCACTTTTATCCATCCTTCTATGTTTCACCAAATATATGAAAGAATGGATGGATTTTCCATCCATCCTCTCTCTCATCCATCCTTCCTCATCCATCCATCCTCTCTTTCATCCATCCTTCCTCATCCATCCATCCATCCTTCTTTCAATCCATCCTTCATACCAAACAAAGCATAAATGATATATAAATAGTGTAGATATATGCTATAATATAGAAAATATTAGTCCATAAAAGATATTATAGTACTGAAGTATGCTACTAAATGTTTGCAGAAATTATCCTTTCAGGTTTGCATCATTAATATTATCACCTTTCAGAAATGATACAATAGATTAATCTGCATGCTTAGTCCGTGTCACCAAGGTCACCAATGTTTGAGCTGCCTAGTTTTTATATAACTCTCCAATCCATTAATATCTTCCATTTTCTTAATCACAAATCTTTTTCTTCCAAGTTATGTTGAAAGGACCATTGTAGTTAATATTGCCCTTGTTAGTTAATATTCTTTTACTGCCAAGTTATGTTACTTCCAAAAGACGCCATGGTGAAACTGAAATGGATCATTTGGTCTTCACTGCCTTAAAGTTGCTGAATCTGGTCTCACCCCCTCTTACCACCTTTATTGGTTATAAACTTATGGGTTGAGGCAATTGCCATCCTTGCCTCTCAAGGTGATGCAGCAGCTGACAGCAGAAGGAAAACTGTCATCACTTGTTTGTTATATGGACCATATGCAATCAGAAACATGGAGATCTTCCAAGGTACTCAAACCAATCCAACCATCATTCTTAGATCAGCTATGGCACATGCTGATGAATTTCTGAACAAGGTCCAACAGGTCTCCTCGCACTATTCTGGCCTCTGGTGCCCAACCCAATGGAGGTTTCCATTTACACCTCTTCTCAACTCATTTGCCAAGAGCATGCACCACCCCCCCTGCATATGTGAATGTTAACTTTGATGGTTCAGTTCATCAGCATGGAGCTGGCATCGGATTCATCACCTGAGACTTCCATGGAAGAGTTCTTCATGCTGCTGCTGGCCCCATTGAGTCAACTTCATTTCCCATTGTTGAGCTCACTGCTGCCACTAATGGACTATGATATTCTGCATATTCCTTACAGGCCAACAGAGTTATCATGGAGGAGGATTCTAGCACTGCATATAACAAACAAACCAAACCACCCCCCATTCTCTCATCTTTTCTCAGTATATAAACTGAGGTCCATCACCATAGATGTTTATCACATGTTTATAATCTGTTTCCAACCACATCATTTCTGTTCATTTGAAATATGTTTTTTAATAAGTAACTTAATCAGATATAATGGGGAAACAAATTCACTGGACTTGGTCAGGTAAACTATAGGAGGTAATGTGCCACCACACTGTAAGCAAACCTGTCATGGCCTAGATTAGATAGGACTGGCAATTTTAACAACAGTTTTTGTTTAGGCCTTCTATTCCCTACTTGATTGTAATCGGATATTGCATTTGATAATGACCCTCAGATTTGTCACAGCATGCAGTTTTCTGGAGAAGAAAGCTGCATATCAACACGTGTGCCATGTATTTGAATGATTATTTGACTTATATCCAAATGTGATTTGATCATATAAAATATGAAAAAGACGAAGTTATAAGTAGGCTACTTCTTTGATTTGAAGGAAAAATAACTGCTTGTAGGAAGTTATTTATACTCTACAGATAGCAATGGTCACATCTGTCATGAAGATTGACATAAGATGTCACTGCCAGAAATTATTTCAATATTTTACATCATATGTTCAGGTGGTTATAAGATAGGTTAGCTGTGATGGATTATTCATTCTTGGACAGGATCAATGGGGAAAACTCTGGTGCAAGCCTGGCTCAACATTTGAAGTAGGTGCAAACAGCTCTAACCTGTAACTGATACACAAAGACATTGCCCTAGAAGAAGCTACTGTAAGTGTTTTCTATTGTGACTTAATTATCATTTTTGTCTTTATGCTGATCTATGTATTTGTTTGTTTTTACCGTGCCTGTTTTTCCTATCTTCAGATAAAAATCTATATGATATTCAAAGTTTTTCTTGTCAGGAGTGGCTCTGGAAAATAATTCCGATTAGAGCATAACAAAGTGTATCGTTAAAACAACAATTCCTTATTCATTTATATAATAGTTTGTGCATGAGAGATTCTATGCATGGGATGCGTTGATGTCTACTTGTTTGTGTAAGGAGTGTTGGGTATTTGTTGCAGTGGTAGATATGGAGGTAAGTATTTAGGGAGTATGCTACTCGAATGGTTCTCCACAGTTCATCATCTTGGCCACTGACGTGCAAGTAATGCACCTCTGTCAGGAAGCATTCATCCCACACAGGATGCTCGGACACTTTTATGCTCACCGGTAGTTATATATACCAATATCATGCACATTCAGTGCCAAGAGATAGAGTGCCTGATGGGCAGCCGATATGCTATCAGAAATCAGAATCTTTTATGATGATTTTCTTTTCCTGAAGTCTGATGCATGCACTCAATTTTGGTCAATCAATCTGTCATTTGTTCGTGTATATGAATAGTCTAATAATATTTTACAGAGTTGAGAACCGCAAGGCTTGTGTTCAAACATCCAACCTTGCTGAAAACTTTGAATGGTATATGGTTGATCAACAATTTATCAATGAATTAGAAAAAATAATTGATGTTAGGTTGCAGTTAGGAAATGACATGCTTGGTTGCTCTACATGGTTTGACATCCTTATGCTCTCCAACATTCACATTCCCTCATTGATGAAGGTGGGTGGTTGATTCTATTCATATCTTCGAAGTTATTCCATCTGCACCATCTCCATTAGGAGCTGTCTGTCTGTTCCTGCATCAGCGTCTAATCTTCTAAAAGACCTCCAGTCAATGACAAGCTCTTTCTTGAGGGCTTGCAATAGTGTGCATGTTTGTTTAGATTACATGCCCCTATTCCTCTTGCTACGAGTCCTGATCCTCTTTCCACTCGCGCAGGATGATTTGTCCGCTTGGCGGGGATCATGTCTGAGGGGCACACCCTTGGTGTTTGGTAGACCAAAATACACAGTCTTGGGATTTGGCTGTTTGCAGCCGAACTCGTGAGGCACTTGTGTTGCTTTCATGGTTGGACGCTCTCTTAGCATCAAGGACAGCAAAAAGAGCGGGTTTACGGTGTCCGGCCATTGGTAGGGAGCGAATAAGAAGCCTATGAGGCCTTCGCGCTAGGTTTTAGGGGCCTATCGTTTTGTGTCGCTCATAGGTCAATGCCTCGAAATATTTTTGCGCTCGCAGCACCCATCTAGACCTTTGCAGCCCGTGCTATCGGCATCTTTTCCCGGTTTGGAAATTTTATGCCCGGCTTTCCGTGCATATATGGTTATGGGTGCCTCTCGAACGTTAATTTTCTGATTAGGTTACTTCTCGTACAAACTCAGGTTGTACGATTATAATAACAACACACATGAAATCGATATTTATGATTATTGCGGTCAATCCTTCGCATTGCCTATTGCCAAAAAAGTATACCTCAAAAGAAGTTCACTCTGATCGAAATTATTTTTGATGGGATCCTTCGATGCCTAAGTCATGAAAAGATTGATGTAGGATCTCAGCTCAGGATACCTTTCTCAAAATGTCTGATTTACCATTCTTTTATAGATGAATGTAGAAGTAACCTTTTATAACGATTAAAAATTATGGGACCTCACTTATTTCGGCATTAAGTGAGCAGTTAGTGCTCACTATCTTATCGTGGAGATACCGTTACGTGCATTTTTCGATGAAGATGTAGCTTCTACCAATAATATGTTGACCGAAATGATCATATGTCGGCTACTGGTGTTCTGTCCGATTGACATAGTTGGTGACTTGGATAGTTGATCGGGAATCAGTCAATTATCAGTTGGCTAAACGTCGAGAGCCTATATGATGATCATCACATGATCGATGGAAGACGATCGGATTAATTAACCGATTAATAATCGATCATTCAAGAGTGTAGCTGATTTATAGACGTTCGCCATAAGTCAGAAATTTGTTATGTCCGTCGGACTCGTCATCTTTAAGTCGGTAGAACTGCTTATTCTGTAATTTATCGATCGCCAAATTAATGCAAGCAGAGTTATAAACCTAATAGTTGCCCCCCATTCTCAAGTTCAGAATGGTGAGGGCACGTGCTTTATCACGTGGTTTGACATTTTGAATGCCGAGAGTATTTGTCTTGGACTCCGATTTGGCGGCTTCTTTTTTTTCGGCATTAGTTATTATTCGGCAAATTGAGGTTGCTTCATAGGTTGTGCAGCAATTATTAGCATGTCTAACATGGAGGATTTTGCTATTTTGTCGCTTTGTAGGTCATGCACAATTATTAGCACGATCAGTCGGAGAAATGATTTGATAGTCTAACAATATGGCGGATTTGATTTCGAATCAATCCAACGATGCCATGTGTTGCATTGCTGCTAGCTGTTGATTGCTATCGCAGATCATGTTATCATGGTGCAATCTGAACGGAGGTGCATCAAAGGATCAGAACATCTAAAGACCTAGATTTTGCCATGTGTCAAGAATCCTGATAGTCTTATTTTTACTGGAGTAATCTTGACCATTGGTGGTTTCTATATATAGAACCACTGTTACTCTTCTTGAACTTTTACGGTGATTTTATCTTCTATTGGTGTTGGAGCTCTGAATCTTTTTCTTCTTGTTCTCACTGTTCTTCCAAGTTTTTTTCTCATTTTCCAAGTTAGGTTCTCTGTTCTTTCTCCTCCCAATCTCTAATATCTTCTGTAATGGCTAGTAGAGGTAGAGGTAGATCCATAGGTGATGGTAGCCGACCATCGGTTCGACGATCGTTTTCTCTATCGGTCCGGGAGTGAAGATTTTTTCGCTATCGGACTCCGTTATCAGTCGGCTCCAAGAGCAATATCATGTTTCGGAGCAATTTTAGCTCTTTGCCCATGGTCTGAAAGGTCGGATATCTTCTCCTCCGATCGGTCAGGTGGCATTTTATGTAGAAAATATTTGGTCGGATCTCTGATTTACAATCTCGGAGTTCATTCGGAACATCTTGGATTATTATTGAATTTGTCTGGCGCAGCTTGCACCGAATTCCATTCGGATTCTAGTCTCTTGTGCTCTTCTTTGTCATTTGATTCCGACCGATCCTCGTCTCTCCTTATTTTGTCCTTTCTTCATCCTTTGTCCTCATCCCAAAGCTGATGGTTGGTGGATGTTCATCCCGAGAAAGAGGCTTTTCTTTATTTCGGATCTTCCATCGTCCATCCACGATTGGAAGACTCAGTTCTTTTTTATATCATCTACTCTTTCTTGAGGTTTTTCTTTTATTTGGGGGACTCCAAACATCAATCCGAATGACAACAATCGGATCGATCTGACTGATCGGGAGGACTTTCTGAAGTTGAAAGACATGAAAATCCCAGCGCAAAAATATTTGTTGACTGATCATGCCTTATATCAGGCCGATCTTGGTCCAATGCCAACTGCTGGTATAATTCGATGTATATTTTTACTTTGTTTCTGGCTCCTCTTTCATTTGACCAACTTCTATTTTTACTCTCAGCCATGCATCCTTCATCGACTCTTTCGATGGTTGATATTCGTCGATTTATGGGAAAGAGTAAATCAGCTACTGGTGAAGAATCATCGAGAGCGGCCAAAAAATAAAAAAGCTGATGTTTCAGTGGCAGCAGTAGTTCTCCAATCCGACGTTCCATCGGTCGAATCCATTCCGATCGATGTTCGATCGATCAAAACATCTCGCATGGCCGGAGAAGTAATCGTCGCATTGGCCCCAATCCAATATGCATCAATTTCAATGCCAGTTGGAGATACGTCGATGGGAGTTGTGCCAGCCATCAAAGAAATGGTTGCTGACGTGGAGATCATTGAGCCCCCAATGGCACCTGTGGAGCCAGCAACTTCTTGAGCACCGTCAATGCCTGAGATTGAATTAGAGGGGCAGAGGCCAGTTGCTTCTTCGGGACCAGCCACTCCTGACTAGATATCGGACCTGTTCAATCAGCTGGTGGCTCATTAGCCGGAAAAGGCTCCTGCATCTTCGACTGCTAGTGAAACTCTGATGGGTTCAGAATTCATCAGCGTTTATGTTCCGCTAGAAGAGTCGGCTTTGATAAATCCGATACTAGCAAAGCGGCTGATCAAAGCCATCCTTCTTTCGTCTGATAGGAAAAGTCAGAAAGATCATACTCTGAACGATATCTTTTCATCGTTCTACATTTCATTTATCGGGGTAAGTTATTTTCTTTTCTTTCTTTTCCTTGTATCTTCTTTTCATTGCTTATCTTCTTTTTTCAGACGGTGCATGACATGGTGGAGCTCAACAGGTTCATGCGCAACTTCACCGAAGTATGCCTTGATTGAAAAAATAAGACAATGGCAATCATTAGAGAGAAAAATGTTGTCCTTCAGCATCTTCAGGCTGCCACCGTCAAAATAATAGAGATAAAGTAAAGAAGAAGAAGAATGATGTAGAAATCTCCCACTTGAAGCCCGAAGTAGAGTCAACACAAGCTAGTCTCGAATTGGCTCAAGCTGATTTAGAGTCGGCTTTGAGCGACTTGGATGTGGTGCGTGCAGAGTTGGGGGCCGTACGCCTTGAAGTTCTGTCGCTCCGAAGGGAGGAAGAAACAACTAAGTGGATCATTGAAACTCAAGAGTCTCACATCTAAAAGAAAAGGTGTGAAGCAAGTCGGCTTCGCAAGGAGTGTGACGACCATGCTTCGGAGTTGGAGGAAGAAAAGAAGCGGCTGTCTTTCGAAGAAGAGATTGCCTCACTTAGAGCGGCCTTGGATCGGGCGAAAGAGCAAGCATTGGAAGAGTTTCGAGGGTCAGAGGACTTCAAGAAGGAACTCGTTGCAGATAGCCATCTTGCTTATAGGATTGGATATGAAGATGGTCGAGATGCGGTCGGCCAATTGTATCCAAACTTAGATTTGACTTAGGTGTTCTCTCCTGATTCTGATGAAGAAGATGGATCAGCTGATGATGTCTCGATCGATCAAGTGGCTCCGAAGGCACCGACAGAAGAGCCTGTTGCAGCTTCAGAACCTTCTTCGACTGAAGAAGAAATGACATCGACGATGGCGGTTATTAATGCGGTTGTTGTCGATGATTGATCTTTTTTATCTTTTTTTTAATTTATCGGATGAATCCGACTTTTGTATTTCGGCTTTAGTTGGTATTTGTGTAAAAATTCTTATATAAATAGAATGAAAGATTTTTTCAAACTCTATTTTTCTATATTGAATGTTGAAAATTTTCTAAGTATTGAAAAATTTTTCAAAGTGTTGAAGAATTTTCTTTTTCTGTAGTCCAATCACCGAATATCAAGCTGACTAACCGATAGATATGTTGTCTGATCGAACATACATTGGTATGATTTTTGGCATAAGATTCTTGTGCATTCAATAAACGAGGGCAAGCCGAATATCTTTCGACCAACTGAAGTATGGTCGGTAAATTATCATCAAATGGGCATAGAATTTTGCTCAACTATGGTTGAGTCAGTGATAAACGATGGTAAGCCGAATATCCTTCGATTGATCTGAGTCAAATCGCTATTGTTTCCATCAAGTGGACTAGAATTTCACTCAACTATGGTTGAGTCTGTGATAAACGATGGTAAGCCGAATATCTTTCGATTGATTCGAGTCAAATCAGTATTGTTCCCATCAAGTGGGCGTTGACTCCCACTCAAACTTGGTTGAGTCGGCATAACCTTTCGTTTAGCCATAGCTAAACTACAGTAATTTGAATTATTCAAAAAATAAGTCGGTAAGTTGTAGAAAGTCGATAAATAATCAGATCTAGATCATTTTATTTTATTACAAATACTTGGACAACTTCATTGATAGTACATCCTTATGTTATCCGCATTCCATGTTCTTGGAATAGTCATCCCGTCGAGAGTTTTAAGTCGGTATGCACCCGGATGGAGTGTCTCGATTACTCGTTAGGATCCTTTCTAATTCGGAGACCGCTTTTCTTGATCCAGAGGTTTTGATACTTCTGCTTTTCTAAGGACTAAGCCTCCAGGAAGAAATATTTTCGATTTGACCTTCGTGTTATAATAGCAGGCAACTCTTTGTCGATATGCAGCCATTCGGATTTAGGTATCTTGCTGAACTTCAGGTAGTAAATCTAAGTCGACTCTTCTTGACTCGAAGTTCTCCGATTTCATATAATGTTCGACTCTCATTGATGGCAGACTGATTTCAACTAGAATTACTGCTTTAGTTCCATAGGCCAAATTGAATGACGATTCTCCCATCGAAATGCGAGAGATTGTCCGATATGCCCATAAGATTGAATGTAGTTCTTCTACTCATAGACTTTTTGCTTCGTTCAATTGTATTTTGAGCCCATGTAGAATTATCCGATTCATGACTTCTGCTTCACCGTTGGATTAAGGGTGATCGACAGATGTTAGTTTGTGCGTAATATGAAACTTTCTACAAAAGTCTTTGAAATTTTGATTATCAAACTATCATCCATTGTCGGTGATGATGGTGTGCGACAATCCAAATCGATATATGATGGACTTTTAAACAAAATCTTTCATCTTGCTTTTGGTGATTTGTGACAGTGGTTCGGCTTCTACCCATTTGGTGAAGTAGTCCACTGCGACCACCAAAATTTTTTTTTGACTCGATGTTGGAGGGAAAGAGTTAAGGATGTCTATCTCCTATTGTGCAAATGGCTAAGGTGCAATGATGGATGTTAGTCGGCTTGCTGGTTGATGTTGAATGTTAGCATACTTCTGACATGGATCGCACTTCCATATAAAATCAATTGCATCTTTCTTCATAGTCGGTCAGTAATATCCTTGTCGTAGCACTTTGTAGGCCAATGATTTATCTCCTAAGTAATTTTCGCAAATTCCTTTGTAGACCTTTCTAAGGGCATAATCGGCATCAGTCGGTCCTAAGCATTTAAGCAGTGGAAATGAGAATGACCTTTTATATAGATGCCCATTCATCAGGATGTATTGCGAAGCAGACCATCGAAGATGTTTGGCCTCCAAAGAATTATCGGGTAAGGTTCCATCGATTAAGTATTTAACAAGTGGATCCATCTAGCTGGTTCATCATTTATTTGTAATATCTTTTCAACTTTATCAATGCTCGACTGTTCAAGATATTCAATGAATATCCGACCAAGTTGGAGGAAGTTGCTGCAAGTCGGGAGAGCGTGTCATCTCGAACATTTTTCGTTCTCGAAATATAAGAGATTTCAAGATGTCTGAATGTTGATATGAGATCTTTGGCTTTTTGAAGATACTTCACCATAGTCGGCAATCGCATTTGAGAGAAAATCGAGTAAAATAAAATATCGATTAAGCTTTCATTATCTACAAGAATTCTTTTTATGTCATAGTTTATTATCATTGCCGACACAATGATAGCATCATTATAGGGGATTTGAATTCTCCATACATCGTCATCTGAAAAAAAATTATATTACCTTTGTAGCATTTCTTAGCCAATTCTTCTTCGGAAGTTGCCCCCCAGCCTCTTGATCGTCCAGAGATCATGTTGATAACTCCCACCGTCGGTCGATTATCGTTCGGCTCTTCAGGTCGGCATTGAGGTTGTTGGTCGGCTGGAATCGGGGCTGGAACATCGCGTCGATAGTTATCAAGAAAACCATGATGGATCAGGGCCTCGATTTCATCCCTGAATTGGATGCATTATTCGGTGTCATGATCATGATCACGATGAAACCGATAGTACTTCTTTCAATCGCGGTTTCTTGATGGTGCCTTCATCGATGGAGGATGTCAAAGATAGTCCTTGTCCTCGATTTCGATCAATATTTGGGCTCGAGGAGCTACCAACGGAGTGTAGGAGTCATATTTGGTGCCGAATCTATTCGATCTCGGACTCCGATTGGGTGGCAAAGCTTTTCTGTCGGCCAATTACCGATTTGATTCGATAGAAGCTCCACTTTTTTTTTGTTTTTTCTTCTGATCTTTTTCTTCTGTTTGGTGGCAGTCAGAAGCGCCTTCATCTATGCGAATATATCGGTACGTATGGTCCAAAAGTTCTGCATAGGTCTGAGGGTGGTTCTTATCCAAGGAGTCAGTGAATCGGGATTCCCTCAGACCTCTCTTCATGGCCGAAATTGCCATGTCTTCATTGAGATTTTTGACCTCAAGTGTGACTGCGTTGAAATGCGCTATAAAATTTCTCAACGTCTCTTCCTCATTCTGTTTGATGGAGAAGAGACTGTCGAATGTTCGTGGCATCCTTCGACTTATACTGAAGTATGCCACGAACGAACTTTTCAGCTGCTCGAAAGAGGATATGCTTTTCGATTGAAGTCTAGTATACCAGGCTCGAGCAGCTTTTCGAAGAGTAGCCATGAAGCCTTTACATAAGAGGGTGTCGTAACCCTCTGGATCATCATGAGAGTTTCATAACTCTATAGATGATCATCCGAATCTGTGGAGCCATCATATAGCTTCATCTACGGTATTTTGAATCGAGAGAAAATCGGTTCATTCATTATTCATCGAGAAAATGGGAGGGGGCGATTGGATGTTGAGGTCGCTGAGACCCCCTTGTTATTCACCTATAGTTGGGTAAGTTGACGATCGATTTTTTTAAACTTTCATTCATAATCGTCGATCCATTGCTGCGAGTATCAATGGATAGAATCCTCTGAAGAAATTGATGACGAAAAAGTCGATGGCAGGCGTGGTCTCTTTCCCTTCTAGATACTATGTCGGAAGGAGGAAGAAGCTGGTCGTTGAGAATGATGAGTGGCATGTCATGAGTAACGTGCCGGTGATGCATCATCGCGATGAGAATGTCGTACTGACCGTTGCTCGGGTGATGGAGATAGAGGTTGCCGCAGGGAGCGGCGACTGTGCCTAGATGGCATTACATATGCTGGTGGTTCTTCTACCATCAATTGTTGTTGTTGTTGTTGAAGGCTGTGCACTGCCTCTATTAGGACTTTCATTTGCTGTATCATTACAGTGAGTTGTTGGGCTTGGGCGTTCGTTGTAACAATCGGACGTGACTCTGCCATTGAAGGTGGAGGTGGGAGCTTTTCCTGATGGGAAGATTGCCCGATGGAACCAACGGAATGTTGGGCTCGCATTTTCGATATGATTGCTTTTTAGAGCGATTTATTTTTCTTCTGACCTCCTCTTCCTAACATGCCAATCTGTTGTGGTCAATCCTTCGCATCGCCTATTGCCGAAAAAGTATACCTGAAAAAAGTTCTCTCTGATCGAAATTATTTTCAGTGGAGACCCTCCGATGCCTAAGTTAGGGAAGGATTAGTGAACAGAGAAAAAGAGAAGCAGGATCTCAGCCCAGAATACCCCCCTCAAAATGTCTGATTTATCTTTCTTTTATAGGCGAATGTAGAAGTAATCATTTATAATGGTTAAAAATTATGGGATCCTGCTTATTTCGGTATTAAGTGAGCAGTTAGTGCTCACTATCTAATCGTGGAGATGCCATTATGTACATTTTTCGATGAAGATGTAGCTCCTACCGATAATATGTTGATCGAAACGATCATATGTCGACTACTGGTATTCTATTCGATTGATAGAGCTAGTGACTTGGATAGTCGATCGAAAATCAGTTGATTATCAGTCGGCTAAACATCGAGAGTCGGTATGATGATCATTGCACGATTGATGGAAGACGATCGGATTAATTAATCGACTAATAATCGGTCATTCAAAGTGTAATCGATTTATAGTCGTTCGCCATAAGTCGAGAATTTGTTATGTTCGTCGGACTCACCATCTTTAAGTCGGCAGAACTGCTTATTATGTAACTTATCGGTATAAACCCAATAATGATAAAAACTATAAAGAGACGTATATTTACACAATAAGAACTTGTTATATATTCATTCCCTATATCACTTTTGCTGTGGGAAAGTAATAGAATTCAGAAGAAATTATATGTTATGTGCATCTTTATTCCTGACATGTGGTGAATGAAACACCGACCTTTTTTTCATCATTTACTACCTCCATTTTGTAAAATGCACCTTAGAATCAAGTTAGCAGAAGAGGAGAATTGATGGAAAATGCACCTTAGAATCAAGCTGACTAACCGATAGATATGTTGTCTGATCGAACATACATCGGTATGATTTTCGGCACAAGATTCTTGTGCGTTCAATAAACGGGGGCAAGTCGAATATCTTTCGACCAACTGAAGTATGGTTGGTAAATTTTCATCAAGTGGGTATAGAATTTCGCTCAACTATGGTGAGTCAGTGATAAATGGTGGTAAACCGAATATCCTTCGATTGACCTGAGTTAAATCGCTATTGTTCCCATCAAGTGGGCGTAGAATTTCACTCAACTATGGTTGAGTCTATGATAAATGGTGGTAAGTCGAATATCTTTCGATTGACCCGAGTCAAATCAGTATTGTTTCCATCAAGTGGGCATTGACTCCCACTCAAACTTGGTTGAGTCGGCATAGCCTTTCGTCTAGCCATAGCTAAACTGCAGTAATTTGAATTATCTGAAAAATAAGTCGGTAAGTTGTAGAAAGTTGATAAATAGTCGGATCTGAATCATTTTATTTCATTACAAATACTTGAACAACTTTATTGGTAGTACATCCTTATGTTATTCGCATTCCATGTTCTTGGAATAGTCATCCCATCGAGAGTTTCAAGTCGGTATGCGCCCGAACGGAGTGTCTCGATTACTCATTAGGGTCCTTTCCAATTCGAAGACAGCTTTTCTTGATCCAGAGATTTTGATGCTTCTGCTTTTCTAAGGACTAAGCTTTCAGGAAGAAACATTTTTGATTTGACCTTCGTGTTATAATAGCGGGCAACTCTTTGTCGGTATGCAACCATTCGGATTTAGGCATATTGCTGAACTTCAAATAGTAAATCTAAGTCGACTCTTCTTGACTCGGAGTTCTCTGATTTCATATCATGTTCGACTCTCATTGATAGCAGGCCGATTTCAACTGGGATTACTGCTTCGATTTCATAGGCCAAATTGAACGGCGATTCTCCCATTGGAATGCGAGAGATTGTCCGATATGCCCATAAGACTGAATGTAGTTCTTCTACTCATAGGCTTTAGCTTCGTTCAATCATGTTTTGAGTCCATATAGAATTGTCCGATTCATGACTTCTGCTTCACCGTTGGATTAAGGGTGACCGACATATGTTAGTTTGTGCGTGATATGAAACTTTCCACAAAAGTATTTGAAATTTTAATTATCAAACTATCATCCATTGTCGGTGATGATGGTGTGCGATAATTCGAATCGATATATGATGGACTTCTGAACAAAATCTTTCATCTTGCTTTTGGTGATTTGTGACAGTGGTTCGGTTTCTACCCATTTGGTGAAGTAGTCCACTGCGACCACCAAAAATTTTTTTTGACTCAATGCTAGAGGGAAAGGGTCAAGGATGTCTATCTCCTATTGTGCAAATGGCTAAGGTGCAATGATGGATGTTAGTCGGCTTGCTGGTTGATGTTGAATATTAGCATACTTCTGACATGGATCGCACTTTCGTACAAAATCGGCTGCGTCTTTCTTCATGGTCAGCCAGTAATATCTTTATCGCAGCACTTTGTAGGCCAATGATTTACCTCCTAAGTGATTTTCGTAAATTCCTTCGTGAACCTTTCGAAGGGCATAATCGGCATCAGTCGGTTCTAGGCATTTAAGCAGTGGAAATGAAAATGACCTTTTATATAGATGCCCGTTCATTAGGATGTATTGCGAAGCAGACCATCGGAGATGTTTGGCCTCCAAAGAATTATCGGGTAAGATTCCGTCGGTTAAGTATTTAACAAGCGGATCCATCCAGCTGGGTTCATCACTTATTTGTAATATCTCTTCAACTTTATCAATGCTCGATTGTTCGAGATATTCAATGAATATCCGACCAAGTTGGAGGAAGTTGTTGCAAGTCGGAAGAGCGCGTCGTCTCGAGCATTTTTTATTTTTGGAATATAAGAGATTTCAAGATGTCTGAATGTTGATATGAGATCTTTGGCTTTTTGAAGGTACTTCACCATAGTCGGCAATTGCATTTGAGAGAAAGTTGAGTAAAACAAAACATCGATTAAGCTTCCATTATCTACAAGAATTTTTTTTTACGTCATATTTTATTATCGTTGCCAACACAACAACAGCGTCATTATAGAAGGTTTGAACTCTCCGTACATCGTCATCTGAAAAAGAAATTATATTATCTTCATAGTGTTTCTTAGCCGATTCTTCTTCGAAAGTTGCCCCCCAATCTCTTGATCATCCAGAGATCATGTTGATAACTCCCGCCGTCGGTCGATTGTCGTTCGGCTCTTCAGGTCGGCATTGAGGTTGTTAGTCGACTGGAATCGGGGTTGGAGCGTTGCATCGATATTTACCAAGAAAACCATGATGGATCAGGGCCTCGATTTCATCCCTGAATTGGATGCATTGTTCGGTGTCATGATTGTGATCACGATGAAACCAATAGTACTTCTTTCGATCGCGGTTTCTTGATGATGCCTTTATCGATGGAGGATGTCGAAGATAGTCCTTATCCTCGATCTCCATCAATATTTGGGCTCGAGGAGCTACCAACGGAGTGTAGGAGTCATATTTGATGCCGAATCTATTCGGCCTCGGACTCCGATTGGACGGCAAAGCTTTTCTGTCGGCCAATTGCTGACTTGATTCGGTAGAAGCTCCGCTTTTTTTCTATTTTTTCTTCTGATCTTTTTCTTCTGTTTGGCGTCGATCAGAAGCACCTTCATCCACATGAATATGTCGGTACACATGGTCCAAAAG
Source organism: Cocos nucifera (assembly GCA_006176705.1). Taxonomy (NCBI): domain Eukaryota; kingdom Viridiplantae; phylum Streptophyta; class Magnoliopsida; order Arecales; family Arecaceae; genus Cocos; species Cocos nucifera. The sequence goes on from QRFJ01000030.1 coordinate 2,166,969, forward strand.
TTCTGCATAGGTCCAAGGGTCGTTCTTATCCAAGGAGTAAGTGAACCAGGATCCCCTCAGACCTCTTTTCATGGTCGAAATTGCCATGTCTTCATTGAGGTTTTTGACCTCAAATGTGACCACGTTGAAACATGCTATAAAATTTCTCAACGTCTCTCCCTTATTCTGTTTGATGGAGAAGAGATTGTCGAACGTTCGTGGCATCCTTCGACTTGTACTGAAGTATACCACGAACGAACTTTTCAGCTGCTCGAAAGAGGATATGCTTCCTGGCTGAAGTCCAATGTACCAGGCTCGAGCAGCTTTTCAAAGAGTAGCCGCAAAGCCTTTACATAAGAGGGCGTCGATAACCTCCTGGATCATCATGAGAGTTTCATAACTCTACAAATGATCATCTGGATCTGTGGAGCCATCATATAGCTCCATCTACGGTATTTTGAATCAAGAGGGAATTGGTTCATTCATTATTCATCAAGAAAATGGGGGGGGGACGATTGGATGTTGAGGTCACTGGAACCTTTTGTTATTCACCTATAGTCGGGCGAGTTGACGATCGATTTTTTTGAACTTTCATTCATAGTCGTCGATCCGTTGCTGTGAGTATCCAAGGGTAGAATTCTCTGAAGAAGTTGATGGCAAGGAAGTCGACGGCAGGCGTGGTCTTTTTTCCTTCTGGATACTATGTCGGAAGGAGGGAGAAGCTGACCGTCGAGAATGACGAGTGGCATGTCACGAGTGACGTGCTGATGACGCATCGTCACGACGAGAATGTCGTACCGACCATTGCTCGGGTGATGGAGATAGAGGTCGCCGCGGGGAGCGGCGACTGCGCCTAGATGGCATTACATATGCTAGTGGTTCTTCCGCCATCAATTATTGTTGTTGTTGTTGGAGGCCGTGCACTATCTCTGTTAGGACTTTCATTTGCTGCATCATTACAGTAAGTTGTTGGGCTTGGGCATTCATTGTAACAGCCGAACGTGACTCTGCCATTGAAGATGGAGGTGGGAGCTCTTTTCGATGGAAAGATTGCCTGGTGGAACCAACGGAATGCTGAGCTCGCATTTTCGGCATGATTGCTTTTTAGAGCGATTTATTTTTCTTCTGACCTCCTCTTCCTGGCATGCTAATCTATTACGGTCAATCCTTCGTATCGCCTATTGCCGGAAAAATGTACCTAAAAAAAAAATTCGCTCTGATTGAAATTATTTTCGGTGGGGACCCTCCGATGCCTAAGTCAGAAAAGGATTAGTGAACAGAGAAAAAGAGAAGCAGGATCTTAGCCCAGAATACCCCCCTCAAAATGTCTGATTTATCTTTCTTTTATAGACGAATGTAGAAGTAATCATTTATAACGGTTAAAAATTATAGGATCCCGTTTATTCCGATATTAAGTGAGCAGTTAGTGCTCACTATCTAATCGTGGAGATGCCGTTACGTGCATTTTTCGACGAAGATGTAGCTTCTGCCGATAATATATTGACTGAAATGATCATATGTCGACTACTGGTATTCTATTCGATTAACAGAGTTGATGATTTGGATAATCGATCGAGAATCAGTCGATTATCAGTCGGCTAAATATCGAGAGTCGGTATGATGATCATTGCGTAATCGATGGAAGACGATCGAGTTAATTAACCAACTAGTAATCAATCATTCAAGAGTGTAGCCGATTTATAGTCGTTCGTCATAAGTCGAGAATTTGTTATGTCCATCGGACTCACCATCTTTAAGTCGGCAGAATTACTTATTCTGTAACTTATCGGTCGCCAAATCGGTATAAGTAGAGTTATAGACCCAAGAATGATAAAAACTATAAAGAGACGTATATTTACACAATAAAAACTTGTATATCACTTTTGCTATGGGAAAGTAATAGAATTCAGAAGAAATTATATGTTATGTGCATCTTTATTCCTGACATGTGGTCGATGAAACACTGACTTTTTTTTTATCATTTACTACCTCCATTTTGTAAAATGCACCTTAGAATCAAGTTAGCAGAAGAAAATTGATGGAAAATGTTATCAAATTGTCATTCAAAATGCTGAATCAAGGGAAAGGGACGGGGTGTGGGGGGGGGGGGAGGATGTGTGGGGCTCATAACATGCCCTGAGATGTGTGGGGTTCGTAGCATGCCCTGTTACTTTGATGGTCGCATATAATGACCAACATGAGATACGTAATATTTTTTGATATAGGCATGGTCTGTATCATACGTACGCAGGGACCAAGTCCTACCCTAGCAACTGAGGCGCTATATGTACTCCTGCCTGCCTTCGCTGACGAACGCAACAATGTTAAAGATGGGCTGCACTTCTTCTTTTCAATTTGATATGATATTTAAAATCCATCGGAACACACAGGATGCTAATTGTTTTTCTTCCAGTAAGAAGTTCGCCCGCTTAAAAATTAGAATGGGACCTCGTTCCTAGAGCTGGCCGTCCAGCTAAAGATCTGATCGGATGGCCGTCACAGGTGGGACCTTAAAATCCGACATCATCATGCATATGGTGGACCCGACAGTCGCAACCTTTCCTCCCTAGTTGATTGGGCACCCGATGCTGTGCTCCCTATAAATTTCAGCGCCTCAAAATCTTCTCGCTTCTCATAATGATAGGAATCTTGAACTTTAACGCACACAAACATATAATACAAGGACGTAGCGACCGAAAGAAGCCGTGAGAGCTTCTCTGCCATGTCTCTTTAACACCTAATAATATTATATAAGCGTAAATTTTCCAGGAGTGGATAACTAAAGATTCATAAGTTTGCATTCTCTATTGGAAAAAAAAAAAAAAAAAAAAGGAAAAAAAAATCCAAAACCCACTGCTCTGTGATTGGAACTTGGAGACCCTTGGTTTTTATTTTGGCGTGGTTGATTACATGGAGTGGGGACCAAGAAAGGGGCGTTATGCCTGATTGTCTATAAACGCGGACAAATCGTGGGAGGTGGACGGTGTTTGTATCTGCAGCAAGACAAGCCTATGCTCCCTTGACGTTTGTGCATAGCTTCTAGCCGTGTGGCCCGCTATCTTTCTTTTGGCACGTGCCATTTCCTCTTCCACCGTATAGGTTTTAGCATGTCAGAAAATTGCAAGCCCGCATGTCTGTATGCCCACTCTGGGCCCAAAGCTGTCCAGCCCAACTTCATCTCTCCGTTTTCTTTTTTTTCCCCTGGAACCTTGATGATAGTATATTTACCGTATTGCCCAAAAGAAAATATTATTTACACTTACAAACTCAAATAGCTTACAATTAAACTTGTACATCAACCTGCTGTGTGGACGGGCTGTCAGGTATACTCCGGCCAGGAGTATTGTTCCCGGAAGGGATGTGCAAATGGTACAGCACACAAGGTGTCCGTGTGGAGATACTGTGCATGCACTATGGAAGATGGCTTCATCTCATGTCACTAGAAGATGGGCCAACTTAGTTTCAGAACTGGGGAATATACGCCCCACCTCACGTGACTTGCTGGCAAACAAAGCTGACACCAATAATGTTGACCTCCATGTAGAGATACCTCCTACCTATATAACCAAACAAAACCGCAAGAAAACAAGCTTGTCATCTGTCATTTGGATTAGCAACCGGAGCGGATCTGGGTGCTTATCTATGGGGATTTAGCGATATACACTCAAACAAGTGATTCGGGTGACTTCTCAGGTCTTGGAACGAGATCATGGAACAGGGCCGGATCTGGCTGTTTGTGTGTGGCATATCAAAGAAAGCAGCCTGTATAAGGTCGTGTGCATCGGATTCTGTTTTATTTGTCCCACCCACTCTAAATTGAACAGGGCTTTTGATATGGATGAGTGCTAAATCTACACTTGTTTGAGGCAAAATCTCTACACAATTTGTATATGTAGACTCTGGTGGTATTGATATTCGGGATTCACGGGCATGGTTTGACCTGGTTTGAGCTGATTTAGCATTGAAGTTTCTGACCTGATTCAGCATGTTGATTTCAACATGCGGTCCTGAGTCTACAAGTGGCCATGATTCTGTCCTGGACAATTGTCCTGCCGGGTTCAAAAGCGTGTTGTCGTGGTCGAGGACCGCCTTATGGCCATCTTATTTGCTGTAGTTGGAAGAGATTCATTTTAGCTAATGAAGCTTTAGAGTCTGTTTGGCCGTTTGATTAGGTTCTATCCATGGAATTAACCTAATAAAGGAGCTGCCGAGCGAAAGGCAAATGGTTGCGGGAATTAAAATTTCTATTATTAGATCAGTTAAGAAATCAAAAATCAGATATTATAAATTATTTTGAAAACAGAAGTTTTTTCCTTAGCAAAAAAAAAAAAAAAATCATGGTGGTTTTGGTAGGGACCTTTCTCAGGCCCATGTTCTCTCCAGACACCACGATGTCATTCTTTATATTACTTTGGAGCAGATTACGACCACAGCCTACATATCTTGTTTGGGCATCCAAACAAGCCCTGGAGGGTCAATAAGCTCAGTGTTTGAACCAATAACAAGATGAAACAAGAGAGATGAAGATGCAACAGAAATATGGGGCAAGTTAAATTTCAAGAAAAACAGCGAGCAAAAGGGTTAAAAAACAAAAAAAAAAAAAAAAAAATCTTCGCATAAGCGTACCCACCCTCCCTCCCTCTATTACATAAGCTTTAATTAAGAATACTGGGGTGATAACTATCGATTGATTAAATTTAATGGTGACTATTGTTGTACTAAGCTGCTAGTATAGCGATAGTGTTGGAGCAGCCGGTTAGCCTCTCTGATGCCGCTAAAATACGCCCCATGCGTGGTAGAATAGTGCGTCCTGTGCGTGGCCTCCCCGGCGAATAATACCTGCAGCGGCGGCGGAGCATCGTCTCCGCCGCCGCCGCCGCCGCTTTCACGCGGTAACGGCTCCGCCATGAGGTCCAGGTCGTCGCCGCTGGATCCGACGGCCACGTAGCTATAGGAGCCCAGGAAGAGGGGATCCCTGGCCCAGCCGGTCCGCTTCACCCGGGCGATCCGCGGGTGGACGGCAGGCACGAAGGCGTCCAGCGTGGCGTGGGCACCGCGGATGATCTCCTCGTCGCTCAGCGATTCGAACTCCACGGCCTCCTCCCCCGCCAACCATGCCAACAACACCCTCGATCCGCCGTAGATCGGGCAGATCGAGTGCGTCCTCCTCAACCACCGCGGGATCTTCGCCACGTGTCTCGCCGACGACTCCGCCTGGTCGAATGCCATCTGGAGGAACGGGAAGAACCGCTCCGAATCATCGTCCATCTCCATGAAGAGCTTGTTCACCACGCCGAATCCCAGCCGTCCGATGGCGCCCCGCTTGAAATCTGGAAGGGCCGGGGAAAACACCACACCGGGGCCCGGCGGCGACCCCAAGCCGACCTCCTTCCCCAGCCCCATCCCCGCCTTGAGGACCCCCAGCGACACCGTGACGATCACGTGATCCGCAGCTATCGGGGAGTAATCCCCCTCGAAGTGGAGCCTCACGGGGCCGCCGCTCCCGCCTCCATCGGGGCACCACTCGATGCGGCGGAGCCGCCGCCCAAACCGGATCACGCCCGGGGGGATGGCAGCCGCGAGGGTCTCCACGATCCGCGAGTACCCCTTGGCGATCGTGATCTGGTCGCCGGGGAAGTCCCGGTACTCGCTCTCCGCCGCGAGGTCCAGCCACCTGAGGTCGTCGGCCGAGGTGCAGGTCCTCTCCGTGTTCTCGTGGATCGCGAAGACGGCGTCCTCGAGCGCTTCCAGGGTCCAGTCACCCTCGCCACCGCCGCCAGCGTCGCTGCGGGAAGCGCGGTACCTTTCGAGGCCCCGGCGGAGGAAGGAGCCGACGTCGGGGTCCTTGGGGTCGACGGGTGCGTCGCCGGCGCGGGCGGAGTCCATGAGGCGGCGGTAGAGGGCGGTGACGGGGGCGACGACGCGGGTTGGATCGACGATGGCGCCGCCCTCGGCGATGGTGAGAGGGTCGGTGGGGAAGCCGTCCATGCGCTCCCATGGACGGGGGTCGGTGAGGGCCTGGAGGTCCTGGGCCATGGCGTAGATAGGGCTGCCGCCAATGCCGTGGATCCAGGTGGCGCCCATCTCGACGCGGTCGCCGGCGAACTCGGCGGTGAGGATCCTGCCGCCGATCCGGTCGCTGGCCTCGACGACGCAGAGGTCGAATAGGTTCGCCGGAGGAGGTGTAGAGGCGGTGGGCGGCGGTGAGCCCCGCCATCCCCGCCCCGACGATCACTATTCTCGGCTTCTTGGCCACCATTATTCTTCCTCTTCTCTCTGCGGTGGTGGTGAGAGCTCAAGGGGATGAGAGGAGATTTTAGAGGGGAAGATGAGGGGGCTAATAAAAGGGATTGATGAGCGGGAGGGGGACCGAAGTAATAGCATAGAGAGAGAGAAAAAAACAAGATCGAGACTGGAAGGAGAAAGAAGAGAGAGAGGGAGTGTCACATAATTCTGGGGGGTAATCGAATAAGGACGAGTCCCTCCTTTTTCCTTCGTTTTGGGCTACCAGGTACTCATTTTGTTGATATATAATGAAAATAACTGATGAAGTCCCGGTATTTTTTTTTTCCTCCGGGCAAAACCAAGTCTGTACATTACATACATAGTCATAGTCATGCATACCACTCATAGTCTTACAGATTATATATAAATAGAGAGAGTGACTTTAAGGGCTCTATCATGTAGTTAATAGCTCATGTTTTATTAACTTTCAATAACATTTTTTGGCCAACATGATAAGTTAACATCATGCTAGTAAAAAAAAATATAAACCTCTTTGATGATGTTCTAAAGTAATATATCAGTTATTTTATAACTTTTTTTTAAAAAAAAAATATATGTAGCAAATTTTGTTATGCTACTTCGGACCGAATAAAAGGATTGCTAGTTTGGCGGGATTTTTTTTTTTTTTTCCCTCTCTCTCCGAGTAAGATTTATGAATTACTAAAGCATCATTAATAAAATTTATACTAACAAAGTAGCATATCTAGATACCTCTTGAAAACTTATTGTTTATGTATTAATGATCATTTAATCAATGGACATTCCACTATGGCAAGCAAAAATTTTCTTCGGATCCATGATTAATGATATTCAACAAATTAGGTTAATTCGATTCATGTGTTTCTTAGAATGTGCTATATGATTTGATATGCAATATGGATTATTAACTTAGATGACCCATTATTATGTGCTTTGGCACAGAATAAACCTTTAGTTGCAGTATTGCTTTTGAACAAAACCACTACTTTTATTCTTGGAATATCAAGAAACCATCAAATGGAGTATAGACAGATAGGTAGATAGATATGTAGGTTGTCCGATCTCCCTATTCTTTCTAATTTTTATCATTCTTCTTTTCCTTTACTACTTTTATTGTCGGATGCTGACTCAAAGGGCCCACCTCATCCCTCCATTTCCATCCTTTTCACTCGGTTTTAACTTTTCAATAATGCTCACATGAGTATCTGATTCTAAACACGGACTGCCCTCGGTGCGAGGGTTTGGCACCCTACTATAAACCCTTGTCTTCTTTCTCCTTTTTGACACTTGGTGCTTCTCTCTTTTTTTTTTTTTATCCCAAGTAGGGCCAGACTCGAGATGCCACCTATTCAATTTGAGCATAGGTAGTCTTTGGTGGAAGGGTGGTAAGCTTACTCAGGGGTCGATGGATCGCCAAACCCCATGGTTGGCCAGTAATATTGAATGAGGTGGCAAGCTGTCGTCATATTAATTCGGTTTAAGCATAGGGTAGTCTTTGGTGGAAGGCTGGTAAGCGTACCGGGGGTCGGTGGATCACGGAACCCAATGGTGAGGTAGCAAGGAAAACATGTTTCATGCTGTTGTTATATTTGGGTGCTTTCCTTTCGGTTGCTCGTGAATTTAGACCAAAGCATGTCATGTGTTAAACATGGCTAAATTCAAGAAACTCATCTAAAATTACACTTTTGTCTCCACAAACAGGAGAATCAATCTTGTTAGGAAAGTGTACAATGGTCATTCAAGTGAAGATTGCCCACATCTCACTCTCTCTCTCTCTCTCTCTAAAGGTGGCATCAAAGCATTTCCTTTTTGAATGTTGTTGAAATTCTTCAACAATATTCTTGGAATCGCTTTGTATAGTGTTTAAGGGCCATACACGGGGCCAGTATAACAACTTTGCTTGCAGAAAAAATTCATGATCATGTATGTGTCAAGAGGTTTCGGAGGAGATGAAGCAATTTCTTTGTCCAAAACCTCCTACCCTCTAGTGATTTTAAACGTTGGTGGAGCAAGAATTTCTTTAAGAAAATGGTACACCTAGCATAGTTGTATTTACTTTTTTAAACACATTGACTTTGCTTGATATGTAAGTCCAACTTTTTGAATAAGCTAATATATAATTTGAATCTTAAGTAAGGTTTCTCCTTTGTTTATTGGAAAATGATCCTACGAAATTTAATATTCTCTCCTTTTGCTATGTGATGGTACGCTCACCCTTATTTTATGGTAGAGGAATCCAACCCACATGGTCCAACTAATTCTTCTCTTTCTCTATATTTCCTCATGAGAATACTATATGTTCATGCATTGGATGGTAACTATTCTACACAACATTTGGCAACTTGTATGTTGATCAAAGTTTTTAATATTATCTCAAACTTTTTTTCTTCAGTATCGATTGTTCAAAATACTCTCTACCTTTCACAATTTTTTGTTTATAGATATTCTAATTAAAGGTTTTAGTGGGTTTTTGAGAATCCTATATGATACATAATTTCCTTATTCTAGGCTGATAACATTAGCTAGTAGATGAGTTTATCATGATAGGGAGAGTAGACAAAGGCATGGCACTCAATGAGTTCATTGATCGTCTGTGAAGGGGTAAGAAATAGTCTTAGGATTAAGAGCTAAAGAGTTTTAAGTGATCATTCAAATCCAATGTTGGAGAACATCATGATCGTCTTAAATTCTTATTTCAGGAATACAAGCTGTGGAGCAACAAAGATGATTATATACAAATGTCAGCATTTTTAATATCCCAATGCCGACATGATACAACTTTCATGGCTGACATGTAGGTTCTTCACTAGGATGGTAGTCAAGTAAAAAGCTAAAATTCATTCCAGGCGCAAAATAATCCAACTGATATGATCTATCAATACCCTAACATATGCCAATTTGGTTTCTATTATATACTATGTAACTTCTATACAACATATACTTTTAAATATCATTTTGATTATATTGGATTATCACGGGGTCAATCATAAAATATGAGATTTACATCTAAATATGATTGTTTGCTTGTGATGAATTATGAGGATGAGTTTTGATGGACCAGAAAGATTGATTACTTTATTATACAATCATTTTATATCAAAGATAAAGCTGTGTATATCCAATCTTCCTCAAGAATCTTTAGGTAGTTCTTTTTTCTTGTGATGAACTAGGATATGTTGTTTTGTACCTAAATAAAAAAAGAAAAAAAAAAGAAAAAAAAGAAAAAACAAAGAAAGAAAGAAAAAAAAAAAAAAAAGTCAGGGCACGCTATACAAGTATAGCCTAGTTCAGGTGACCTTCATGTAAACGTCAATCATATAGAAATCGGTACTTCATAGATGTCTCACATGCTGCTGCTTTTTTGACTTGCCTATCCACCTGCAATTATTAGGCGGGAGATGATTAAATTTAGGTTGTAGAGCTTCTCGAGCCACTAAGCATTATTAAAAAGAGCTCCCGTTTTCCCAAGCCCGATTCCCTCTCCTTTCGGGAGCGGATCGAGGCCCAAGGATATGGATTCCGTTCTAAACCAAACGCTTTCCGTTGGTTGAATTGACCTTTAGCTCTATCGCAAACCAATCAACTGCCCTGCCAGATTGCTGATTTCATTAAGTATATATATGGTGTCATCGATTTGACCAGCTAAACACTATCTATATAACAATAACAATAATGGCTTTCCTAAATTTAAATCCACAAAAAAAAGTTACATATAAAATTCTAAAGTTATATATATATATATATATAACTCTCTTCCACAATGTAAGAAATAAAATGAAGTTCTTGAGACAGGGTTGAAAAGAAAAAAAATAATAATAAAAAAATAATGTAAATATATATTTAGATTTTTAACATTTAGATGCCATCTATATTTTTTCTCATTCAATGTAATTAGATATTTTATGTCATGTGAAGTCGTGTCGTCACTAGGATACGGAGTCACATGCATCCGAAACACGTTATCTCGATAATCTAATCTATTATCTATATCATCAAATAAATAAATATATGTACATCTTATCCCATCCGGATTTGGTGTGATGGTGCGGTCGTTGAAAGATTAGCTGTGGATATTCTCGTGGAAAAGGTGTTGGCCGACGGGCTGGAGATTTTCTTGAGGTATCCTGAGGTGGCGGGAAGGACGTGGGTTTTGAAGTCCTGTATCGCAAAACCCTTGCTCGATCTCCGCCCCACCTACCCCAAGAAATGCTGCCCCCTCCCCCCCCTTGGACAAATGGCCTTTGTCTCCGACCCGTACTCGTCCAATATATGTGGACCATAAGCACATGCTCTCTGATCTTTTATTCATGACTCGTCACCCCAAGGATTTGATCAGCAGCTGTCACCACCAGACCTGCACTCGGTACTCTTCATTCATTCATTGTTTACACCGTATAATTATTGCATACGCACACACACGTGAGGTGATGCTCCATCTCTTGCTATGTCTTGGGCCTGGAGTCCGAAACGGACGGTCTAGAAGCAGGGGACATTAATTTCTTTTTGCGAGTACAGGGATTTAAGGTGTACAGCGTGCCATGAGACTGCCGCTGTCTTTTGGCCTCGCCCTGTCACTCTGCCACACGACACCAGATCTCCACGGTCACTGCATTAATATTCGTGGACACCTCAGCTATTTGAGCTGGACTGCGCGGTGTTGTGCTGTCTATGACCTTCACCATGGAAGCTGAACCCACCGGGAATCTGCTTCTTTTTCTTTTGAAGAAATGCAATGGTGGCGGCTTATATTTAATATATGAACATTCAAAAGATGCCATAATGACAACTTAGTTATGAAAAATTTTAAATACAATTATAAAATCATGTAAAATCAAAACTAACAAATTTTATTTTTAATATTTTTTAAAAATATATATATATTTTTTATCATCATCACTAATATCATTTTCATCGCAAGTCACACCTCATCATCAACGGTTATGGAGACTTTCTTCACCACCACCCTATCATCTATCAATTATTGTCTCCATCAATGCTTTCTTCACCACCATCTCTATTATCATCATTGATATATCTATATAATTATGGCCATCATCACATAACCAATATTTTCATTATCATCATCACCTTATTTACAACACATCACCATCATTATTTTCATCTCTACGACATCACTGATATCCTACCGCCACCTCCATCATCATCACCTTCATCTTCATTGATATCCTCACCATCATCACTACCGCTACCTACATCATCATCACTTTCGCCATACTACCACACCTACCTCTCTACTTAACCATCCATCACCAAAACTAGCAGCATCTCCCTCTGTCACTGCTACCATCACAATATTCATATTTTAAAAATAATCAGCTACACCAAACATATTTATATTTTAAATTTAAAAATATTTATTTATTTTTAAAATAAAAAAATATTACCCCTTTTTTTTTGTCGGGGGGCGGTTGGCTATTTTAAACCAGAGCAGCAACTTGTAGCCTCCTCCATTATTTCCGGTTTACTGTTTTAATTAAACTGCCTCACGGCCGAAGCTTGCTTTAAAACATAACAACATGAAGAAAAGAGAGTTTGTTCGGATAAAGAGAAATCAATTGAAATAGACCAGACAAGTACACAAGTATATGGACTAGAGTTGGGAATCAAATTCCCAGCGGTCTAAGAGGTACAAAACAAATAAAGTTCAATGTGGACCTGGCTTTGAACTCGAGCCAGTGTACGTCACATGGTCCAAATGTCGGGCCTGTCCACCAGCTAGGGTCGCACGGAATTTATTCCTCCTACATGGGGCCACGACATTTTGAGTAAGGGCATACACGGCAACAAATTTCATGTAAACCACAATCCTCTGAATCAGACATGATTTTAAAATAAATGCACGATTTAGCTCAAACAAATCTTTCAACATGCAATAATCACATAAACCAAAAAAAGCACACATTGTCTGGTTAGAAGACAAACCTACAGCAAGGAGCCAACGTTCCGGAGTGGGTAAGGACCGGTTGGCATCCTGCCATGCACATAGAGTGAAGTTGCATGAAATTTGGTTCTCTTCCAAGGAAAAAAAAAAAACGAGCTCTCTTCTAGCGCGAGACATAACGCACCCAACATTTGCCTCGATTGTGGTTCGAGGGAATGTGAGATGAGGGTTACATATATATATATATATATATATAACATTTCGCTTGTATATATATATAGAAAAAAAGAAAAAAAACGAAAGAAAAAATAGATTAAAATCAGATTGATTGAACTCAGATCCAGGTCAATAGAGATCCATAAAATCAACTTGGATATGTAATGCAAGCAAACCATATAATATAATATATATAGAGAGAGAGAGGGGGGGGGGGCATTTAAAAATAAATAAATAAATAAATAAATATATATATATATATATATATATATATATATAGAGAGAGAGAGAGAGAGAGAGAGAGAGGCATCAATATGAAAAAGAATCCCTGAAACATTCTTCGCCAATTTTTACAACCCAGCCAACTGAAGATGTTCGGCATGCTACAATCTGATGCACGAGAATTACAAGAGCTGTCGGTGGATGCGCAACCCAAGGCTCCTCAAGGGAAGAAACCAGCTGGAGCGGTCATCACCTGGCTGCTCTTTCCATCGATGCTGCTTCTTTCACCGGGTTTTGCCGTTCAGCTTTTTATCCCTACAAAGAAAAACGATGATAATGTCAGATATGAATGTAGACTATACGAAGCCAAAGAAGCAGCCAGCAGAAGGCTAATATAAAGAGCTTAACTAATGCTGCAGTAACTTAGATCATTACAGAAGACTTTGTGTAGTTCAGATTGCATGAAGAGCATAAAATTACCAAGACCATCAGATTGTTGTGAAGATGGGAAGGCAATTGTATCTCTTGACATCATCAATCAGAAGCCTTTAACTTCCGGGGCCTCTTGGATTGCGGCGGTGATGGTGGTGCATCTATAAATCTTCCAGACGCCTGGAAAAGTTAGAACACCTAGAGATAAGGAGGATGAACTTCTAAAATTAGAAAGAACCAAAACAAATTGCAGAGTGAAATGGCAGACCTTGCGTTTGTGGTCCCTTTTACCCACTCTCTCACCTGAAAACCCATTCGGATGATATTTGTCACAAGTTGCCTTCCTTTTCATAATTACAAACCAAATGTAGTCATTATGAGGAAAAGCTAACGGTTGTTTCAATATTACCTCCAAAACCAACAGAATCAGGGACAAATGGCCGGTCAACATCCGCACGGTAAGTACGCTGCCCACAGTTTGATGATTAAACCATCAATTCAGTGGAAAACAGTGCAATTTTCACTCACATTTACCCAGAGTAAGCACATACATTTATTTAATGATATATTATAATTTGGTAGAAAGGGAGCCTTGGTGTAATGATAAGTTTTCTCCATCTGACCTGGAGATCACTTGTTTGAAACACCTTTTTTTATATCAAAAAAAGGCTGTCTCTTTTTTATGATTTGGTATTTAATTATCATATGCTATTCACCCATAAAGGGACTCAGTTCCATGAACAGAAGGTGCCAATACTTAAAATCCAAAGCCCGTATATAAAAAAAATTAGTCTATATGGTGACCATGAGTGATTTATAATATGGCTGAAATATTTTCACACAAACTGATAAAATATTACATAGATAGCCATGACAAGCATACTTACCTTGGGAGTGCTTGGTGCTTCAGCATATGAACCATCACGATTTGCTGAGGCTTCTGCCTCTTTATTTTGGAGCTGTACAGAGAGAATTTAAAGGTCACGTTATAAAGGGTATCAACAAACATGACCATCCACGGGGTGTAACTCAGATCCCATACAATTCTTTGCCTTGTAATTTTAGAGCAGCACGTGCAGGACCTACACAAGCACGCGTGCACAAACAACACACACACACACAGATGCACCTTGACAGATAAATATGCATGAAAACATGCATTGTTATTCACATGCACATGCATATGAAGATAAGCATACATGTAAGCACAAAATGCACGCATGTGCAACAAGATTGCTATTGCTGATTAATATAACAGAAGAATGTAAATCTTAGATACAGAATAAAACAGCAAATGCAGTCGTCATCTGAACATGGGATAAATTGTAGTAGAAGTAGGAACCTGTTTCTGTAGGTTGAGCAATGTAAGTATTTCTTTTCGCAATTCAAGATGTTCTGCACAAACTGCTTTTGTTGGGACCTTTGGTTTCACATGAACCTGAAGAGAAGTTAGAGCATCATAAGCTAATAGCAGCAAGCTGAAAGTGGCTCAATTTGCTACAGATGTTATATCCAACATGATGTAATATTAATTTTACAAAAAAACACATTTAAGCTCATACATAATAGACTCAGGGCTAGCAGTTGAAAAAGAAAAAAAGAAATTATCTACTATTACATAGAATATAGGAACTATTGCTGTATCCATATTATCTGATGTATATTTTCACAATTGGTGCTAAAGGCTGCTGTATAACTCTAAGCACTGAAAGTGAGGAGGAAGCAAACCCCAAGATCTTGTAAAGTCTGGTCAACCCTTTTGATGGTCCTGAGACCAGCAGTTGAGCTTGCCGCTTGCACCATTTGGTCCAGTACATGGGTTCTCAAGAATACACGAAGCTGAAAATTTTCATATTAGTAACAATTATAACAGAAGAAATGTGGATGCATGTATGACAACTAACTAGGCAGGTGCATTAAGAATACAGAACAAAGATTTGAGAACATACTTATCCCAGTATAACATTTGTATGACATGCTTGCATTAAAAGAAATTTCTTAGATAAGTATAACTAAAGATCCATTATGTTAAGACATTGTTCCTCCTATAATTATTATTTAAAAAAAAAAAAAACTTGGTACAATATCACATAACCCATGTAATGCAATCAAACCATACAACAGGGCAGAATACTGCATTGCATGACACAAATCCACAACCGAAGGTAGCTTAATTACAATGCCTATGAGAATTTACATTAGACACTGTACAACTCAAGGGCATGCTTTATATTCTTGAGTTTTTTTATTGAAAAGGTCGTCTTATACTTTATGTTTCACCAAATAATGAACAAAGAATAATTATAGTTTTATGTATGAAGACTCTTTCTCTCTCTCTCTCTCTCTCCATCTACAGCATAGCCATGTCTCTTTTATAAAGAAAATTTAAAAAAAAGGAAGTTAAAGAAGAGTCTATAGATTCCCTCAGGGTTAGATGTGAACATTTAATTTTTTTTCTGATGTCACTCTGCATCTGTTTCAACCCTAAGCTTTTCGTTAGGAAGAAGTGAAGTTTTATGTTGGTTTAACTGTCAAATGAATTTCTAGTAGAGAGGCATGTCAAGCATGCATCTTAGGATTAAGGACAATAAATGACAAAAACAATGCAAAGCTAGGTCAACATAATTTAAAAGCACGGATTGAAATCAGTGGTGCTAATAACAGCTTCTTTCATCTAGCCAACAACCTATACGTACCAAACCTCACTTGCATGACATGCTACAAATTTATCTATCATGCTCAGGCCACAGGTAATATTTAAGGGCCTGTTTGGCTATTCCTACAGTATTGGGCTGAAAATCCTATAGGATTCATCAATTGGGCCATCTATTTAAGCATGGCCCTGTGTCAACCAAACTCCACCCAACCCAATACTGTGGGAAGGAAAAAAAGACCTCCACGGGTTTTTTTTACTTCATGTTTGGACAGCTTCCTTAAAAATGGAAGCTAGATGGGCAAGCAAGCCTGATTCCTACGGGATTTTCAGTCCAATCATGTTGGAATATCCAAACAAAACCTTTAATGTTTCAAGTGGTTGGAGTTCGGGTGTTGACCTGCATCCAGTGAAAACCTAGACGACAAAGATATGCATACAAAACAAACCATATGGATTTTGGGCCTATAATTGCAAGACTAAACGAAAATAAACTGGATACAGGTATATACAGCATCCAAATGTCACAAGGATTGAAATGGATACAAGTGCAGATGATTACTAGCCTTGTTTATCACAAGCATGCATGCCAAACAAGAGAAACCAAGCGTGTCAAGCATAATCTTAAATCACCAGTAAAAGTGAAAGGCAACAACAAGGTAAAACTACAGCAAATCAACAAAGTCGTGAAAGAATAAAATAAAATATTGGATCTACCATCCGGAGTGAAGCTGGAGTTGAAGCAGTCTCTGTCGTGGCTGTCACAAGTGCAGCAGTTGAAGACGATGGGTGGATGTTAGTGGATGGCGATACAGATTCAGCAGGTGCAGTAGCCTTCTCAGTTTCATTACCAGTTGGGTTAACTGGCATCTCAGCATCTTCGGCA
This sequence comes from Cocos nucifera, assembly GCA_006176705.1. Classification (NCBI taxonomy): domain Eukaryota; kingdom Viridiplantae; phylum Streptophyta; class Magnoliopsida; order Arecales; family Arecaceae; genus Cocos; species Cocos nucifera. The sequence continues at coordinate 2,183,523 of QRFJ01000030.1, forward strand.
CTCTGCAGTTACAATCAAAGGAAAATATATGAAAGAAGAAGTATGGAGATAAATAACTTTATAATGTTAGAGATTGGAGTATATTATACTGTCAAAGAACGAGATAAATATCTTTTAAAAAAGATGGAGAGTAACGATATGAGGTTGTGGGAATAAGTTAATTTTAAAATGATAGGAATAAAAACCAGAATAACTAGTAAGTTAACATGAGTTTGATATGGTATACTGCATGAAGAATCAGCTGTGGTGATGAATCCCCGATGTTTGTGGGAAGAAAAATAAAGAAAATAAGAGAAAATGTAGAAAAAACATGAAGATGGGAGAAGAAAATTGATAATGCATCAGGATTATACCTACCTATGAAGCAATTGGAATCTATTAACACCTAAATCATGGTATCACACTTAGCCTTGGCATTAGCCCCATTTGAAAACCACATACTTAAATAGCTTCGAACTTTTGATGACACAGAAAAGTGAATAGTTTCCCATGAAGAGTGAGAAAAACAATATGGTGGAAAAGAAGCAGGACTTGGCTCCCCAAAACCATCAAGAGACAGCAGGATCAAGTGCATGGTGGACAAAGTCATTATGTTCAACTTGAAGCTTTGTTCTCAAACTGATGGACACTATAAGATGATAGAGCAGAATATGTATATGGGACCTTGTTGATGGACTATAGCTCCCCTTGGATAACTTGCACTATGGATCTAACCAATTTGACCAATCAAGAATACAAAAAATACAAAAGATTTAGCTTCCACCTGTACATGTAATAGAGACCCTTAAGTAACAAGCAGCAAGAAGAATAAATAGACAGGAGCTGTTTATCAATTGCATACTCACTTTACTAGCCATGCGTGACTCCATTATACGTTTAGCTTCAGCAAGGATCTGACACAAGAAAAAAAATTAGTTAATGCTATCAGATTGGAGAAGCACTGCTAAAAAACTAAGGCACAGAAAAAATAAACAAACAAGTGGTCTGAAATAATCATTCACAACCAACACGAACATTACTATATCAGTGCTAACACTGCAAAACAATACATTTACCTCAGCATCTCTGCGCTCCTGCTGTTTTGTTTGAGAAAGCACAGCAGACAATGCACGTTTCCTTTCAATCTCATGAACCATGTTGTAAGTTTCCTAAAGAAGGATGAGGAATTCAAAAGGAAAGAAATTAGTTCGTGCACGTCATATATTAGAAGCCCAAGTACACAAGCAAGTTTGATAACAAGACCAAACCTTAACAAGTGGATGTCCAGAAACATCAGAAGCAGAGGGTGCTCTAGCAATTAAAAGTGACCGGGTCACTGCAAGCAGACAAAACATATTAAAACCTTGACTTACCACATTTCAAATATACTAACATAGTCGTGCACAAAGCCTGCATATAATACCATTCATAATCATAGAGTTAAAGATGCTTATAGATAGGAATCATACAAACCCTTCAAAAAATTCTACCTTCAAGTCTAAAACTTAATCTCGTCAATGCATGATTATAAGAATAAAAACCCTCTTTATTCGTTACACTCCTATGGTTGATCTTCTTTGTTGTACAGATTGAGCTTTTTTTATTTATAGTCTCGTTATAATTACAATTTAAGATGATGTCCATTAAAAATATAGATATGCATGTGCATCTGGTTTGCCAGAAACTAGTTGCCAATTCTCTAGGAAAAAAGAAGGAAAAACTATATTCATCTGTTGCTAGCAGCATTTTCCCCATGTCTATGTGTCAATGCAGATGCACAAAGAAAGCCATCACCAGTGATTGCAAGAAAATGCCCAAGCGCTGGGTAAGAATCACCATGCACATTTTCCATAGAAGAATAAATTGTTCGGTCACATATTTTTTGTCACTCAAAATTCATTTTACTACAGGAAAGTCTATTTTATTTTTTAATATATCCACAATTTTTGAATTGCCAAGCATGTTGAGCTTCCAATATGCCTATCATCAAAACATTATTTCATTAAGGATAGTTTGTTTTTGTGGAGTCTGATGGTAATTTATGGCAAAGAAATAGAGATAACAGATTAGCAACCAATGTCTGAATTTGTTTCTATATGATTTATGGATGTCTGAATTTGTTTTGACATGAGTTACGGATATCTATGATATTTTCATCAGCGTTCACAAATACCACCTAAGAGAGGTTTTGCATGAGGATTTCACATCCAGATTTAAATTTTCCAGAAATCCAATAATATCCAAATAACCTGAAAAATAGAGCACAACTAGATAATCTCCAATATCATTGTTAGCAGAAATCTAATCAAGGAAACATAAAATTGTCTTAACAAACCCCGCGATTAACTTTAAAGAGGCAAAAATACCAGAATAGTAGCGACTCTTCAGTTCCTCCACACTCCGAGATGATGGAAACCTATCAGCTATCACTATGAAGCGAAGATCAAATCTTTCGCAGAGATCAAATAACTGATCTGTTTCTTCCTTAGTCCACATCTAATTAAAATCACATCAAATCAGATCCCTAAAACAGTAAAGCATGCAGCTGCTAAATGCTTTCAGATTGTATAACAAGAAAATTGTTGTATTAATATTCATAGAAAAAAGTGAACAGCATCACCAAAAGTACAAGTATGTCAACAAATATTGCAAAATATACTGTCAACAATTGCTAGAAAGCAAGGTTCTAAATACATGGGGCAGGGCTGTCCCACTTTTCCATGGAACAGGATGCCTGATGTCTCGTAACTTTAGGTGGTGAGCATCTTGTCCCGTCCCAGTCCATTTCCCGGCTCATCCCATCCCAACACTCGGGACAGTGGGACCGCCATCCCACCAATATTTAAAACCTTCCTAAATATCCACAATCTTTCAACAAAATCATGTATGCCAATTTAAAATCAGAGTTTTATATCAAGAATGGACTAATTTGGAATGAAACATAAATTCTTAGGAAAATAAATCCTTATCTTCATCTTCGACTAAATACCACTCTACACATGCATACATCTGCATGTATGCACACATGCATGTACAGATAATGAATCATCCGACGTCTTGACTAAAAGTAGCTCATGGCAAGACTTTTAAAGTATTAATATGACCAACAATCAATATATGTTCTGTAGACAACCACAGATAGATCAATTATGTCATTGATTTACAAAAATAAGGACTTTTGATGAAAAATAACATCAGAAAAATCTAATTCTTCTCCATGGTTTACCTAATTCCACCATCTTCTTCTCATTAGTACCATTCAGAATTTGAAAGTTTAACTAAAACCTTTTTCCATCAGATATGAGAACGCCTGCTGTAAACCAAGCCTTACATAAGTAGGCAAGCCGGCAAGCTTTACAAACCCCAAAGACATAGATTCATAAGTGGCAACAATCATACAAACAACCGAACATGATAAAAATGATTGAGAAACCATCAGAGCACCATAGTCTTAACTGTTAAGAGTTCATCCATACTGAAAATTTCTATTTCCTGAAAAATATATAAACATTCTATTAGCAAATATGGATTAACAATCTGTACAATGCAAAGTCTTGATGCAGAATAAGTTCTTCACTGCAAAACAAGACTTATGATACCATCCACGAGGTACTTCCAAAGCTGGACATTTTTGGCAACAGAGTGTAGGTCAAGGGGGTATTTGATAATCAATCACCACTAACAAGAATAACTATCGGTGTAGATGATCTAAACAATAAGTCAGGCGAAAAAGGAACACAAAATCCACTAAATCCGAAGTTCAAAATATCGAGCAAGATCAAAAGCAAGAATTATATGACAAAAAACATGGAGTTAGATTTGGCATAAAATCAAAAGACTCCACAACTCAAAAATAAAAAATAAAAAATAAACACGCTAGTGCTATAAAATAGAATAGGTTTTGCAACTGATTAGCATGAACTCAGACCTAAACAGGTCAATAGAGAAAAGATACTGCAGAAAAAAATGAATTATAATTGTATACTTAATTGCTGGTATCCAGTCTAATGCCAACCTTCCAATTCCCAATACATCGTACAGGCTTGCACACCACATAAGTAGTGTATGATTGACACTGCCAACATTTAACACTAACTGCTATGTGATATGCAAACAAACAAAACTGGTTGACAATAAAACTTAGCATTGAGGTGGACTAACATAATCCACGGAGGCAGAGAAATATCAGTTGGAAAACAAGCAGCTTGCTTACACTGTCACCAATGAAGACCCTTGATGAATGGTTTACATGCACCAAACTCTCAATGTCCATGTTACCAGAGGACTCTAAAATGTTTCTCTATGACATGCTCAGTAAATTCCCACATTCATCAATCAAAATAATTGAGGGCATGTCAGCTTTTAGGCAACAGAGTTCATGAAATAGACCCGTATGTTTACCATATGGGAGAAGAATTTAAAAATATTTGCTGACTACTAAATAGCTATTTTCCTTATTAAACAAGGCCACCATCATATCTGCAGACTGCAAATAATGTGCTGGCTGTACAGCAATATAAACAATTGCATATAATGAGAATTTAGACAAAATTAACATCCACTAATATCACATAACTGATCTTCATTCACTTGATAAAGTATTTCAGCTATATATAACATAGCCAGTCAACCAAATGTTAAGGAAAACCCTAGCAATACATATATAAATAAAATAACAAAGTAATCAAGAAATATCATGTCTCAAAAAATTGCTGCAGTGATATGCTTGTATGTGCATCCATAAATTGCATTGAAAAATAGATAGAAACAAAGATTTAAAATTGCATATTCTATGGTACCTAGTACCTACAGGATCAATCAGGTGCTTTTCATATTCCTCATCCGTGTACCTAAGAACATCCACAGACTGCATCCATGTGGCAATAAGAAATGCAAATTATTCCTCAACTGAAAGGACTGAGGCATAACCAATTAATAGTGAAACAACAGAAAGAAAATAGAAAAGTACCACTGCTAGTATGCAATACAAAACTGAATTAAGTTTCAGTTCTTACCTTGTTGTACTTAGCAAATGAGTAATCACCAGTTGGTGGAACACCATTTACAACCCTAACCTGAATAATATGATGTTCAAAAAAAAGAGAGAGAATCAATTGCAGCATTTTAAGGCAGCACTATATAAACCAGATATCATTATGTTTGTGTTGAAGAAGACATAATAACAAACCCAATGATAAAGTTGTAAGTTATCTGTTCTTGCAGACGAAGTAAATGGGAGCCACTGCCATGTGATCTGCACAGGTTGTATATAAGTTTGATTTTTCAGAAAATAGTAACAAAGTTAATAGAATTGAAGAAGTTCTCTGATCTAGTTCTACTATAATTACAACAGTCAGAAGAAAAAAAAAGACACGGAAATAGCAAAGTTCAACTCTTAGATCTTGCCATAAAATAATAACTGGAAAATTTGAGCAGCCACGCATGTATTGCATTTTAATATCCCAAATTTCATGTCATACGTTTTTCCATAAAAATAAAGATGGTGACAAGATCCATATAGAGCCATAGAAAAGAACCCACAAATTACCATCAATTCTAGCTGATTAGACTGACCTAAAAACAAATCCCACTTGGTAAAGCGAAAAATAAATCATGCCACCAAATGAGTCTCACCTATGCACTATGTGAGTCTTGGTGCTGACCATACAAAGGAAAAGAAGATCCACAAAATACGTACAAAAACTTGAGGATGTGCATGCCTAGAACTAAAAACATGTGCAAATTGACTTCACACTAAAGCAAAGTTCAATATCTCTGGTTATTGTTCTTTTCATCATCTTCTTAGCTTGGATGAACCATCTACCAGCAAGAACTTCTTTTGCACTCCATGCTCTGATTCTCATAAAGTGATCATCTATATCCACCTTAGCACAGCCAACGATAGGAAAGCTTTTCTTAGGAGGATGCCAGGACAAGTTGGGCCATAAGTCAAACAAAAAGCACCATGAAGGATTATGTTTCTTCTTGGGTCGTTCACACTTTCTTCTTTGTTCCACATCTTGCATTGAAGTAAGAATTTTGATGCTTCCAATTCTTTTTTTAGATCTCGAGCACTTGGCAGCAGCTTCACGCTAATTTGCAAAACCATATGGTAAGTCTCTTTAGCCAAGGACCCACAATGTTCTCTAGATGGCCAATTATTGCTTTGTAGTTTGACCCATGTGTTTCTTCAAACTAAATTTAATTGCTCGGGTGTAACTAACTTACATAGTTATTTCACATACTAGTGCTTAAAATTACAATATTGTAGCTGATGGAGCCAGTGGTAAAAGGGTTGATGGGAGGAGAAGATTGAAAATGGGGCTTGAGATGAAAATTTGGCACAGTGCAACGAGGAACTAGAACAGTTTCAATTAAGGCAAAATGTTCTCGTTTCTATATTACTATATCATAATTCTTATGTCATTCAAACCTAAATGAGCATCCAATAATATCCCTTGTGCAGTGCTCCAGTCGGAAGGGGGATAATGGAGGAAAGTTTGGATCTTGATAAGTCAAATTCATTGATATGAATGATGGAGGCTTTCATTATGTTTCTGTGAAGTTGCTCATTGAGTTTCAGATCTCTTCATCCTCTTGAGATGAAAATGGGATTCTTCTTCCCATCTTTTTCCTCATTTGGCAGTAACTCAATGCAATTAACTACCTTCCAAAGGGTTTAGGAAAAAAAGCTGTTATCGCAGAGGAATAACACCTTATTGGGCTGTATTTTCTGCTATTAGCCTTATCTAGTCAGTGACATAACAAAAATAACCGAAATTTACTGCAATCTCAACCAGTAAACATAAGAATTCTGCACATTCCCCAAAGGACCGCTTCTTGCTACGAAACCCTAGCGATGAAAACAAACGGAATCCATTAAAAGGTTAAGAAACACTCTTACCTTCTCTTTCTCCGAATTGGGCCTTTTCTTCAAGTGTGAGACCTCGATGGAGGGCATGAGAGGCGCCATTCCTCCGATAAGCGCGTAAACCTAGAATCCAGAACAGCAAGAAGATGACAAATAGATCGATTAGAACAGGGATGACACCGGGGAGGAGAAAAGGACGCGGTTTTCGGGAAAAGAAGATATTGGGGGAAGGAGAAGTACCTCTCGAGAGACGCCATCGGGCTTCCTTTGGGAATCCTTCGAGGGCCGAGGCTTCTTCTCTTGGGCTGCCGGAAAGGAATTCTTCGGGAGACCGAGGATATCCTTCGCATCCATGGGTTTAAGGAGCCCTTTAAGGCTAGGGTTCGCTCTGCAACGTGAAGAGAGCAATAGAGGAATCGTTTGTCAGAGCTCGGGGACAAGGGACCTCTCGATCCCAGATAAAGAAGAGGACCCCGTTCATCACAAAAAGGTTTTAAACGCAAGAGTAATTTACATGGATTGCAAACTGTTTCAATTACCAGGCTAAAACAAAATCGATAAGATTTAGACTCCAATCATTTCAAAATTTTATAACAAAAATTCTACATCAATATTTTAAATTATTAAATAAATTTTATTATTTTAAAATTATTTATATAAAAAAAATTATATTACTCTTAATCTATGCATTAAGTAGATAAAAATTGAACAATCTGAATAAAATTAAATTAGATTAGATACATATTTTCATCACTTATAATTTTTGTATATAAGCAGTTTTGAGGTAGTAGATTACATCTAATTACTTAAATCATTGATGTAGGACTCTCATTATCCAGTTTTGATCTGATCGGATCTGAGTCTGAATCTAATCGATCTTACCTAATAATTACATCTCTATATATATATAGAGAGATCGACTAAAATCAAGTCGATCGGATTAGACTCAGGTTCGATTAAATCAAAATTCTATAATAGAGATCATATATTAATTATCTAAATCATTAAATATGATCTACTAACTCAAAATTGCTTACACATAAAAAATCATATGATCTGAAGATCTCTGATCTATGCATCCAATAATCAAAAATTGGACAGTCTGAATAAAATTGAATTAGATGTATTTTTTGATCATCTGATGCATAGATTAAGAGTCTTCAAATCATATATTTTTTTTATGAGTAAAAAATTTTAAGATAGTAGATTATATCTAATGACTTGAATCATTGATGTAGGATCTCCATTGTCTAATTTTGATTTGATTGGATTCGAGCCCAAATTCGATCGACCTTATCCAAGTCTGTCCCATATACATTTATATATAATACATTGCAGATTTCTAAAGTGGGTTTTATGCCTTATATTATTTTCAAGCCCTCATTTCAGTTTCATCCCAAGATTACAAATGATTCACATAAAGATTGAAAAGAATAGGTGATGTTAATCTACCTGTTGGGGATAAATCCCGCTCCTGCCGAAGCTCGGCCCAACGCTCAGCCCAATGTAACCAGTAGCTGCTGAAGAGCTTCAGCGCCAGGCGCCAGGCCGAGCCCCTAAGACGGCCGAACCGCTTAGAGGCCGAACTCCCCTGCACCAAGGCCCGGGCCGAACCGCCTAGAGGCCGAACTCCCCTGCACCAAGGTCCGGGCCGAACTGCCTAGAGGACGAACTCCCACCGCCAGCCGAACTTCCTGACGGCCGAGCTCCTTGGACTCCAAGCGGCTGGACTTCTTCAGGAGACGGACTCCTCCCAGACGCCCGTTCGGCCATCCGAGCTCCTCCCGGGTTTTCCCTGCAGCCGAACTCCTTCGGACTTCCCACGGCCGAACTCCTTCGGACCGACTCCAGGCGAGCCCATGCAGCCGAACTCCTTCGGACTTCCCACGGTCGAACTCCTTCGGACCGACCCTAGGCGACCGAACTCCTCAGCGAGCCCTGGCCGAACCAACTAGCAACCGAAGTCCTTCAATAGACCAGCCGAGCTTCTTCGGGCCTCTCAGCGGCCGAACTCTACAGATGGCCGACCCTTCAGCCAGACGAACTCCCCCAGCTTCCCCTTCGGCCGAACTCTGTTACAAGTCCGAACTCCGTTGGATGAACCATCGCCTGCAGCAAGACCGGACGGCGCCTTTCTTTCCGTACCGGACTCCATGCGGCCGACTACTCGCCGGTATGGCTCCCACGACCTACCGGACGACGCCTTCCTCTCCGTACCGGACTCCATGCGGCCCACGGCTCGCCAGTACGGCTCCCACGATCTACCGGACGACGCCTTCCTCTCCGTACCAAGCTCCATGCTGCCCGACGACTCTCTGCCAGACGGCACAGCCGTCACCATCAACTAAGCTCCGCTATAAAAGGACCCCTCCCGACATACTAAGGCTAAGCTCTCTGAACTCTCGGCTCTCTAAGCTCTCCTCCACATCTCTAAGCTCCGGAACTCATTCCGAGCACTCCATTACTGTTGGTCGAAAACTAACTTGACCGTCGGAGGGTCCTGCCGGAGCCACCACCCCACCGGTTCCGGACGGGACTTCGTTTTGCAGATCCCCGGCGGCTTCCAGCGGCCTCGATAAGGGCGACCTCCGGCGGCGACGGATTTATGCACCAACAGATTGGCGCCGTCTGTGGGAACAAAGGCCTGAACCTTCGAGGTTCCCTTGTTCTTAAAGGAGTGCTCGGCGATGATTTTCCGCCCCTGCTCCGGATCTCTCTTCTCCCTCTCCAGAATTCCTTCTCTGGAAAGAGGAAATGCCCCCTAGAAGGGCTTCGACGCGGCGCTCGACGGCTTCCGCGGCTCGATCCCCTCCGAGTCCGTCTGTCCCTGCTCCGGCCCCGGTGACTCAGCCCCCGTCAATAACCGCAGTGGATACGGAGCAGTTCAACCAGCTCATCCAGCACGTTCGCGGTCTCACGGAGGTGGTGCAGGCGGTGCTGCACCGACAAGTCCCAGTGCCAGCCCGACCGACGCGGGACTCTCCGAAGTCGGATGATCCAGTCCAAGAGCGACCGGCCTGGGCAGCCCGACCTCCGATACCCGGATTGGAGAGGCGGAGGAGGGAGAGCCCTTGTTCGGATCATGGACCGACCAAGGGTGAAGCCTCGCGCCCATCTCACCAGAAAGCCTTGGAGATCAGAGACCGGGAGGACCTGCTGGGCCAAAGGCTCTCGGAAATGAACCGGCGAATTGAAGAACTTCGTCCCCCCTCGCGTGGTGATGACGTTCGTGCAGACCCTCCTTTCTCGCAGAAAATCATGCAGGAACCTGTTCCACCGACCTTCGAGCTCCCTCAACTGGAAAGCTACGATGGAACTTCTGATCCGGTTGATCACCTGGGGGCCTTCCGGGCCATGATGCTGCTTCACGGCGCTTCAGATGCCGTGCTGTGCCGAGCCTTCCCGTCTACCTTAAAGGGAGCAGCGAGGAACTGGTACTCGGCGTTGAAGCCCAACACGATCTTCTCTTTCGACCAGATGAGCAGTCGGTTCGCGGCCCACTTCATCAGCAGCCGACGACCGAGCCGAGGTTCAGATTCCCTGATGAGCGTCAAGCAGAAGCAAGGGGAATCCATCCGGACTTACGTCACTCGATTCAACGCCGCGGCATTGGAAGTCCGGGACCTGGACCAGTCTGTCGCGATGGCCGCACTTAAGGGCGGCCTTCAGAAAAATAGCTTGCTGTTCTCTCTGGAAAAAAGGTATCCCAGGGACTTCGCCGACCTGCTGGCTCGAGCCGAGAGATATGCCCGTACGGAAGAAGCCTTCAAATTGAAAGATGAGGAGCTCGTCAGAACGGGTCGGCTGGGTAAATTCCTTCGGTACCGGCCTGAAGCAGAAAAAGATCGGCTAAGTGCGCTGCCGTAGCCAGACTACAAGAAGGTCGGCCACCTTACGGCGTCATTCACATGGCCCCTGGAAAGATCTCGGTGCATCAGCGATTCGCCATCTCCCAGCAACAAGAGCTTGCACCAAATTGAGGAGTTCAGCATGAGGAGGTCGTCCACCCCGGAACTTATTGCCGAAGAAATGCGGAGGAATCAGCCTTAGGGAGGAGCCCAATCGCCCCTAAGAGAGAAACGGAGAGCAGGAGTTCCCCCGCTGAAGCGGAATGAAGTTCGGCGCGAGGAAGGCCGAACCCACCTATGAGCCCGTCAGCGAGGAAGCTCCGACAAAGAAGTATGAAGTCCTCCCGCGGAAGCTTCCGCGGGAAAGTGGAACGAGGTTCGGCACAAGTAAGGCCGAACTCACGCTCCAGAATGTCCCCCAAAGGAACCGCCTACAAAGTGTTCACTGAAGGCGGAACGAAGTTCGGGCGAGAAAAGCCGAGCTCCCCTCGAGCTCGTCCGAACAAGAGCAGCAGAAAGTTCTCCCACGGCGGGTCTCGTGGGAAAGAGGAATGAAGTTCGGCTCGAAGAAAAGCCGGGCTCACCCCAAAGCTCGGCATCAAGGTAAAATGAAGCTCGGTGGAAAGCCGAACTCCTCAACTCAACCTCCAAAATAAAGTTCGGCGCTGGCAAGGACGGAACGAAGCCCCCCTCCCGGAAGGTTCCGCAACTACGACCCGCTCCTCTAACTCGAATTCTCGGCAAAAATCGAGAGCCAACCGCCAAGACCTGAAGGACTACGGCCTCTCCAAACATGTGCGATCAAGGAGAAGATCGGCTATAGGCACTGCCGTAACTGGAAAGGTCAAGAAGGTTGGCCGTCCCGCGGCGTCGTCAACGCCACCCCGGGGAGGAGCTAGGAGCTAGCTACATCGGTGATTGTCATCCCCAGCGACAAAGTCAAGAGAAGCATGGTCCAAATTATGAAGGCCGGCAGGAGATAGAGGAGGTCGTCTGGACGGGACTTGCTGCTCGAGGGAGCTCCGAGGAACAACACCCCGTCGACCCCTCAAACGAGAGCGCGCTGTCCACGACTTCCCTTCGGTAAAATCCTCCCCTCTGCAAATATTATTTCTGGATGCGAAATCTATGCGATGACAGGAAAGGAGCAGTCGGCCGCGTTAGGAACAGGAGGAGAACCTCGTCCTAGCGTGAGCAAAGTCGAAGGCCCCGTCCACAAAAGGACGGGATGGGGGGAGAAGCGAGGACGACGGTCCTCATGTGCCCCCACAGCCGGCTAGGAACAGGAGGAGAACCTCGTCCTAGCGTGAGCAAAGTCGAAGGCCCCGTCCACAAAGGACGGGATGGGGGGAGAAGCGAGGACGACGGTCCTCATGTGCCCCCACAGCCGGCTAGGAACAGGAGGAGAACCTCGTCCTAGCGTGAGCAAAGTCGAAGGCCCCGTCCACAAAGGACGGGATGGGGGGAGAAGCGAGGACGACGGTCCTCATGTGCCCCCACAGCCGGCTAGGAACAGGAGGAGAACCTCGTCCTAGCGTGAGCAAAGTCGAAGGCCCCGTCCACAAAGGACGGGATGGGGGGAGAAGCGAGGACGACGGTCCTCATGTGCCCCCACAGTCGGCTAGGAACAGGAGGAGAACCTCGTCCTAGCGTGAGCAAAGTCGAAGGCCCCGTCCACAAAGGACGGGATGGGGGGAGAAGCGAGGACGACGGTCCTCATGTGCCCCCACAGCCGGCTAGGAACAGGAGGAGAACCTCGTCCTAGCGTGAGCAAAGTCGAAGACCCCGTTCACGAAGGACGGGATGGGGGGAGAAGCTCGGACGACGGTCCGGATGTGCCCCCACAGCCCGTTAGGAACAAGAGGAGAACCTCGTCCTAACGTGAGCAAGGTTCAAGGCCTAGCCACAGAGTCTACGGCAAGCTTCACTACAGAAGACGAGGTCTCCTTCGGACCTCAGCTTCAACTTCGGTGTCAGCATCAGCGGGAGACGGGATCTCCCCCAAGTGATCATAACCTTGACTGCAAAAGAGGAGGTCTCCCCCGAATCGACTTCGGTTGATGAAGGCGATGTCAACTCCGACCCTGACCACGGGGGGCGACATTGACTCCGGCCTCAACGTCGACTTCACCAATTTTGGCTGGAAACGAGTCCCACTTCAACTCCAAACATCGACTGGGGATGAAACCTCCCCCAAGCCTCAGCTTCAACTTCAGCGTCAATATTGGCTGGAGATGAGACCTCCCCCGAGCTTCAGCTGCAACCAATGCGGAGCCTGGAAGAAGACTTCGGCAGTCGCCTGTTTTGGTACTCCCTTCCTTCAAATTCTTGAACTCGGGAGTGGGGGGGCTACTGTTGGGGATAAATCCCGCTCCTGCCGAAGCTCGGCCCAACGCTCAGCCCAATGTAACCAGTAGCTGCTGAAGAGCTTCAGCGCCAGGCGCCAGGCCGAGCCCCTAAGACGGCCGAACCGCTTAGAGGCCGAACTCCCCTGCACCAAGGCCCGGGCCGAACCGCCTAGAGGCCGAACTCCCCTGCACCAAGGTCCGGGCCGAACTGCCTAGAGGACGAACTCCCACCGCCAGCCGAACTTCCTGACGGCCGAGCTCCTTGGACTCCAAGCGGCTGGACTTCTTCAGGAGACGGACTCCTCCCAGACGCCCGTTCGGCCATCCGAGCTCCTCCCGGGTTTTCCTGCAGCCGAACTCCTTCGGACTTCCCACGGCCGAACTCCTTCGGACCGACTCCAGGCGAGCCCATGCAGCCGAACTCCTTCGGACTTCCCACGGCCGAACTCCTTCGGACCGACCCTAGGCGACCGAACTCCTCAGCGAGCCCTGGCCGAACCAACTAGCAACCGAAGTCCTTCAATAGACCAGCCGAGCTTCTTCGGGCCTCTCAGCGGCCGAACTCTACAGATGGCCGACCCTTCAGCCAGACGAACTCCCCCAGCTTCCCCTTCGGCCGAACTCTGTTACAAGTCCGAACTCCGTTGGATGAACCGTCGCCTGCAGCAAGACCGGACGGTGCCTTCCTTTCCGTACCGGACTCCATGCGGCCGACTACTCGCCGGTATGGCTCCCACGACCTATCGGACGACGCCTTCTTCTCCGTACCGAACTCCATGCGGCCCACGGCTCGTCGGTATGGCTCCCACGATCTACCGGACGACGCCTTCCTCTCCGTACCGGACTCCATGCGGCCCACGGCTCGCCAGTACGGCTCCCACGATCTACCGGACGACGCCTTCCTCTCCGTACCAAGCTCCATGCTGCCCGACGACTCTCTGCCAGACGGCACAGCCGTCACCATCAACTAAGCTCCGCTATAAAAGGACCCCTCCCGACATACTAAGGCTAAGCTCTCTGAACTCTCGGCTCTCTAAGCTCTCTAAGCTCTCCTCCACATCTCTAAGCTCCGGAACTCATTCCGAGCACTCCATTACTGTTGGTCGGAAACTAACTTGACCGTCGGAGGGTCCTACCGGAGCCACCACCCCACCGGTTCCGGACGGGACTTCGTTTTGCAGGTCCCCGGCGGCTTCCAGCGGCCTCGATAAGGGTGACCTCCGGCGGCGACGGATTTCTGCACCAACACTATCCAAATGCCAGATTATTACAAGAAAAATATCATTTTGAAGTGCTGCATTAAACTTTAATTTATTTGTAGGTGTGATTTCATATGGAGACTCTCAGTAGCCTATATTTCTAGATATAAATAAATAACTATTTATATTTGAGATGAATGATATCTATTGGTACAATTAACCATGGCTGGACACGTAGCATCATCAAAAGAATCATCATCTCAAATGATGGGTTCTCAAGATTGATTCTAGATCGGTAAAACACCGGCTTGAAAGCCAAACTGAATCGAAACCAAATCGACCATCAGGTCTAGATTAGTAAATGATCGACCATAATGAATCTTAGATCAGTGAGCTACCATCCTCCATGATATTCGAAACAAATTCTGATGCAAGAGATCAAATTTTTACCGACCTCGTCGACAATATGAACATATCATTGGCAACACCGATACCAGCAATTCACATATAGGTCGATAAATAATCGATCTTCCTACATAAGTCGGATCAGTATTATATCAGCTTGAAAGTAGAGCGATTCAAAATCTATGGCATGTTGGGTTTCCACCAATCTAAGTAACGAGCGGAATATGCGGCGTTAATCATGGAAGATCGGTTAGACATCGACCTCGTCATAATCTACATCGGTGATATACCAATCTAGACACATATCAAAAGCTAGTTATGCTCCAACTGCGCTCTTGCCTAATTGTGATCCTTTAGTTGTACTATAACTGACTGTCACCAAGGCAAAATGGCCAATAACTATAATCCAACTGGTCATAAAAAACTAACGGCCATGACAAACTAATGGCCTAAGCAATCCTCTCTATAAATAGGAGGTAGGAAATCCCTTCAGGTAAGCTCACGCTTGAGATTCACAGAGCCAAGACTCTGCTGAAATCAATCCTTGACTTTTTCACTGAAGGAAGATCAAGATTCTTCCAAAACTCTCTTACTCTATCTTCTGAATTTTCATTTTTCACTATCTATTCTAAAGGCCTCAGTTGACTTGAGCATCGGAGGGTCATAAATTGGAGGATACCCCATCAGTTCTTGGATTTTTCTCGCTGGTTCTTCGATGATCTTGGTCAACCCAACCCAGCCAGCTCTCCAACATGAGATCTTTACTTTCTTCTGAAGCCTTGCAGCAATAGATTAGCACTAGAATGAAGGCTCACCCAGAAATTCATGAAAAATGGTTAAGAAGACATAAAATTCGACTCCATCTTTCCTCGGAGCCCCTCCAGAGATGGTCCAATCTCATCCTCTAGCAATGATCGATCTCTAGCAGTTTAGCCTCCTGGTACAACAGATCTAGACTATGACCAACATCGTGCAATAGCTCCAGCAGACAATGGAGCAATGGTAAGAATCAGTTCCGCAAGAACCCCAAGAAGTTGCATCACGGACCAGCCATCCCCCAATTTCTCAAGAATACCATCAGGTGCGTCTTCTAGATCAAAAAGATAAGCACTCCTCTGAAGCAGAATCGACTCCTCACAGCGGGATGCTGCTGTGAGAGACGGATCTTTAGCATAAACTTCAAGATCTGAAGAGGAGACTGAAAGAGATACAACTCAAAAAACTCTCTCAGAATAAGAGAGATCTTCACCTTACTTCTCCTTTTTCTGCTGAGATTTTAGATGAACAAGTTCCATCTCAGTTCAAAATGCCTCCCCTCAAGCCGTTCTATAGCTCTACGGACCCTCAAGACCATATTGAGGGATACTACAATGTGATGAGGCTTCAGGGCGCATTTGACGCCCTTCTTTATATGGCTTTCTTCATTATTCTCAAAAAATCTATGAGGATATGGTTCTTTAGACTCCATCCTGAGTTCATTTCTTATTTTGATCAACTGAGCAGGCTCTTTATGGCCTATTTTAAAAGCAACCGGCTCTACCTAAAGCACTCGAACAGCTTATTCTCCATAGTATAGCAGGAGGGTGAGTTCCTCCAAACGTATATGGCCCGTTTCAATGCGGCCATTCTTAAAATCAAAAACTTTAATGAGTCCATCACGATGTCGACTCTAAAGTGGGGACTTAGGAGCTACCGTTTGATCTTTTTTTTGAACAAAATTTTTTTGAAGAATTATGAAGTCATGCTGGACAGAATCTGAAAGTATGCTCATGCAGAAAAGGAGGAGAGGTTGAACAAAAAAGAGAAAAAGAAGAAAAGAAGCGACCCTATGAGGAGGAACACGGGAATCAGGAGAGCAGTAGTGAACCACCTCGAAAAAATCTGAGGTCCAGAAGTCCTTCCCATAAATTCGACAGTTACGCTTCTCTATCCGTCCCTCGATCACAGATCTTGATGGAGATAGAGAATTAGAGATATATATCTCCACCGCCCATTTTTCATGAAAGCCCCAGCTGATAAAAGAAACAAAAATAAGTTCTACCACTTTCACCGGGACCACAGGCATGACATTGAAGAATGCCGTCAACTTCAAGATGAGATTGAAGCACTGATCCGTCGAGGCTACCTCGGCAAACGAGAATGAGCGAACCAAGCCCTGAATCCATGCCAGAGACTTGAAGATACTGCTGAGCACAATTAGCCCACTACGAGAGTCATCAATATGATCTCACAAAGTAGTAAACCTCGGAGGGCATCCAGGAGTCCTTCTCCCAAGAGACTATGCACTGAAAATGTTATTTATTTTTCTGATGATGATGCCAAAGAAATTCAGATCCCCACAATGATGCTGGCGTCGTCTCCATGATGATAGCAAATTATGATGTAAAAAAATTCTAGTAGATAATAAAAGCTCAGCAAACGTGTTATTCTATGATGCTCTCTCCGAAATGAATATATTTGACAATCTGAAATAGGTTGGTTGTCCTTTAGTTGGATTTTCTAGCGATTCTGTGGTAGTTGAAGGAGAGATAACATTACTAGTAATAGCTGAAAAGAATCATATCAATCAACGATACAGCTCATGTTTCTAGTTGTCAAAATCTTGTCTGCTTATAATGCCATACTTGGTCGATCTGGACTTAATGCCCTTAAAGCAATAGTTTCGACTTATCACCTGTTAGTTCGATTCTGAATCAGATTGGATGTCAAAAAAAATGCATGGAGATAAAAAGATGGCCAGACAGTGCTTCCTGATAGCTTCTAAGATAAAGAGACCAATAGAAATCACACCTATCGAAATTCTCGATCAAGGGCCTGAGGTTGAGGTCGAAAAAATTTAAGCTGAATCAGCAGAGCCACATTTTACTGTACCGCTGGGAGTAGATCTTAAAAAATAGTCAAAATAGAAGCTCGACTAAATACTGATCTGAAAGAGAAATTAATTTTTTTTTTTTAGAGAAATGCTGATGTATTCACATGATCAGCATCAGATATGTCTAAAATTTTGATCGACGTCATTATTTATAAACTAAATATTGATATAAAATATAAGCTCGTGAAGCAAAAAAAAGAAGCTTCGCTCAAGAAAGGCAAAGAGCGATAGATAAGGAAGTTGATAAACTCCTTAAAGTAAGATTCATTAGAAAGGCACAATATCTGAACTAGATAACCAATATAGTGATAGTCAAGAAGGCAAACAGGAAATGAAGAATCTGTATTGATTTTACTTATCTCAATAAGGCTTGCCCAAAAGATAGTTTTTCTCTATTAAAAATTGATCAATTAGTCGATGCAACATCAGGACATAAGCTATTGAGCTTCATGGATGCCTTCTCCGACTATAATCAAATCAGAATGGCTCCTGAAGATGAGAAAAATACGATATTCATTACCGACAAAGGTTTGTATTATTATAAAATGATGTCTTTTGGTTTAAAAAATGCAAGAGACCACTTATCAGCATCTAGTAAATAATGTCTTCAAGCATCAAATATGATCACAACATGAAGGTTTACGTCGATAACATACTGGTTAAAAGCGTAGAGGCATACCGGCATATTACCGATTTAGAGAAAGCTTTCGGAGAACTCTGGAAATACCAAATGAAGCTTAATCCCAACAAATACGTTTTCAGAGTTATGGCCAAATTTTTTTTTGAATTTTTTATAACTCAGACTAGGATAAAAGTCAATCCTGAGAAAATCCAAGAACTAGTTGAGATGAAGCCTCCTACCTCCATAAAAGATGTACAGGGCTAATTGGATGAGTAGCATCACTCAACATATTCATATTCAGGTCAACCAAAAAATGTCTTTCATTTTTTAAAACTCTAAAATAAATTAAGAATTTTGAATGGATGGAGGAGTATCAATTTGCTTTTGACAAGCTTAAAATATATCTTGGCACAGTCCCACTACTATCAAAACTCGTCGAATGTAAGGATTTACTCATATATTTATTTATTTCACCTAACACTGTTAGCTCGATCCTAGTCCGAGATGATACAGGGACACATAAGTCAATCTATTATACTAGTAAATTATTGCGAGATACAGAGTCTCGATACTTTAGAACTAAAAAGATGATTTATTCTCTAGTCACTACCGCCAAACGATTTTGACTGTATTTTTAGGCTCATTCTATTATCGTCCTAATATATCAACCATTAAGATCGGTCCTTCAACGATCTGACACTTTTGGATGATTAGCCAAATGGACCATTGAGCTCAGCAAATTTAATATCTATTATCAATCCAAATCCTCTATGAAAGCTCAGCCTCTAATGTCTAAGAAAATGGAGTTGGCTTGATTTTAGCTAGTCCCAAAGGAGTAATCATTGAGCATGCTCTAAGATTTAATTTCAAAACCTTCAACAATGGAGCTGAATATGAAGTTCTCATCGCATGACTCAGAATGGCTAAGGAACTAAATATTAAGAAGCTCAAGATTTTTATAGATTTTTAGCTTGTCATCGGACATGTACGAGGTCATTACGAAGCTAAAAATTCTATTATGTCTCAGTATTTACATAACATAAAAGAATTATCCAAAAAATTTTCTAACCTTTAAATACTAAGATTAGAAAATGCTAGAGCTGATGCGCTTTCACGTCTTGCTATGTCGGGCTATTCCGACCTCGATCAAAAAGCATTTATTGAAATCCTTAAAAAACCTAGCATAATAGTTCAAATGATCACTCATCTAGATCATGAACCAAGCTGGATAGATCCGATAATAAATTACTTAAACAAAGAAATATTAGCCAATGATCCCGCGAGCGTGAGAAAAATCAAGAGGCAAGCTCTTTGGTATGTCATCCTGAATGAAAAACTTTATAAACGATCAATTTTCTTTTCCTTACTCCGATGTCTGAGGTCTTCAGAGGCTGATTATGCCTTGCAAGTAAGGATGGCAATTTTATCCAAGCTATCGGGTATCCGATTCGATCCGATCTAAATGGAATGGGTTTTATCCGATCCGATTGGAACCCGGAATAGGTATGGATTCTAAAAGAAATACTCGAAGCGGATTCGAATCAGGTATGGATAATAGTATGCTTCGATCCAAATTTGGTCCGATATAATTTTAATACATATTTTTTATTTAAAATTATGATAATTTTATATTATTTATATGTACCCGATCTGACCCAATCCAATTAATCTCTCTTATATACCCAATCTGATCCGACCCGCATCTCTTCTTGACCCGACCCAATCCGATCTGAAGCATGTATGGGGCAGGTATGGGTATAGAGTTTTTACTTATGGGGTGGGTTTGAGTATGGACTAATCTGACCCATATCCGATCCATTGCCATCCTTACTTACAAGAGGTCCACGAAGAAATTTGTGGCAACCATCTATGGGGTAGATCTTTGGCCTACAAGGTCATCCGGTAAAGATATTACTGACCTACCATACAGAAAGATGCGGCTGATCTCGTTAATAAGTGCGATCAATGTCAAAGGTATACTAATATTCAATACCAACCAGCTACTGAGCACATTTCTATAACCATCTTTTGGCCTTTTGTCATTTGGGGGATGGATTTCTTGGGGCTATTCTCCATGGCAACAGGATAAAAAATTTTTTTAGTGGTTGCTATAGATTACTTCACTAAATGATTAGAAGCTGAATAATTAGCACAAATCATAAAAAAAATGAAAAAATTTGCCTAGAAATCAATTATCTATCATTTTGGCTTACTTTAGGTAATCATCACTGATAATGGAAAGTAGTTTGATAATAAAAAATTTAAGAAATTCTGTTTCGAGCTATACATCAACTATAGATTAACTTCAGTGGGACATTCATAATCTAATGAAAAAGTTGAAGTTACAAATCAAATAATTCTCCAAGGCCTAAAAACTAAGCTTACCAAAGCCAAAGATCTCTGGATTGATGAACTATATAATATTCTCTGGGCATATAAAACCACCCCCAGATTATTGACTGGAGAAATATCTTTCAAACTCATATTTGGATCAGAGGCGATAATACCTATAGAGATTGACCTCCCAATACCAAGAGTAGAAAACTTTTATGAAGAAAGTAATTCAGATTGATTAAAGACCGACCTAGACTTGTTAGAAGAAATTAGAGATAGAGCTTAAATTCAGATAGCGACTTATAAACAAAAAGTAGCCAGATATTACAATACCAGAGTAAAGCTAAAAATTTTTCAAAAAGGTGATTTGGTCTTTCGTCAAGCAGAAGTTTCAAAACTCATGAAACAAGAAAAGCTCATCCTAAATTGGGAAGGACCATACCGAATTATTGAGAGAATTCAATCGGGAGCTTACAAAATTGAGAATCTAGATGGTTCGATCATTCCTAAAATATGAAATGCAGAAAATCTCAGAATGTACTATCAATAAATTTTAAATAAAGGCTTCAAAAATTTCGTCTCATTAAAGACTTTTCCAAAATGTTAAAATTCTTCGACCACATCGACAAAAGTCCAATCTCTAGAATGACAGAGCTCCGATGGGTATAGAAGATAAGATCTTTGCTATCCTAAAATGTCTAATATCCAAATTGGCAGAGCTCCGATAGGCACAGAAGATAAGATCTTCATTATCCTAAAAAGTTCGATCTCCAGATCGGTAGAGCCCCGATGGGTATGGAAGATAAGATCTTCGCTATCCTAAAAAGTTCGATCTCCAGATCGGAGAGCACGATGAGATAGAAGATAAGATCTCTGCTATCCTAAAAAGTTCGATCTCTAGATCGGTAGAGCCCCGATGGACACAGAAAATAAGATCTCCACTTTGATTAAATATCGATCTTCAGATCGATATTATTATGGATTTTGATTAAATATCGATCTTTGGATCAATGTTATTATAGGTTTCGATTAAATATCGATCTCCTGATCGATATTATTATGAATTTTTTATAAGAGCGCGATATTATCATTAAACTATCTTGTTTATTAGTTTAATCCGACTTCTTAAAAATACATAGATAGCAGTGAGTCGGATCGAATCCATCAGAAAGGTAGTATTTTAGATTTAAAATCTTTGATTTTTGAAAAAAAAAAAGAATTTGAGTTTTGGAATCAAAAGTAAAGTTGGAAACAAAAATTAAAAGATACAGAAATTTAAATTTGGTACTAAGATCTACTAGTTAGATCTTAGCATCTACTTGCAATAAAATAAAAAGTAATAATTAAAGTATAGAAATTAAATTACAATAAAAATAAAGAGCTAAAATTAAAGTATAAAAAATAAAATTTTTATTAATTAAAATTTTAAAATTTAAATACATAAATTTTTTTAAAAAATAAAATAAAATAAAATAGTTTGATCTCTGATCTTGGATCGGCATTGACAGAAATATGGTATATAAGCCCAGCTCTTCATCTCGGCACCCATTGCTTTGAAGCCTTTGATCCAAAACGTGGCTCTACCCTATACCAAAGCTTCACCTTGATCGAAGATAATGAACTCTGGAGGCCTGGGATCTTATTTATAGAGCTAGAAGAGCTGGAGAGTTTTCTTCTAGGCAATATGGGACTAAGGAGCTTTTTGATCATCAAAATATGAAGAAATCCAAATAAAAATTGGATTAAAAAGAGTTTTAGATGAATTCTGATAGTTTTGATGAAATATGTCATTTAATAGAAATCCAACGATCCAAAAATCATCAAAATCGGATGTGTATCAGTCCAAATCATATTGTATTAAATTTTGACCGTTGATCGCGCATTGATGGAGAAAATCTGACTGCTGCTTGTGCGTTTGAAGTCCTGATCATCATCAGGAGCTTTCTCCATCGTCCGATCATCCCCTAGATTGCGCGCTGCCGTTGGATGGTGATCCGCATGAAGCCTAAAGCTAAAATTTTTTTTCATTGTTCGATCTTGACCATAAGCTACCAGAGCCGTCCAATCGCACCTTTACTATTTCCATGGATCGTATGAACCGAGCATTCTAAAGATCGCAATCAATCAGCACTCTAGTTGTCGAGTGAAAAGACCAAAATATCCTATAAGCCGCGATAGATTTTCTGTGAACCCTTTAAGGATCCAGATCCACCACATGTCGCACCATGATTCGTCGATTTCTGCTGAGCTGGCGGTCCACGCCTGGATCGTGGACCGACTGACGGCTTTCATGGCTGAGTCGGCTTGGCTCGGCACGTTTGGATGCGCTGGCTGATATGGTGCGGCGACTTAGCCGACTGAGCCGTATGTTATTTTTATTTAATTTTTATTTTATTTTATTTTTTAAAAAAATTCATATTTTTTTTATTTTAGCTCCATTTTGCGTGAAACTTATTTCATTATAATCAAAAAAATAAGCTCTTTCTATTGATTATAAAATTTTATTTTTTAATTTTTATTATTTTTTAATTAATAAAAATATTAATTTCTCAAAAATTATATATAAATTGATCATTAATTTTTAAAGATTAATATAAATTAATTAATAAATTAATATTTTTATTAGTAAATTTATGATACTTATCATACTTTCCAACTTAAGCTTTTCTCATCCTCAAGTAAAGAAAGAATTTAGTTTTAAATATCTTTTTAACTTTAGAGTTTCGAATTTTATCTAAGTAATTTTCAAAATGGCCATTGATATTCAGTAGAGATTAAGTGAGACATATCATTGGAGTATTAATACTTATCAATAAAGAAATTAAGTAAAAAATATTAAATTTTTCTAAATTTTTTCTAAATTATCCAACATTTATCTCTGATTTATCTAAACTTTCATATAGGCAAGTATATTGCTACTTCCATTCTTCATTTATTGATTTTTATTTTCATATTATTCATTTTTTGATGTGAATATCATTGCTTACTTAGATAATGAGATTCGATTACTTGATAAAAAAATATTTTTTTTAAAAATATTATACCACTATTGAGTGTCTTAACCCCTTAAGCTTTCTATTTGATCCATGTAGTGAGTCTTGGGCTAATGACTCTCAAATCAGTTAATTTTAAGATACTAGGTATAGAATATCCCTCGAACTTACTAACTTAAATCAAATAGGCTACGAGTTAAGACTAGCTTTATAACAAGCTTCTTTGTTCTTTCCATCTTTTGGTGTGAAACTCAATGTTTGCTTAGGCAAAAAGATCTGGTTACTCAGTGAGAAGCACTTGAAAACTATTTTATTAAAATAAAAAATTTTATATGAAGAAACGTATAGTTATCCTACACAAGTCTATAAAAAGTAAACTTTTCTTTGATGCTAGTAAAAATAATTAAAAATACTTCAAGAAATTTTTTTTTATGTTCTAGACTTAACTCTTTATTAAATTTTCTTAATACTTGTTTTTTCAATATCTCACAGATTCTTTTATCTATGTATCAATTTTTTTTTAAAAATACTTAGTTTAATTCGATTCTTAAGTATAGTCAGATATCTAAATACTAAATACTAACTTTTTTGATGACTTAAAATTTTAAAATTTTTATTTTTTTTTCCACTAACTTAATCGATATTATCCTCAAAGGAGAAAAAAAATAAAGGATGTAATAAGAAATATGAAAGAATACACCTGACTATATATATATATATATATATATATATATATATATATATATATATATATATATATATATATATATATATTTGGTCCAGCACATGCCTTTGAAAATTTAAGCTCTCCCTCCAATTTATTTAAATTATACTAAAAAAATCAAATAAAAAAATAAATTAAATTAAAGAAAATTAAATATTAGGTTGTCTTTCAATAAGTACTAAGTTTACCATCTTCAGCTAGACATAATGCGCTTACTATCCTGTGTTAAATACTGGATTGATAAATTCCAATAATTTTGAATTATCAATCTCAAAAAATTGATTTATAATCCCATTATTATTATATTCATTGTTAATTTGGAGAACATAATTTGTGACCCCATTCTCAGACCCATATTTATTGAGAATTTCTCCTATTTGTTCTTCTAAAATACTCATAAATGAAGTTTTTGTATTAGGAGTTAAGTTTGATTCAATGGATGCTGGAATGGTGACTAAAGATGATTTTAATTCTGAAGATAAATTAATATGATCTTATTTAAATAACTTCATTGACTCTTCATTACATGCCTCTTGATTTTTGTAAGAAGAACCGGCTTCTAGGGTTGAAGGGAATAGAACATTAGGTTTATAAGTTTTGGATAAGTCTATTCTCTTTTTTCCTATGTCTATCTCATTTAAACTGAAACTAGCATCAGTACTAATTCCTGGCTCGGGTTCTTCTATGTGGTTAGTCTCAGTACTAACCTATTCCTCTAGGTGTATCCTATGTTGAACTATAGAAGGGCTTAATCCTTTAATATCTGTCATGGTCCAGCCTATTGCTTCTTGATTCTTTTTTTAAGATCGCTAATAATTTCTCTTCTTGGTTAGGATTTAGGTCTGATGCAATAAATATAGGCAATATTTTCTCTAGACCTAAATATACATACTTGAGGTGCTTAAGGAGGGATTTCAACTCTACTTTGGGTGCCTTTTCTTTTGATGACTTGGATGATGGTTTAGTCATTTCTATGAGTGGTTCAGTGGGAGGCTCCCATCTCTGACCATTTTTATTATCTCTAAGTATTTTATCTAGGTTCTCATATTCATTGGTTGGCCAGATACTAGATTCAAGATTGACTTCCTCATCGCTAATGTCTATGGATTCATAAATTTCATCTTGGACTATACTTACATTAGCATGCTTGGTGGATTTCTATTCCAAATTGAAAATATTCAGCTTGATAGTCATATTTTCAAAAGATAGTTTCATAAGTCTATTTTGACAATTGGTTTTAGCATTAGCGGTAGCTAGGAATGGTCTTCCTAAAATCACTGAAATTTGACCCTTAGGATTTGATATTGGCTCAGTCTCCAAAATGACAAAATCAACTGAAAAGATAAAATTTTCAACCTTAATCAAAACATCTTCTACCATTCCTTTAGGAGTCTTAAAAGATCGATCTGCTAATTATAATGTGATCCCTGTTGGCTGAAGCTTTTTCAATCCTAATTGCTCATAAACTGAATAGGATAAAATATTTACACTAGCCCCTAAATCAAGAAACGCCTTCTCAATGTGGATTTCTTCTATGATACATGAAATTGTTGGAGACCCTGGGTCCTTGTACTTTATAGGCATATGGCTTAATAAATATGAACTCACACTTGCTGCTAAGAAAACTTTCTTTGGTACATTAGTCATCTTTTTCTTGGTGCAAAGGTCTTTTAAGAATTTGGCATAAGTCGAAACTTGTTGGATCATGTCTAGTAGAGGAATATTTACTTGAACTTGCTTAAATATCGCTAACATTTTGTCTAAATATTTTGATTGTTTATTAGACCTTAATCGATTTGAAAAAAGAGCTCTAGAGATTGTGGGCATCTAGTTTGGTGCACTATCAGTTTCAAGAGCTTGAGTTTGCAAGATAGATTGTTCATTGGGTGGCTCAACAGACTCAGCACTCAAGTCTTCTATAGTGTCAGATGTATTTACCTTATTATTCACTTATTTTTCTGATCTCAAGGAATGAATAGCATTAACTTGATTAACCTGGTTTTCTTGGATTGGTCTACCATTTTGATTTCTTGGGTTGGACTCAGGTTAGCTAGGTAGCCTACTTCGTTCACGTTCACTTATGGTAGATGCTAGCTGACTCACTTGCATTTCTAAGCGGACTATGGCCTGAGAATTTAATTTCAGAATTTGGTCCATGGTTTGCATGAAATTGCTTAAGGTGGTATTGATGTCAGTATTAGATTTGGCTAGGGTTTTCAGGCTTTTCTCTAAAGAACTAAGTTTCTTTTCATTAATATTAAAGCCTGATGGTGGCAAGGTGTTTATCACAGATTAGGCCTTGGGTTCTGCTGATTGAAACTTGGACCACCTACATTTAGATTTTGTGATCATGAAAAATTTGGATGATTCCTCCAACCTGGGTTATAGGTGGGTGCATAGAGATTGTTCAATAGTCTTTGATATGTGGCATTCACTTGTGCACATCCATTATCTAATTGGTTCATTGGGAGGAGACATTCCTCAAAGACATGGTCTGGTGCATTGCATCCATTGCACATGAGTGTAGACACTTGGTTCACACTGGCTAGTCTCTAAAGTTCTAAGGCCTCTAACCTACATGTCAAAGTTGCAATTTTGGCTTCTGCAGCTAGAAAAGTTTGAATTTGATAAATTCCACCTTTTGAAGGTGTGGATTTTTTTGGTTTCCTATTGTAAACTTTTCTCAACTAGATTTTTTAAAAATTGCCAGGCTTTATTTAGTTTTTTGTACATAAATTATTCCTAGCACATGGACTCTAGCATTATTTGAGAATTTGAATCTAATTCTTCATAAATTATTTGATATAGCCTCCAAGTTTCTATTCCATGGTGTGGACATTGGGTCAAGAGGTTCTTGAATCGATCGAAGTATTTCCAAAATAATTTACTAGCTAGTTGATAGAATTGATTTATTTCATTTTTAATTCTACCTATTTTATGATGAAAAAAATATTTTTTTAAGAATATTCTCACAAAGCCCTCTCAGATCATGATAGATTGATTTGGAAGATTATAAAGCCATTTTTTGGCATTATCCTTAAGGACAAAATTGATTAATCTCAGTTTAATTTCGTCTTCTGATAATTATTGTAGTTTTATAGTTGCACAAACCTCTTCAAATTTTCTAATGAATATATATGCATTCTCTATTTCCATAAATTTTGGAAGCATGTTAATGATTTGAGATTTAATTTCAAAGTTGTTTGCTATGGGTTGGGGCAACCTGATACAAGAGGGTTGGATGGAACCAACTAGATAACATAAGTCCTTAAGAATTTGAGGCTGCGGCTAATTTGCTAAATCCATTATAGAATCTGAAATAGGAACTAAATCCGTTTTGACTAGTCGACCTGAAATCCTTCTCCACACGAGTGTTGAAGAATTCACTATATTCTCAATATCCTCAATTTTTTTTAAAGTTCTAAGTTAATTCAACCTTTTCATACCCTAGGACAACAATGCAACATAACTTCTCAATATGCCAGGGCAACCTTATGTCAGGGCAATAGAGATTGAAAATATCTAAAGTAAAAATTTTTATTTTTAAATAAGTTTCAAATAAATTAATCCTAACCTAAGATCAGCCTAGACCTAGATAGCTCCTAACTATTTCAAGTCAGCCTTTGAGCACTCTAAGTATAAGATCAGCCGATCAACTGGCCAGATAAGTGTAAGATCGGTGGGAGTCCCCCCGTTGCTTGCCTTAGACATCAATTATGCTTGGCTAGGTAAGCTAACGGAATCAATTAGAAACCATATTCCTTCGGACCCAGTCATCTTTGAATCACTTTCCTAGATATCAGTCAAATTGACTAATCCTAATCTGATTCAACTCTTAGGATTCCTTATCCTATTGAGCTCGAGTTTCTAGGGCTGATGTCTAATTAGTTTTAAAATTAAAAGCTCAGATCAATACAAGATGTTGGTTGGTTGTTTATGGGCCAAAGAAGGATGATCAAATTTTCATCTTATCTTGTTTAATTGGGTATTATCCTTAAGTTGATTTAAAGATGCATATGCACAATCACTTTCAACAAGGGATTCTATACAATTTAAACTAGATGCATACAACTAATTGAATTCTAAAAGACTTATCTTGCCTCCAGCAATCACTAAAAAAAAATAAAACTAATATGATGCATGCTCTAAACAGTTAGGATTTCTAATCTTGTCATGAGATTTTTAATTAGATTTAAGTGGATATATTTTTTAAATTTAATTTAAAATTAAAATAAATAAATAAATAAATAAATAAATAAATAAAAAGGATTAGGGTTAGGATTGATCTCATCAAATAAAACTAAATGATTTATTCCTTACCCTAGTTGTTTTTGTTCTTTAACCTCTTTTTCTGCAAAATAAAAAAAAGTTAGCAAGCAATATTTGCAAGAAAATAAAAATTTTATTTATAATTTATTTATAAAAAAATTAAAGAGTTCAAAAATTTAATAGTCATGCTTTTTTCGGCAACGACATCAAAAATTTGATAAGAGAGTGATGTTGTCGTTAAGACACCGTGTTTATCAATTTAATCCAACTTCTTAAAAATACATAGATAGCAGTGAGTTGAATCGAATCCATAGGAAAGATAGTATTTTAGATTTGAAATCTTTGATTTTTGAAAAGAAAAGAAAAAGGATTTGAGTTTTGGAATCAAAAGTAAAGTCGAAAATGAAAATTAAAAGATGCAGAAATTTAAATTTAGTACTAAGATCTACTAGTTAGATCTTAGCATCTACTTACAATAAAATAAAAAATAATAATTAAAATATAAAAATTAAATTATAATAAAAATAAAGAGCTAAAATTAAAGTATAAAAAATAAATTTTTTATTAATTAAAATTTTAAAATTTAAATACATAAAATTTAAAAAAAATAAAATAAAATAAAATAGCCTGATCTCTGATCTTGGATCGGCATTGATAGAAAGATGGTATAAAAGCCCAGCTCTTCTTCTCGACATCCGTTGCTTTGAAGCCTCTGATCTAAAACATGGCTTTACTGATAAGAACGTGATGTTGTTGTTAAGATACCGTGTTTATCAGTTTAATCCGACTTCTTAAAATAATTAAAAATTCATAGATAGCAGTGAGTCGGATCGAATCCACAGAAAAGGTAGTATTTTTAGATTTGAAATCTTTGATTTTATAAAAAAAAAAAGAAAAGAGAAGAGTTTTGGGATCAAAAGTGAAGTCAAAAAATAAAAAGCAAAAATTAAAAGGTACAGGAATTTAAACTTGGTCCTAAGATCTACTAATTAGATCTTAGCATCTATTTACAATAAAATAAAAAAAATAATTTAAAGTATAAAAATTAAATTATAAAAAAAAAATAAAATTAAAGAGCATAAAAATAAATATTACATTAAAAAGTTCATAATTTAAATACATAAAATAAAAAAAATAAAATAGGCTGATCTCTGATCTTGGATCGGCATTGGTGGAAAGATGGTGTAGAAGCCCAACTCTTCTCCTCGGCATAAATTATTTTGAAGCAGCCATTAACCCATAGCCTAGCTTTATCCTGTACCAAAGCTTCACCTTGACTAGAGATGTTGATTTTTGGAGGCCTGGGGTTCTTTTTATAGAGCTAGGAGAGTTGGATATTTTTTTTTTCTGGAGGTAATATGGGACTAATAGCCTTTGTAATCATCAAAATATAAAGAAATTTGGGTAAAATTTAGATTAAAATAGCTCTGATATGAATCTGATAAGTCTAGTAAAATCTAGCCATTCAATAGGAATCCAACGGTCCAAAAATCATCAAAATTGGATGCATATCGGCCTAGATCAGGTTGGATTAAATTTTGGCCGTCCGATCGCATGTTGATGGAGGAAATCTGGCCACAAATCATGCGTCGGGAGTTCTGATCACCGTCGAGAGCATTCTGGACCATTGGATCTTCATCACTTGGTTTTTTGGCCATCGGATCGTGCCAGATCGTTGATAGAATTTGAATCAAACCTAGAAATCACCACCGCCGTTCGATCTTGACCACAATCAACCGCAACCGTTCGATGCGCAATTACTGTTCTCATGGACCGCACCATAGCCAACCAGCATCTCTATTATCGAGTGAAAAGACCAGATTGTTCTGTGAGCCACGATAAATTTCTGTGGACCCTTTAAGGGTCTAGGTCCGCCATGTGTCGCACTGTGATTCACCGATTTCTGCTGAGTTGATGGTCCACGCCTGGATTGTGGACCGACTGATGGCTTCAATGGCTGAGTCAGCTTTGATGGCTTGGCTTAGCTTGGTGGCTTGGCTTGCGAAGCCAGCTGAGCCATTTTTCTTTTTTTTAATTTAAATTTTATTTATTTTATTTTTTTAGAAATTCATATCTTCTTCGTTTTAGCTTCGTTTTACTTCAAACTTATTTCGTTATAATCAAAAAAATGAGATCTTTCTATTGATTATAAAATTTTATTTTTTAATTTTTATTATTTTATAATTAATTTTTTAATTAATAAAAATATGAATTTTTTAAAAATTATATATAAATTAATTATTAATTCTTAAAAATTAATATAAATTAATTAATAAATTAATATTTTTATTGATAAATTTATGGTACTTATTACACCCTCCAACTTAAGTTTTGTTCGTCCTCGAGTAAAGAAAGAATTTAGTTTTAAATACCTTTTTAACTTTAGAGTTTCAAATTCTACCTAAGCAATTTTTAAAATGGCCATTGATATTTAGTAGAGTTTAAGTGAGATATATCATTAAGATATTAATACTTATCAATAAAAAAATTAAGTAAAAAATATTAAATTTTTTTAAATTTTTTCTAAATTATCCCACCTTTATCTCTGATTTATTTAAACTTTTATATAGGCAAGTGTATTGCTACTTCCATCCTTCATTTATTGATTTTTATTTTCACATTGCTCATTTTTTGATGCGAATATCATTGCTTACTTAGACAACGGGATCCGATTACTCGGTGCAAAATCAATATATATATATATATATTTTTAAACGTTGTACCACTATTGAGTATCTTAATCCCTTAAGCTTTCTATTTGATCCATGTAGCGAGTCTTGGGCCAATGACTCTCAAACCAGTTGACTTTAGGGTACTAGGTATAGAATATCCCTCGGGCTTACTAGCTCGAATCAAATAGGCTATGAGTTAAGACTAAATTTACAACGAGCTTCTTTGCCTTTCCCATCTTTTGACGCGAAACTCAATGCTTGCTTAGGCAAAGAGATCCGGTTACTCAGTGAGAAGTACTTGAAAACTATTTTATTAAAATAATTTTTTTTATATGAAGAAATATATAGTTACCCTACATAAGCCTATAAAAAATAGACTTTTCTTTGATGCTAGTAGAAGTAATTAGAAATACTCCAAGAAAAAAAAATTTATGTTCTAGATTTAACTCTTTATTGAATTTTCTTAATACTTGATTCCTCAATATCTCACAGATTCTCTGATATGTGTATCAATTTTTTTTTAAAAATGCTTAGTTTAATTCAATTCTTAAGCATAATCAGGTATCTAAATATTAAATACTAACTTTTTTGAGGACTCAATTTTTTAAAATTTTTATTTTTCTTTCCCTCCAACTTAATCGACATTGTCCTCAATGGAGAAGAAAAAAATAAAGAGTATAATAAAGAACATAAAAGAATACACTTGACTATATTTTTGGTCCAGCATATGTCTTTGAAAATTTGGGCTCTCCCTCCAACTTATTCAAATTATCCTAAAAAAAATAAACTAAAAAAATAAATTAGATAAAAACTAAATATTGGGTTGCCTTCCAATGAGCGCTAAGTTTACCGTCTTCAGTCGAATACAATGCAGCTTACTATCCTATGTCAAATATTGGATTGACAAATTTCAATGGTTTTGGATTATCAATCTCAGAAAGTTAATTTGTAATCCCATTATTGATATATTCATTGTTAATTTTAGGGATATAATTTGTGATCCCATTCTTAGACCCATGTTTATTAAGAATTTCTTCTATTTATTTTTTTAAAATGCTCATGAATGAAGTTTTTGTATTAGGAGTTAAATTTGATTCAATGGGTGCTGGAATGGTGACTAAAGGCGATTTTATTTTTGAAGGTAAATTAATGTGATCTTGTTTAAATAACTCCATTGATATTTCATTACGTGCCTCTTGATTAGGATTCAGGTCTGATGCAATAATTATAGACAAGATTTTCTGTGAACCTAAATACTCAAGCAGGGATTTCAACTCTACTTTAGGTGCCTCTTTTTTTGATGACTCAGGTAATGGTTTAGTCATTTCTATGAATGGTTCAGTGGGAGGCTCAACAGACTCAGCACTCAAGTCTTCTCTAGTGTCAGGTGTATTTACCTTATTATCCACTTGTTGTCCTGATCTCAAGGAATGAATAGCATTAACTTAATTAACCTGGTTTCCTTGGGATGGTCTACCATTTTGATTTCTTGGGTTGGGCTCAGGTTGGCTAGGTAGCCTACCTCATTCACGTTCACTTATGGTAGATGCCAGCTGACCAATTTCTAAGCGGACTATGACCTGAGAATTTGAATTCAGAATTTGGCCTGTGGTTTGCATGAAATTGCTTAAGGTGGCATTGGTGTTAGCATTAGATTTGGCTAGGGTTTCCAGGCTTTTCTCTAAAGAACTAAGTTTCTTTTCATTAGTATTAAAGCCTGATGGTGGCAAGGTGTTTATCACAGGATTAGGCCTTGGGTTCTACTGATTGAAACTTAGACTGCTTATATTTAGGTTTTGTGACCATAAAAAATTTGGATGATTCCTTCAATCTAGATTGTAAGTGGGTGCATAGGGATTGTTCAACAGTCTCTGATATGTGGCATCATTCACTTGTGCACATCCATTATCTAATTGGTTCATTGGGAGGGAACATTCCTCAAGGACATGGTCTGGTGCATTGCACCTATTGCACATGGGTGTAGATACTTGGTTCACACTGACTGATCTCTGAAGTTCTAAGGCCTCTAGCCTACGTGTCAACGTTGCAATTTTGGCTTCTGCAGTTAGGAAGATTTGGTAAATTCCACCTTTTGAAGGTGTGCATTTTTTTGGTTCTCTTATTGTTTCCCATTGTAAACTTTTCTCGGCTAGATCTTTTAAAAATTATCAGGCTTCATTTGGTTCTTTGTACATAAATTATCCCTAGCACATGGACTCTAGCATTGTTCAGGAATTTGACTCTAACCCTTCATAAATTATTTGACATAGCCTTCAAGTTTATATTTCATGGTGTGGGCATTGGGTCAAGAGGTTCTTGAATCGGTCAAAGTATTTCTAAAATAATTTACTAGCTAGTTGATAGAATTGGTTTATTTCATTTCTAATTCTAGCTATTTTATGATGAGAAAAATATTTTTTTAAGAATATTCTCATGAAGCCCTATCAGGTCATGATAGATTGATTTGGAAGACTATAAAGCCACTTTTTGGCATTATCCTTAAGAGCAAAATTGATTAATCTCAGTTTGATTTCGTCCTCTGACAATTATTATAGTTTCATGATTGTACAAACCTCTTCAAATTTCCTAATGAATATATATGTATCCTCTATTCCCGTGAATTTTGGAAGCATGTTAATGATTTGAGGTTTAATTTCAAAGTTATTTGCTGTGGGTTGGGGCAACCTGATACAAGAGAGTTGGACAAAACCAACTGGATAACATAAATCCTTAAGGGTTTGAGGCTGAGACTGATTTGCTAAATCCATTGAGGTTGTAGGATCTGAAACATGAACTAAATCTATTTTGATTAGTCGATCTAAAATTTTTCTCCACACGGGTGTTATATTCTCAATATCCTTAATCTTCTTTTTTTTATTTTATAAATTTTTTTAATTTTTTTTTTAAATTAATTCACTCTTTTCATATCCTAGGACAACCATGTAACATAACTTTCTGTTATGCCAGGGCAACCTTATGTCAGGGCAATAGAGATTGAAAATACCTAAAGTAAAAATTTTTATTTTCAAACAAGTTTCAAATAAATTAGTCTTAACCTAAGATCAGCCTAGACCTAGACAGCTCCTAACTACTCCAAGTCACCTTCAAGCCCTCTAAGTATAAGATCGGCCAATCAACTAGTCACGTAAGTGTAAGGTCGGTGGGAGTCCCTCCGTTACTTACCTTAGACACCAATTGTGCTTGGCCAGGTAAGCTAACGAAATCAATTAGAAACCACCTTCCTTCAGGCCCGATCATCCCTAAACCACTTTTCTAGACACCAGTCAAATTGCCTAACCCTAACCTGGTTCAACTCTTAGGATTTCTTATCCTATTGAGCTTGAGTTCCTAGGACTGATGTCTAATTGATTTTAAAATTAAAGGCTTAGGTCAATGCAGGATGTTGGTTGGTTGTTTGTGGGCCAAGAAAGGGTGATCAAATTTTCACCTTATCTTATTTAATTGGATATTGTGCCCTTAATTTGGTTTAATATGAATATGCACAAAAAATTTTAATTAAAGAGTTCTATGCAATTTAAACTAGATGTATGCAACTAATTGAATTTTGAAAGACTTACCTTACCTCCAGCAATCACCAAAAAAATAAAATAAAAATAAAAATAAAAATAATATGATGCATGCTCTAAGTAGTTAGGGTTTCTAATCTTATCATGAGACTTTTAATTAGGTTTAAATGGATATTTTTTAAAATTAATTTAAAAATAAAATAAATAAATAAATAAGATAAAAAGAAAAGAGAACTAGGGTTAGGATTGATCTCACCAAGCAAAACTCCTGATTCTTTTTGTTCTTTAATCTTTTTTTCTATAAAATAATAAAAAAAATTAGCAAGCAATATTTATAAGAAAATAAAAATTTTATTTATAATTTATTTATAGAAAAATCAAAGAGATCAAAAATTTAATGTTCGTGCCTTCCCCGGCAATGGCACAAAAAATTTGATAGGAACGCAATGTTGTCATTAAGACATCATGTTTATCAGTTTAATTTGACTTCTTAAAATAATTAAAAATCTATAGATAGCAGTGAGTCGAGTCGAATCCATAGGGAAGGTAGTGTTTTTAGATTTGAAATCTTTGATTTTACAAAAAAAAAAAAAGAGAAGAGTTTTGGGATCAAAGTGAAGTCGGAAAATAAAAAGCAAAAATTAAAAGGTGCAGAAATTTAAACTTGGTACTAAGATCTACTAGTTAGATCTTAGCATCTATTTGCAATAAAATAAAAAAAATAATAATTTAAAATATAAAAATTAAATTATAAAAAAAATATAAAATTAAAGAGCATAAAAATAAATATTGTATTAAAAAGTTCATAATTTAAATATATAAAATAAAAATAAAATAAAATAGACTGATCTCTGATCTTGGATCGGCATTGGTGGAAAGATGGTGTAGAAGTCCAACTCTTCTCCTCGGCATAAATTACTTTAAAACAGTCATTAACCCATAGTTATCCTATAGTAAAGCTTCATCTTGACCGGAGATGTTGATTTTTGGAGGCCTAGGGTCTTTTTTATAGAGCTAGGAGAGTTGGATATTTTTTTTCTGGAGGCAATGTGGGACTAATAGCCTTTATAATCATCAAAATATAAAGAAATTTGAGTAAAATTTAGATTAAAATAGCTCTGATATGAATCTGATAAGTCTGGTAAAATCTAACCATCCAATAGGAATCCAACGATTCAAAAATCATCAAAATCGGATGTATATCGGCCTAGATCAGGTTGGATTAAATTCTGGCCGTCCGATCGCATGTTGATGGAGGAAATCTGACCGTAAATCATGCATCGGGAGTCCTGATCACCGTCGGGAGCATTCTAGACTATTGGATCTTCATCACTTGGTTTTCTGGCCATCGGATCGCGCCAGATTGTTGATAGAATTTGAATCAAACCTGAAAATCACCATCACCGTTCGATCTTGACCGCAATCATCCGCAACCGTTCGATCGCACAATTACTGTTCTCATGGACCACGTGGACCAGCTGCACCGCACACCGCAGCCAATTAGCATCTCTGTTGCTGAGTGAAAAGATCAAATTGCCCTCTAAGCTGCGATAAATTTTTGTAGACCCTTTAAGGATCTAGGTCCGCCTCGTGTCGCGTTGTGATTCGCTGATTTCTTCTGAGCTGACGGTCTACGTCTAAATCATGGATCGATTGATGGCTTCAATGGCTGAGTCGGCTTTGATGGCTTGGCTTGGCTTGGTGGCTTAGCTTGCGGAGCCGACTGAGCTATTTTCTTTTTTTATTTAAATTTTATTTATTTTATTTCTTTAGAAATTCATATCTTCTTCGTTTTAGCTCCATTTTATTTCAAACTTATTTTATTATAATCAAAAAAATAAGCTCTTTCCATTGATTATAAAATTTTATTTTTTAATTTTTATTATTTTATAATTAATTTTTTTAATTAATAAAAATATGAATTTCTTAAAAATTATATATAAATTAATTATTAATTTTTAAAAATTAATATAAATTAATTAATAAATTAATATTTTTATTGATAAATTTATGATACTTATCACTATACCAAAGCTTCATCTTGATCAAAGATAATAAATTTTGGAGGTCTGGGGTCTTATTTATAGAGCTAGAAGGATTGAAGAGTTTTCTTCTAAGCAATGTAGGACTAAGGAGTTCTTTGATCGTCAAAATATGAAGAAATTTGAGTAAAAATCTAATTAAAAAGAGTTCTGGACGAATTCTGGTGGTTCTGATGAAATCTGACCGTTCAATAGGAATCTAATGGTCCAAAAATCATTAAAATCAGATATGTATCAGTCCAGATCATATCGTATTAAATTTTGGCCATTGATCGCATATTGATGGAGAAAATCTGACCGCTGATCATGCATTTGGAGTCCTGATCACCATCGGAAGCTTTCTCCACCGTCCGATCATCCCTTAGATCGCATGCTATCGTTGGATGGTGATCCGCATGAAGCCTGAAGCTGAAAAATTTTTTCACTGTCTGATCTTGATCGCAAGCTACTAGAGCCGTCTGATCATGTCTTTACTGTTCCCATGGACTGTGTGGACCGAGCATTCCAAAGACTACAACCAATCAGCACTCTAGTTGCCGAGTGAAAAGACCAAAATATCCTATGAGCCGCGATAGATTTTCTATTAACCCTTTAAGGGTTTAGGTCCACCACATGTCGCTCCATGATTCATCGATTTCTACTAAGCTGACGGTCCACCCCTAGATCGTGGGCCGACTGACGGCTTCTGTGGCTAAGTCGGCTTGGCTCGACTGGCTTGGCGCGTTGGCTTATCGGCTTGGCTTGGCGCATTTGGATGCGTCGGTTGATATGGCGCGGTGGCTTGAGCCGACTGAGTCGTATGTTCTTTTCATTTAATTTTTATTTTATTTTATTTCTTTAAAAATTGATATCTTCTTCGTTTTAGTTTTATTTTGCGTGAAACTTATTTCGTTGTGATAAAAAAAATAAGCTCTTTCTATTGATTATAAAATTTTATTTTATATTTTTATTATTTTTTAATTAATAAAAATATTAATTTCTTAAAAATTATATATAAATTGATCATTAATTTTTAAAAATTAATATAAATTAATTAATAAATTAATATTTTTATTAGTGAATTCATGGTACTTATCAATTTTGATTAAATGCCAATCTTCAGATCAATGTTATCGTAGATTCTTATATTCTTATTGATTATCGATTTTCAGATCGAAGTTATCTTGGATTTCTATCAATTACCAACCACAGAGTCGATGTTATATGGAATCTTCATCGATTACCAACCTACGGGTCAAAGCTATTGAATCATACGAGATTTCTATTAACTACCGACCTTCGAATTGATGTTGTTATAGATTGAGACCATACTGGACTTCTATTTAACACTAATCTTTAGATCAAGGCTATTCCTAATATCCAAGGCAACCGACATCGGAATTCTACTAAGGTACAATTATTTTTCTATCACTTAGAAAAAATTTTAAATGAAATGAATGAATGCAATGCAGAAGGCTATTCCAGGTCCGATAAATCCGACGTTACACATAAAAGCAATCATTTAAAGAGGAAAGTTTCATTTCATTTGAAAAAAAATTGTTACAAAAATCCAAATTAAGCCGATACAACAAGTCAGAAATAGAAATAAAAATAAGGAAAATACAAAATCAAGCATCAGCCTGAAAAGCTTCAGGAGCAGCAGCATTTGTTGGATCATCCTCTAAAGAGATAACTTCAGCAGGCGCTGGGACAAAAATTGGAGCTTCGACTGAGGTGGGTACTGAAACCTTAGTGGAGTCTAGAACTTTCACCTTCAACTTGAGTAGGATAGCGGGCACCTTCGAAGTAGGTTGGGGCACTTCTACAATAAAGCCCATCTCCAGCGCCAGCTATACCTCTATTCCTGTAATGAAGGCGAGGCTGGCCTCCATAGTAATACCGCCCAAGTCTAGATTGGAAAAAAATTTTCTGACCATACCCCTATAGCTGTTAAAGTTGCTCTTGAAGGCCTCTCTTGTGGCCTCCATGATCTCCTCAATGAAATCTTCAAAGGACTTGTATTCCTCCATAGCATAGCCAGCAATGGTTTTTCAGTGCTCCAGATCCCTCTGGTAGGTCAGGAGTTCCTTGTCCCAAGCAACCAGCATCTCATCTTGGGAGGTCACCATCCCCTCTAACTCTTTTATTTTTGCCTCTAGATCAGAAATCTTGGAGACCTCCAGCTGTAGCTCTAGTAGCTTTTCCTCTCCCTCATTGACCTTCCTCTAAAGGTCCAGTAGGGACTTATTTTTCTCGGATATCTCTCCAAGCTTTTCCTAAAGCTATTTCTTCAGCCCAGTATTTAGCTTTCCTTCTTTCGCATCTTTTCCTCCACCACTTTTTGGCAGTCCTTGAAAGACTGTAATGCCTCCTCTAGAAACTTCTTATTTTCTCTCAACTAGTTAACATGCTCGGTGAATAACTTAAAGAAGAAGGCGGACCGACAAAAAAAAAAAGAGATATTAGATTTATGTAAGATCAAAGCCAAATTGGCAAGGTCGGTAAAAAATTGACCTCAAAAAAAAAAAGAGAAAGAAAAAGGAGGAGAGAAAATTTACTTACATCTAGGAGATAGCTGAAGACTTGGTTCAGCAGCTTTTCAAGCCCTATGTTCCTCCTTCGTGTGTGTAGATCATGCTGTGGCATCATAGCATAGAGCAGGTCCTTTCCAAGAGTTGGGGTGTCCCACATGGAGGCTTGAGACAAGTCAATCCGATTGATAGAAGTTGATGGAGGATCAATCGAAGGAATCTTTGATCCATCGGAGGGCCGAGTTTGACTAGCAGGAGCCGAAGGTGGCACAGTTGGTGGACTGGATCGCTGCAGTGCAGTGGCAAGACTGGATCTTGGTCGGATGGTCGGCTGCTTGGAAGGTGCTCGAACTACCTCGGTAGAATCCCGATGTCCTCTGGATATCGAAGAGGACATTGGAGAAGGGCAGACGCTGACAGGCTCCGCATTAATCATAATTGCCCCTACGATACGTGGGGGCGCAGGACGGTGAGTCACCAAGGTAGAGAAGATGATTTCTTTCCTCCTCCCCTTCTTTGTTGGCAGAGGATCAGATGACTCCGACTTTCTCTTTCTTTGATCCACCAACCGTCGAGGATCGAACCTCATGAGTGCTACGATAACCAAAAAAAAATGTGGCTAGATAAAGATCAAATATAGAGAAATTCAAAGAAAACTAAAAAATAAGCTCACCCTGAAGAGAGATGAGACTGATGCCGAAGTCGACTCTGTCATCAGTTGATTGAGCTTGGACACTTTTATATTCAGCAGCTCTTCAAAGGTCTCTTTATTCTCAGGCAATATAGATTTATTGGAATTCTAATTTAGCCGAGGTCTACCCCAGCAAATACCGAAACCTTAAGGAATGTCAGAAGAAACAACTTTTTCAGTCATGGATTGAAGAAGGAAGAGAATGACCGAATTTATAATTTGATCGAGGTGAGAAATATCACCAGCCTTTTTTAGTAGGATGTCTTTTCAGAATAAAAAGAGCCCTAAAGAAAGAAGTCTTAAGGTCTTTGACTACAAAGCTACAACAAATAATGAAAACCAAAATGATTCTGATGGCATTAGGAGTGACTTGGGTTGGTTGCAGGCCATAATAATCTAATAGATTACAAATAAAAGGATGAAGCAGGAAATACAACCCAGATCGTAGTGACTCATCATCAAAAAACTACACAATTCTTAGGAGGTTGTGTAACCCAATCACTCGAACTGGGAGATATAAGTTGAAAGCTATTAGGGATGAAATGCTTCTCCCTGAGCTTCTCAAGATTAGCATTGATCAAGATGGAGGGCTCAGCATTTGGACCAAAATAGTTCAAGAATTCTCTCATCGGAGATCCTAAACCATTATTGCCAGAAACACTAGCCTCGGCGACACCATGAGATGGATTACCCACCTCAATGGCAAGCAGGGGCTGGGCTAATCAAACGTTATGGCTATCCTGGACTGATTCTCCCATTTCACCATCGGCAAGAGAAGTACTCTCCTGAGAAGACATGGATAAAAAGAAAAAGAGACAATGAAGATGAAGAGAAGAACTAGGAAGGGAAGAAACATAGAAAAATGGAAGAAAAAAGACCCTAAAAAGATGGAATACTAAACCTAAAAGAAGAAAAAAGAATCCTACCAAAGGGATAGAAAAAGCCTTCTTCATTGCTTCCGATGATTCTTTTTAAACTCCAGTAACTATCGAAATCGCCTTCTTCTCCGACTGGTTGGGTGCACAAAAACCCTTTAGCAACAAGACTCTTGCTTCAGGAGAAAGATAGTGAAAATGAAAAAGGAACGGACAGGCACCCTATATATAGAATAAAACAACGGTTCAGGTTGATCTATCCATTGTTAGATTTAAACCACTTGTCAATTATCTAGAAAGATTATGGAGAAGTCATTTCGATGCAACCGCTCAGATCTAACCACGTAAACTTAATCCATATGACAGTTCGGCCAGCTCATGGATGAGTGCCACGTACTCCACGTCGTATGGATTATAGTAGAGCAGCCAATGATGGCCTTACTTTTTTTCATGCCTTCTTAAATGCCAGAGTATGGTGATAGTGGCGAACGAGATGACTTGTCTTTTCGAATAGCTTAAAAAAAATCAAATCTGGCGGCTTGGCACGATCATTGGCGTAACGAGTGATCTTTGAGATGACTTTCCACACTTATCATTGAAAGAATTTCACTCCAAGTCTGAAAAGTGGAGGATAACTATTGGTACGATCAACCACGACTGGACGCGTGGCATCATCAAAAGAATCACCATCTCAGATGATGGTTTCTTAAGATTGATTTCAGGTCGATAAAACACCAGCCTGAAGGCCAAACTGAATCGAAACTAAATCGACCATCAGGTCTAGATTGATAAATGACCGACCATAATGAATATTAGATCAGTGAGCTACCATCCTTCATGATATTCGAAACAAATCCTGACGTAGGAGATCGGATTTTTACCAATCTCTTCGATAGTATCAACATGTCATTGGCAATACCGATGCTAGCAACTCACATGCAGATCGATAAATAATCAACCTTCCTACATAAGCTAGATCAGTATTCTATCAGCCTGAATGTAGAACAGTTCAGATCTGCAGCATGTTGGGTTTCCACCAATCTAAGTAACGAGCGGAATATGCGGTATTAATCATGGGAGATTGATTAGACACCGACCTCATCAAAATCTATATCGATGATATACCGATCTAGACACATCAAAAGCTAGTTATGCTCCAACTATACTCCCACCTAATTGTGATTCTCCAGCTGTACTATAACCGACTGCCACCAAGGCAAAATAGCTAATAACTGTAATCTAGCTGGCCATAACAAACTAACGGTCATAACAAACTAATGGCTTAAGCAATCTCCTTTATAAATAGGGAGGCAGGATATCCCTCCAGGTAAGCTCATGCTTGAGATTCACAGAGCCAAGACTCTGGTGAAATCAATTCTTGACTTTTTCACTAAAGAAAGATAATGAATACATTAATTATAACATAAAAAGTATCAAAAATTTATGCTATTTTATTTTTTTATTTAGTATTTAATTTTTTTTTAGAAATAATTAATTATTAAGCCTTAATCGCAAACCAACTAAAAATGGTCCCCCAATACATGCAGATGAAACTCGAGTCCAAATTCAGGCTTGTTCCATGTACGACATGTAAAGATATATAGATGCATAGCAGAGATCCAATGGATAAGAAAAAGAAGAAAGAAATAAAAATTAATTTCACTTAATGCCGGAGTCATAAAAGAAATAAAAAGAAAGAAATAAAAATGTTTGACTCGAGTCATAAGCCCGATGGGTGTTGACACTTAATGCCCTAAAGCCAACTGATTTGGGAGTCATTGGCCTAGCACTTGCTATAAGAGTTAAATATAAAGCTTAAGTGGTTAAGACATTGCACGAACTGTATTTTTAAGAAAAAAAAAAAATAAAGGAATGAATGTGTGAATGCAAAACCACAGCCCATCTTAGAGTTAGATGATTGAAGGATAAACATAGGAATAAGTCAAGAAAAGCTTTTATAAATTTTATATTCTTTACTCAACCATTCTATCGGATAGTCTTAATATCCCAATGATATGCTTTGATAATTTTTTTAGGTGGATATCATGTACTTCTAAAATTATTAAATGAATACTTATGTCGAAGAGAGTTGGTATTGTATATCAATATTATTTTTTACTCAAGGACGAGTAAAGTTCAAGTTAGAAGGTATGATGAATACATTAATTATAATATAAAAAATATCAAAAATTCATGCTATTTTATTTTTTTATTTAATATTTGATATTTTTATATATATTTTTTAAGAATAATTAATTATTAAGTTTTAATCATAAATCAACTAAAAATGGTCCTCCAACATATGTAGATGAAATTAGAGTTCAAATTTAGGCTTATTTCATATTCGACATGCAAAGAAATATAGATGTACGGTAAGGATCTAATGGATAAAAAAAAAAAAGAAAAAAATAAAAAAATATATATAAGAAATAAATGGTTGTGGTTCATGTGGGAAGAAAAGAAAAGGTGATTGGTGCATTTAATGTAGTTGGAGCATTTATTATACAAAGGAGATTTGTGGATGAGGATATATAGATGTACAGCAGGATTCAATGGATAAAAAATAAAAAAAAGAAAAAAATAAAAATATATAAAAAAAATAAATGGTCGTGGTTTACGTGGAAAGAAAAGAAAAGATGGGTGGTGCATTTAATGTAGTTTATGTGGCTGGAGCATTTATTATACAAAGAAGATTTGTGGATGAATTTTCTTGGAAGGGTTTTAGGCGTGGCTTTGTACGGGATGTACGGGTTGGTAAGCGGATGCGATTGTGGAAATATTCTGGTGCACCACAGGAGCTGGGTCCAAAAGCTGTAAGCAAAATGCAAGTACAAAAAAAGTTGGCAAATATAGAAAAAAAGAAAATAAAGAAAAAAAATAAATTTTAAATTTTTTTTGTTAGAGGAGGAAAAAATGTTGGGATTTAACGGCAACCCTTCTTCTTATCTTATTTTTCATCTTCTTCATCTCCTTCATTCAAATTTTCTCATAACTCCATCTTAACTATCCATTCTTTTATAATGCATTCTTTTATTAGTCCCACATCTAAAAATCAGGAAAACGTCTTTCCTCCCAACACCTATAAATAAAGCCTAGTGTCTCTATCTCATGATATATCTCTCCACACCACAACTCATGTAGGAGTCCGTGTGATAAACAGGAATACCTATCCATAAAATTTTTATCCTTTTTTTTTATTTTCTTCCATCTTTCCAACATACAAGAAGGAGAGTTAGCCAGGAAAAGGTCGATCAGAGGAGAGTTTGTTCTTTTTATTTTCTTATTTCAGCTCCAAATCCTATTATGGCTTAGGAATCAGTTTTGTATTAAATTTTTATTTCAATAATAAAATTTTATTTTAATTTTTCTTTAATTATCGCTTGTATAATTTAATTTATACCGTTTAAATTTAGCATATATAATAGTTTAATTTTCTTATTCCGCTTATTTAATTTCTGCATCTCTTTTATTTTCTGTAATTTAAATTCTAGCAAGTAGTATATAATTTAATTTTAAATAATTTTTAAATTTTAATTTAAATCATGTCTAGCTAAGTAATCCTTTGGAGTTTGCGATGAAGTTAAATCATAATTAGAAGTTATTTTTAGAATTTTTTCTTAGCTTTATCTTTTTAGTTCTTCTTCCTTTAAGCTTCTTGCCAAGAGATTTGATGGGCTATCATTGGATTTCAATCCTTTTATAGTTCATGCTTCATTCGGTGCAAGAAGGATAATAGGTAGAAAGCCTAAATCTTTTTAAATCTTTTTTCTTCCTTGTGAAAAATTTTGATGGATTATTGTTTGGTCAGAGTCCCTTCATAGTTCATACTTGGATAACATAAGAGAAGCAGTTGAAAGAAGAGTTCTTTAATTAGGATAAATGTTTGTCCATGCATTACATCTTGATCAAGGGATATTATAAGAGAAATCTTAGAATTGCTCTCTAAGTTATTGGTCTAGTGGATTCAAAAGCCCTAGATCTTTAAATTATTATTCTCCATAATTAATTTATTATTTAGTAGTAAGTACAAACAACCATTTCTAAACTCTTTGTTGAAGCTCATTTGAGAAAGATTTGAATACAATTCAAACATAATTCTTCATGGGATTGATCCGTACACGTCGAATGTGCTACTTTGCACACCATGCGCTTGCTATTAATTTAAGATACATTAAGTTTTTGGTGCTATTGTCGGAGAATTGGCATATTTTA
The DNA here is from genome assembly GCA_006176705.1 of Cocos nucifera. Lineage (NCBI taxonomy): Eukaryota > Viridiplantae > Streptophyta > Magnoliopsida > Arecales > Arecaceae > Cocos > Cocos nucifera. The sequence continues at coordinate 2,228,516 of QRFJ01000030.1, forward strand.
AATTGTGTTCTAAATTTTTGTTCTTCGTGCTTTTAGTTTAATTTTAATCTGACCTTTCTATTTTTTTTCTTATGTTATAGAAAATTGATGAGTGCTGAAAATCAGATATATAATCTAATATATATATATATATATATATTAGCTTACTAATTTGATCTTAATTCAATATTTTTTTATTTAAACTTGTTTATTCTTATTGGTTGTGCATAAGCATATCTAAACTACTTTAAGGGTACAAACCAAAATAAGATAAGGTGAGGATGTCATTATCCTTCCTTAGCCCACAAATAAGTTTTCTCGTTTGCATTAATCCTAGCCTTAAATAAAATCAATTAGACGTCAACCCTAGGAACATTCGAGCTTATTAGGATAAGAAAATTCAAGAGTTGGATCAGGTTTAAGTTGGTTGGCTTGTCGGTGTCTAGGAAAGTGGTTTGTGGGACGACTGAGCCCAAAGAAAGATGGTTTTTAATTGATTATGTTTGCTTACTTGACCAATCTAATTGATGTCTAAGAAAAGCAACGAGGGAACTTCCACCGATCTTATACTTATCTGATCGATTTGGTTAGTCAATTTCGAACTTGGAGTGCTCGAAGGCAACCTTAGCAGTTAGGAGCTATCTAAAATTAGGATAACCTAGGATAGATAATTGCTTGATAAGTATTTAAAAAATCAAAAAAAATCAAAAAAAATCTTAACTAATTCTTCTTCCTCTTTTTTAATTTTTTTTAAAAATAATAAAAAATATATATAATAAAATAAATTTTCTACTTTTTTCGTGAAGAAGAATTTTGGGTCGATTAGTTAGAATTGACTCGATTTCTATGTCAAGCCTTAAAGTTCCTAAAATGAAAGAAACCAATCAGCCCCAAATCCTTAAGAATTTATGTTATCCAATTAGGTTTGTCCAGTCTTCTTGTATCAGGTTGCCTCAACCTACTATAAATAACTTCGAAATTAAATCTCAAATGATTAATATGCTTTCAAAATTTACTGGAGTAGATGAAGCATATATATTCATTAGAAAATTTGAAGAGATTTACGCAACCATGAGGCTGCAACAACTTCTGAGGATGAGATCAAACTGAGACTAATCAATTTCGTCCTTAAGAATAATGTCAAAAAGTGGCTATACAGCCTATCAAATTAATCTATCATGATCTTGAAGGACTTTGTAAGAGTGTTCCTTAAAAAATACTTTCCCCATCATAAGACAGCTAGAATTAGAAATGAGATCAATCAATTCTACCAACTAGCTGGTGAATCATTTTGGAAGTATTTCGATCATTTTAAGAACCTTTTGATCCAATGTCCACACCATGGAATAGAGACCTAGAGGCTATGCTAGATAGTTTATGAGAGGCTAGATTCAAATTTCAGAATCATGCTAGAATCCATATGCCAAGGTTAATTTATATATAAAGAATCCAATGAGGCCTCACAATTTCTAGAAGACTTAACCGAAAAGAGTTTACAATGAAAAATGACTAAAAAATCAGAAAGACCAACACCTTCAAGAGGTGGAATATACCAAGTTCAAACCTTTCTAGGTGTAGAGACTAAAATTGCAATCCTAACACGTAGGTTAGAGGCTTTAGAACTATAGAGACCAGCTAGTGTGAACCATGTGTCTGCACCCATGTGCAGCGGATGCAGTGCACCAAATCATATCCTTGAAGATTATCCTCTCTTGATAAATCCAACAGAGAATGGATGTGCACAAGTAAATGCCGCATACCAAAAATCAATAAATAATCCTTATGCACCCATATATAACCCAGGATGGAGGAATCATCCAAACTTTTCATAATCGCAGAATCCAAATGTAGGCGGTCCTAGTTTCAACCAGCAAAACCTAAGGCCCAATCCTATGTTAAACAACCCACTAGGCTTCAATAATTCTGAAAAGAAACTTAGTTCTTTAGAGAAAAGTCTGAAAGTCCTAGCCAAATCCAATGCTAACACCAATGTTACATTAAGTAATTTCATGCAAACCACGGGCCAACTCTTAAATGCTAACACCCAGGGCATAGTCTATCTAGAAATGCAGGTAGGTCAGCTAGCCTCTACCATGAATGAGCGAGAATGAGGTAGGCTACCTAGCCAATCCGAGTCCAACCCGAGAAACCAAAATGGTCCACGACCTCAACATGAAAATCAAGTCAATCATGCAAATGCCATCCATACTTTAAGATCGAAAAAATAAGTGGATAACAAGATAGATACATCTGACAATAAAGAGAACTCATTTGCCGAACATCTTTATGAACAACCTATCTTACAAACTCAAGCTTCTGAAACTGATAGTACATCCAATCCTGTACCCACAACTCCTAGAGCTTCTTTTTCAAATCGACTAAGATCTAAAAAATAATCAAAATATTTGGATAAAATGTTAGAGATGTTCAAACAAGTCCAGATAAATATCCCTCTGCTAGACATGATCCAATACCGACCTATGCTAAATTTTTAAAAGACCTTTACACTAAGAAGAGAACCACCAATGTATCCAAGAGAGCATTCTTAGCCGTAAGTATGAGCTCATACTTATCAAGTCATGTGCCAATAAAATATAAGGATCCAGGATTCCTGATAATTTCATGTGTTATTGGAGAAATCCAAATTGAGAAGGCCTTGCTAGACTTAAGGACTAGTATAAATATTTTATCCTATTCAATCTACGAGTAATTAGAATTGAAAAAACTTCAGCCAATGGGGATCATGTTATAATTGGTAGATCAATATTTTAGGATCTTCAAGGAAATACTTGAAGATGTTTTAATCAAGGTTGATAATTTTATCTTTTCTGTAGACTTCATCATTCTATAGATTGAACTAGTTTTAAATCCCAAGGGTCATACCCCAGTTATTTTAAGAAGACCTTTTTTAGCAACTGCTAATGCTAAAATCAACTATAGAAATGGACTTATGAAGTTATCTTTTGGGAATATGACCATTGAGTTAAATATATTTAATCTAGAACAGGAATCCATCCAGCATGTTAATATAAATGTAATCCAAGATGAAATTTATGAATTTATTGATATTAGCAATGAAAAAATCGATCTGGAGTCAAGTATTTGGCTAAACCATGAACATGAAGATATCGATGAAATACCTATTGACCATAAGACTAGTTAAAGATGGGAGCCTCCCACTATACCACTCATGAAAATGGCTAAACCATCATCCAAGCCATCAATATAAGAGGCACCCAAATTAGAACTAAAACCCCTCCCCAAGAACCTTAAGTATGCATATTTAGGTCCAGCAGAAATCTTGCCTGTAATTATTGCATTAGACCTAAATCATGAATAAGAGGAAGAGTTATTAGTAGTTCTGAGAAAGAAGCAATAGGCTGGACCATGGCTGACATTAAGAAAATAAGCCCCTCCATGGTTCAACATAGGATACACCTAGAAGAAGAGGCTAAACTAACTAAAGCTGCTCAGGGAAGACTCAATCCAGCTATGAAAGATGTAGTCAAGAAAGAGATTTTGAAGTTACTTGATAATGGAATAATTTACCCAATCTCAAATAGTTCTTGGGTAAATTTGATTCAAGTGGTACCCAAAAAGTTTGGAATAACAATGGTCTAGAATGAGAAAAATAAACTTATCCCGACTAGGATCCAAATGGGATGGAGGGTTTATATAGATTATAGAAAATTGAATGCGGCAACAAGAAAAGATCATTTTTCTTTGCCATTTATTGATCAAATGTTGAAAAAATTAGCCAAACAAGAGTTCTACTATTTTTTTGATGGATACTTCGATTATAACTAGATCCTCATAGCCCTTGAAGACCAAGAAAATACTATATTCACCTATCCATTTGGAACCTTTGCCTATAGGCGCATGCCCTTTGGGTTATGCAACGCACCAGCAACCTTCCAAAGATGTATGATCAACATTTTTTCTGATATATGGTTGAACGATTTCTCAAAATTTTTATGAATGACTTTTCTATCTTTGGCCCTACCTTCTCTGAATGTTTAGATCATTTGAGACATGTCCTAGAAAGATGTAAGGAGAAGCACTTAGTCCTTAATTAGGAGAAATGCCAATTCATGGTTAGAGAGAGAATAGTTCTTGGCCATGTAGTTTCATAAAAAGAAATTAAAGTAGACAAGGCCAAAGTAGACTAATTGCGAGTCTTCCACCATCCAAATCTGTTAAGAAAATTCATTCATTTTTAGAACATGCTGGATTCTATAGAAGGTTCATAGCCAATTTTAGCAAAGTGACTCGTCCATTGACCAACTTGTTAGCAAAAAAAATAAAACTCGAGTTTACCTTCGAGTGCCTAGAATCTTTTGAGTTTCTTAAAAAGGCACTTATTTCAGCTCCCATTATTCACCCACCTATTTGGAATGTACCCTTTGAACTTATGTGCGATGCGTCTGATCATGCTGTAGGCGCAGTTTTAGGTCAAAGAATTGATAAGCTGCCTAGAGTTATTTACTATGCCAGTAAAATCTTAAATGATGTGCAGCTTAATTACACTACCACTGAAAAGAAGTTCCTAGCCGTTGTCTTAATCCTTAAAAAAATTAGATCCTATTTGGTTGGGTCCCACACCATTGTGTATACTGACCACTCAGCCATTAGACATCTCTTAGCAAAGAAAGACGTCAAGGCATGCTTAATTCGATGGATCTTGCTCCTTCAAGAATTTAACCTAAAAATCAAGGATAAGAAAAGAATAGAGAATGCAGTAGCTGATCACTTATCCTAAATTATAGTCACACCATCTAGTGAACCATCTGTTAGTAAATTTTTTCTTGATGAATAACTCATGTCTGTGTCCACTGAATCATGATATGCTGATATTGTCAACTATTTAGCCATCGGTAAAGTTTCTTCCTACTAGACCACTCAGGACAAGCACAAATTCTTCATCCAAGTGAAGTATTTCATTTGGGGTGATCCATACCTATTTAAACAGTGTCCTGATCAGATCATTAGGAGGTGTGTCCCAGACAATGAGGTTAGAAGTGTTTTATCTTTTTGTCATGACCAAGCATGTGGTGGTTACTTCGCATCCAAAAAGACTGCTGTAAAAGTTCTCCAATGTGGATTTTATTGATCCAATTTATCTAGAGATGCACATGAGTACTATAGAAGTTATGCTCGATGTCAACAAATGGGTCGAATTACTAAGAAAAATATGATGCCACTTAATCCAATCTTAGTAGTCGAAATTTTTGATGTATGGAGATTGATTTTATAGGACCATTTCCAAACTCCTTTCAAAATGAATATATTTTAGTAGCTGTCGATTATGTCTCTAAGTGGATAGAAGCTACTTCTTGTAGATCACTAGATAGCAAAGTGGTCATTAAATTTCTCAAATAAAATATTCTCTTCCTTTTTGGTACTCCTAAAGCAATCATTAGTGATTGGAGGATATATTTTTACAACTGATCCTTTGCTGCTTTAATGAAAAAATATAATGTCATCCATAAGTTGGTCACACCATATCATCCTCAAACTAGTGGACAAGTAGAAGTGTCCAACAGACAAATCAAACAGATCCTGAAAAAAACTGTTAATGCCAATAGAAAGAATTGGTCTTTGAAATTAGTAGATGCACTTTGGGCATACCACACCGCTTTTAAGACAAACCTAGAAATATCTTCTTATAGGATTGTGTTTGAAAAATCTTGTCACTTGCCTGTTGAGCTAGAGCATAAAGTCAAATGGGCCATTAAGAAATTAAATATGAACTTGGACGCAGCCGAAAATCATAGAAAGCTTCAGATTAATGAATTAGAAGAACTTAGAAATGAAGCTTACGAAAATGTCAGGGTGTACAAGGAACGAACAAAAATATTTCATAATCAAGGAATTCTTAGAAAATTTTTTACTCTTGGATAGAAAGTTCTCTTGTATAATTCGAGATTATACCTATTTTCTGAAAAATTGAGATCTAGATGGACAGAACCTTTCTTAGTTAAAAAGTCTTTCCGCATGTAGCAGTAGAAATTGAAAACCCAAGCAATGGTACTGTGTTTAAAGTAAACGGTCAATGATTAAAACTATTCTTAGAATTACCAATCGAAGTTATTGAGGAAGCTATGGTTCTCTATGAACCAATATATCTCGATTGATCTATCTAGTCTGGCTAAAGACTTTAAACTTAGTGCTCTTGGGAGGCAATCCATATCTCTATATTTTAAAAAAAAATTTCAGTTTATTTAGATTTCACTTCAGTAAAGTCAATATCGAATAAGTTGGAGGGAAGAATAAAAAAAAACATATGAAGACATTTGCTGAACCAAGGACACATCGAATCAGGTGTATTCCTCCCTTTTTACCTATTGTATTTTTATTTTTACCTTATTGAAGTCACTATAGAATAAGTTGGGGGGTGAAGGATAAACTTTGAACTTTACTTTAAATCTTTGTACTCATAAATTTATTGATATTCATATACCTGACTATATATCAGACTTGAGTAATATTAGACATTTTAGCAGCATCTGATGCACACTTTAGATAAGTTGTGAAAGTATTGAGGGACTGCATATTGATAAAATTTGATAGAAGATTGAGTCTAGAATAAAAATTTATTTTTGAGCATTTCTAGCCTTCCTATTAATATCTAAAGAGAGTCGATCTTTTATGGGTATAAATGGTATATGTTGAAGCATATAATTTCTTCAATGTAAAAAAAAAAAAGAGGCATTGGTTTTCCACCGAGTAATTGGATCTCATTGCCTAAGTAAGTAATGATATTCGTATCAAAAAATGGACAATGTAAAAAAATAAAAAAACTTATACAGCCAAGTTCCAACCTGTAGCCTATTTGACTCGAGTCATAAGCCCGACGGATATTTACACTTAATGCCCTAAAGCCAACTGATTTTGGAGTCATTGGCCTAACACTCGCTATAAGAGTTAAACAGAAAGCTTAAGTGGTTAAGACATTGCACGGACTATATTTTTAAGAAAAAAAATAAAGAAATAAATGTGTGACTACAAAACCACAGCCTATCTTGGAGTTAGATGATCCAAGGATAAAAATAGGAATAAGTCAAGAAAAGCTTTTATAAATTTTATATTCTTTACTGAACCATTCTATTGGATAGCCTTAATATTCCAATGACATGCTTTGATAATTTTTTTAGGTGGATATCATGTACTTCTAAAATTATTAAATGAATACTTATGTCAAAGAGAGTCAGTATTGTATATCAATATTATTTTTTACTCAAGGACGAGTAAAGTTTAAGTTAGGGGGTGTGATGAATATATTAATTATAACATAAAAAGTATCAAAAATTCATACTATTTTATTTTTTTATTTAATATTTGATATTTTTATATTTTTTTTAAAAATAATTAATTATTAAGTCTTAATCGTAAACTAACTAGAAATGGTCCTTCAATACATATAGATGAAACTCGAGTCCATGATATATAAAGATACATAGATGCATAGCAGAAATTTAATGGATAAAAAAAAATAAAAAATAAAAATATATATAAAAGGAATAAATGGCTGTGGTTCAAGCGGGAAGAAAAGAAAAGGTAGTTGGTGCATTTAATGTAGCTGATGTGCTGGAGCATTTATTATACAAAGAGGATTTGTGGATGAGTTTTCTTGGGAGGGTTTTAGGCATGGCTTTGTACGTATGGGTTGGTAAGCGGATGCGATTGTGGAAATATTATGGTGCACCATAGGAGCTGGGTCCAAAAACTATAAGCAGGCATGATGAAAAATTGATAAATATAAAAAAAAAATAAAAAAAATAATAAAATTTAGAAATTTTTGTTATAGAGGAAAAAATGTTGGAATTTAATGGCAACTCTTCTTCTTACCTTATTTTTCATCCTCTTCATCTCATTCATCCAAACTTTCTCATAACTCCATCTTAACCATCCATTCTCTTAGAATGCATCCTTTTATTAGTCCCACATCTAAAAATCAGAAAAACCTTTTTTCTTCTAATATCTATAAATAAAGCTCAGTGTTTCTACCTCATGATATATCTCTCCACACCATAACTCTTGTAGGGGCTCATATGACAGGCAAAAATACATACCCATAAAATTTTTATCCATTTTTTTTTCACTTTCTTCCATCCTTCCAACATACGAGAAGGAAAGTTAGCCAGGGGAAGGTCGATCAGAGGAGAGTCTATTCTTTTTATTTTTTTATTTCAGCTTCAAGTCCTGTTATGGCTTAGGAGTCAGTTTTGTGTTAAATTTTTTTTTTAATAATAAAATTTTATTTTATTTTTTTTAATTATCACTTGTGTAATTTAATTTATGTAGTTTAAATTCAGCACGTATGATAGTTTAATTTTCTTATTCCGCTTATTTAATTTTTGCATCTTTTTTATTTTCTACAATTTAAATTCCAGCAAGTAGTATAGAATTTAATTTTAAATAATTTTTAAGTTTTAATTTAAATCATGTCTAGCTAAGCAATCTTTTAGGATTTGTGATGAAGCTAAATCATGATTAGAAGTTATTTTTAGGATTTTTTCATGGCTTTATCTTTTTAGTTTTTCTATCTTCAAGCTTCTTGTCAAGAGACTTGATGGACTATCATTGGGATTCAATCCCTTTATAGTTCATGCTTGATTCAATGTAAGAAGGATAATAGGTAGAAGGCTTAAATCTTTTTAAATCTTTTTTTTTCTTTCTTGTGGAAAATTTTGATAGATTATTGTTAGGTCAGAATCTCTTCATAGTTCATACTTGGGTAACACAAGCGAAGCATTTGAAAGAAAAGTTTTTTAATTAGGATAAATGCTTATTACACCTTGATCAAGGGATATTATAAGAGAAATCTTAGAATTGCTATCTAAGTCATTGATCTAGTGGATTCAAAAATCCTAAATATTTAAATTATTATTCTCAATAATTAATTTACTATTTAGTAGTAAGTACAAACAACCACTTTCAAACTCTTTATTGAAGCTCTTTTGAGTAAGGTTTGAACATAATTCAAACATAATTTTTCATGGGATTGATCAATACACGCCGAACGTGCTACTTTGTATACCGTGCACTTGCGGTTAATTTAAGATACATAAGAAGATCAAAATCCTTCCAAAACTCTTACTTTATCTTCTAAATTTTCATTTTCTACTATCTAATCTCAAGCGTTCAGTTGACTTAAGGATTGGAGGATCCTAAATCGGAGAATATCTTACCGATTTTTAGACTTTTCTCGTAGTTTCTCCAATGATCTGGATCAACCCAACTCAGCTGGCTCTCCGGTACGAGATCTTTGCTTCATTCTGAAGTCTTGCAGCAATAATATTCTATTGCATTAAATTTTGATAAAGTTTTAACTCTCCATCAAAAGTTATATTATTTTATAAAAGTGGAGATATATCGGTGTAAAGCAATAATAGAATTATCCTACATGCCGGTAGTGTTTGGTTGTACAATGAGTTTTGGAATGAATATCCCTTACACTATTTTTTTTGGGTACAAATATCTTAAAAGAGTAAATTTGGTCTATGAAATAAGAATTATAAATTAGGGGAATAAGCAAAAATAATAAGATACATTTAATGCATACTAAATTTCAAAAATTTTTAGATTTTACCGTAATGATGAATTTTTTTCTATTTTTTAATATATTTTTATAAAGTAGATAATATAATAAAAATAATTGAAGGAGATGAGAGCAAGTCTATTATGGGATATATGTGTACTCTAACAAAATGGTGGGATAAAATTATATCAGATGGTCTTACATCCATATCGTTAGTTTCTTGCACAACATAAGCCCAAGTTTCGTTGCTTGTTTTAATACTTGATGAGGATATCCCCAAATTTGTAGATTATCCCTTTATTCTATATCCAAACGGTGCCTTAAAGGTATTATTTATTAATAATATTCATCAAGGTTTTATAAAATTAAATTAAATCGGGGGTGTGTTGTAGTATTCGAGGAATAAATTTGTCTTTTAGGCATATATATAAAACATCTATAAAAATTATAAACGCGAGTTGAACCGTTTATTTTTTGCAACAATGTTTCAATATGCTCCCCAATTCATTATTTTTATAGTGATATTTCTCTCGATATATTTTTGGTTGTGGTATAAATAGGTAGCTATGTAAGTCTAAGTTCAGTGCAATAGTGTTTTGCAATGGGATCCTTATAAAATTTTGACATTTGGCAAAACTACGTTTCCGTATAAAAAGTTTAGAAATATTGATGTAAAACAATAATAGAGTTATTATAAACTTTCCAAGCTATCAACCAACATAATTGGTCCAAAAGGTTATTCTGAAAATAGGTTTACTTAAGAATGGATAAAGTAGTCTTCAAGGAATAAATTTGCAATAATCATTCTTTTAAAGATCTATATAAAATTTAAAAAAAAAAAAAAAATCTAGACCCTAGTCAAATTGTTTGTAATTTGTATGCATTTTAGTTAGTTTCATATGATGACTATTAAAATTTGCATACCCTATGAGAATATAATAAAATGTAAATAAAAAATTTGAGATCCCCGGTACGATGATGATTGATTTGTAGATTTTGAATGATAAAATTCAAATAAAGACTTGGCAATCTGTGATCATCTCATTAATTGCATTGATAAAATTTATTTATCTCTAGGAGATGGTGGAACCATCTTTGGGTTCTTAGTTCATGTCTCACAGGGAGACTCCAAATGTGCCTGATCCATGCGGTCAAAAAATACTTCGAAGTCCTTACTGGGATCCATCTTTAGTAATATGTTTTTGGTTTTGAGTGGAAGAGAGGAAGATGCGACAAAACTTTGGTAAACCCCTTTTTATAACAACTAGTATAGGGATCCAACTAATTAAAGTTCTGAGATGATAATTTTATGCATAATAATAAATATTTAAAAATCTCTCAATGGATCTAAAAGATACTCAAAAAGTTCCCCAAGTTACAATTATCATATGGTTTTAAGAAAAATTTACTTGCAACCCCTGATTATATTCATAGTACTAAGTTCCGAGCTTCATCATCGAGAGAGGTGCCTTGCCTTTTGTAAAAGAAGATGATAAGAAAAAGGCAATATTTCTCGAATCAATTCCTAGATCAAGAAAATCTGTTAAATAGCAAACTATTTACAATCTTTATGTACAGAACCCTCAAATGTTACTGCACGCGGTATATTTAAAGCTACAACCAAGAGAAAATTTAAATGTACACGAAAGTTGCTCTATACATTTCCATTCCACGAAGAAACATGGTTAGGAGTACCCACCTTTTTAATTGATAATTTGATCGTCATATTTTCAAAATTTTGTCCATATTGATATGCTACGTGTCAGCAACACCCTCCCGAGATAAACCACTAGTGGCTGCAGCATTGTGCCTCCATCATGACACTAATAAACCATGCACCCAGCCATATGCATGTAGACAACGTACAATTTCAACTCGCACTTATATTTTTTTTTCTTCCCTTTTTGCGAAAAAATTGCCACCATGCCAACGCAACATCCATATACCGTAATTAAAGTTGTAGCTTCCTTAATAACATTATGTTGTACTAAATCTTACTCGAATAATGTACTTGTTACTCTACATCAACTTTATTATGTAGAAGCATCATATTTCTCTTTACAATGATGTTAAACCAAGATGACCGGGGATTATGAATAAGATTAATCAATTGCCTGTGCAAAGATATTAATAATTTGGAATAGTTCAATCAGTATGAAGTGTTTGCTGAAAGATTATTTCACGGACATAAATATCGCCACTCAATGCTCAACATTTTCAGCAGTCATGTGCATTTGTACATGAGTTGATCATCGATATTACAACTACCAACGAAACACTTCCTTGCCGTGGGAGCCAAAGCATATGTACTTCACGTGCCGGGTGCTAACCAAATATGGACGGCTCCATTTTAGATTTTTGGGTGGCCGGCAGCATTTCTAATTTGGCAGGGTGAGGTTTTCCCGAATGCCAATCTTTCTATGATCCCGCAAGCCCCATCTCAGTTCACCCGGGCCACGAATCAGCGCAAAAGGTAAATCGGCGGATCCATCCCTTCTCGCCCTTCATCCGATGGTAAGGAGCATGCTACGCCCGTCTCTCCTCTCTCACGGCCCTTCTTGATGGGATTTTTACGGTGCTCCTCATAATTCCCATCATTGTAATAAAATGGTTCGGGCATCGAAATCCATATCGAGCCCTGTTCCCGCTGCGTGGCATCCAACTCTGGCCTTCCTCACGCTGGTTAAGGCACTCGTCGGCACTGCGACCTTCTTTACGTAAGCGATTCCACCTCGCTTGTCCAGATGCTTTCTCTGACGAAAGTTGCAAAGATTTTTTGTAATAAAAAAAAAAAAAAAATCGATATATATTTTTTCAACTTATAATTGTTGTGATCTAAAATCTGGATGTTTTATTATCCACTACAAGCATGATTTATTTTAGGAATATTTGTTATGACGATGAGTCGGCGACCCCGTAATAACAAGTATAAGGATTTAAAGAAAAAGTTTGGCACTGAAGTATGGAGGCTTAATTTCAGCTGAGTGTCTGTTATTGAACAATCTCTAACCAGATGAGTCATACCTCGATCCATGTGGCTGAACCCATATCGATTAGATAAGACTTGTTTGTTGTTCGGCTTGTTGCAATAAGCTTGAAGTGGTCCATTAGAGGAAGCCTAGTTAAAGAGTCGCAACAGAGGGGACCAATTCTTTAGATGATGATCTAATGAGAGCAGAGTGAAGGTAATGGAGAATAGATTCAATATTGCAGGGTGCGATCTTAAATTAAGAAAAAAAGCATAATGGGACCTATAAAGATGTCAAATATACAGAGGTTCGTTTCTCAAGTTCCATGTATGTAGAAATTGGTTAAGAATGGATAATATTTGGTCCTCTTTTGATCTTTGTCGGACTTGGAAGTTCAGAACAATTCACCTTTTCTTCTCGCCTTTGTTTTGGTAGCCGAAATCTGAAGTGATTATATTCTGCATCGACTTGTGAAATAAATGCTTTAAAGAAATAACGAAAGTGTCATGTTTGTTGACATTGGTTTGCAAGTTGCATGACCTATATTTGGAGCCTAGTCCTTAAGTTTGGCAATTAGCCTGTTGATTTCCTGGAGCTTGGCACTGCTTGAGTTCCTCATGCTTCTGCATCTCCTTGCTAGAGGATGCAAAAAATAATTCAACGGGCACCATCTCCAATGAAACTTGTCAAGTTATCGAAAACCAAAAATTGCATTTAGGAGATGGATAGCGAGCTCTCAAAACAGATATCTCAAACACGATCGGCCCGCATCACAGTAGATCATCCCACCCCCCCGCCCCATCTCCAACAAAAAAAAAAAAAAAAAGACTCTGCATCAAGCCTTATTTTACCATGTTTTTTGGACGACGACTACTTATAGTTTTTGAGTTTGAATAAATTATGGGCTCCATTTTCTAGTCTATTGACATTATCTTCCATTTCTTATGATAGCTCAATTCCTTTGAGATCTAATTCCAATTTAAATGAATATCTAATTAGGAAATCCAACAAAATACATTATTTTACTTTCATATATAAATATATGGTATCTTATTTTCATTTATAAATTAGTAAACTGGATTTACTTGTAAAAAAAGTAAATTGATTTTTGTGTATTTTTATTCTTATTAATTGACGATCTTTTTTATTTCAAAAATAATTCTATTACAGATCGTGTAAATAAATAGTTTAGAATCATTTGATTTACCACCATGTTAAAGATTGTAATCAAATAATCCTCTTAACACTCCCCCCCAGCCCCAAAACAACACACACACACACACACACCCCACAAAAAAAAGAAAAAAAGAAAAAAATGTTGCACGAGCTGGACATGAATCCTGAACGGGTTCAACTTGGGATGGGTGTTGGCTAGCTTGCTGCATATAACTTTTTATTGGTCGGTAGATGCTCATGCTTCACTTAGACCTGTTATGCGGAAATTTGTTTCTTTTTGGCTAGATTAAATCCAAATTTCTTACATCCTTCCTTCAGTTATGCACTGACGACAACTGCAGGCCCGACATGGTGACATGACACCGTCCCATTGAGACGGTAGAAGTAGAATTCTGCAATATAGCTATTTCTTCCCCTTGATTACAAAAGTAATTGTATGTTAATATTAGGAATAGCTCTATTGAATTGACAGGTGCTCCTCTCACTCAGGAAAACTGTTTCTTTTCCATCTTTTGCTCGATGCCTTACTTGCCGTGGCATTTACTTTAACCAAACTGGCCACAAGTTTGCAAGTTGTGCTGAAATCTAAGTCCATCATGTGTTTCAGTGAGTTGTTACTCGCTGCCTTTTGCTGCATCCGGAAATGAAGTTTCTCTAATTTAAGTTTGGTGCCATACTACCTGCCAAATTTTGTGGGAAAATGTCCGAGCCCTTTGAGTTGTTTGAATTGTAGCTAGATGGTAGATATGCCTAAATCTGTTATTCCATGAAGTCGAGGCAACAAAACCTCTATTAGGTTGTAGGTTATTTTAATGATGACTTGCATAGCTGGTGCAGTATTGAAGGATTTGTTATTGAATCACTGGATGTCTGTATGATAGATAGCCGGGTTCGTCGAGTCGCCGTTGCTGAATTATCTGATTACAAGTTTGGTCTGAATAAATAAACATGATGTGCTGCATGGCATTAAGGAGTGGTTAGAAGAAATTCTTATGACAATATTAATTGGTCTCTCGCAATGCGTATGATGGCTGGGTGCAGGTACGTATCTAAATATTAGATCTGTTTAATTTTTAAGAATATATTCTACTAGACCCATACCTAAGTGTTCAATCCATACGTGTTTCCAAGTGTCAGGTGCAGGTATGGAGGGTCCAGGTAATTATAGCAGGGGAGAAAATTGACTAAAACTTGATTTTTTTAGTTTTTAATTTAATTTAATTTTTGTTGTTGAATTCATGCTTAATGGACAGCACGGACCATATGCCTTTTGGATCCACATCTCCGTGGAAGACTAAGAGTAAGAACTTCAAGAATTTGGCTTGCCTTGCCATTTTAGCCCCAGATGTTCAGATCCAAGAGCATCCAATATTAGGTCGCAGGACGTTGAAAGACAAAATATATAAGACCTCCAAGAATCCAGTCAACCGGAGAGCGATTTGAGGACTCTTACATGTGCCCATCGAGATCAATGATATTGCCTGTTTGTGGATGATATTACTTTTGCTTAGATCTGTTTTCGTATTGAAGTTATTGATTTTTCTATCTACCGAAAAATGTTGTTGATTTTCCTGAGGAGTCGAAGAGATCATTCATTTTTAATTTTAGTTTAATGATTCTTACTCCACCTTTTCATCTTGAAAGAATATGAATAGAAACCCATAAGATGCTAGGAGTAAAATCTCCTTGTTTCATGTTTGAAGTATCTCATAACTAGAAAGGGGAAAAAGGAAAGAAATACTTGCACATCCATACAAGGACAATCTTTGACCGACATTGCATCTATTTTGACGAGCTGTATGGCTCTTGTGATATATCATATATTATTGCTAGCAACAAATGGAGAAGGTATGATATGCCTGCTTTACCACTTGCAGTGGCCTGAATGGTGCATCAAACGGTATTCGTTGAAACGTCACCGTTGGAGCATGTTAGTAGAATATAGTAATTCTCGATCAGGGCAAACATATAATGGTCCTATCACGGTGTTGAAACTCTGACTGGTTAGTGTCCACCCTGCTTGGCTTATGAATTCTTCTAGAGATGATGGGAAGTGAACCTTCAGCATCAGCTGATTCAGCTCTATGCATGCATTTCTAGATGATGGCTACATCTACGCGTGCATGTTTAGATGGTTATCTAAAGGAGGCGGTAAGATTGGCATCATCCGAAGGTTTCCATGGAAATGATAATGTGGATAACCAAATCAAGGGGTTACCTCATCATGAGTAGCCTCTCAATATGAATATGAGTCCCTTTAATTTGGTGATAAGACTCGGATCGTTTGGTGGTTTCCATGGAAATTATAATGTGGACAACCAAATTAAGGGGTTACCTCCATGTGAATATCATCCCCCCCCGTACTTTTTAGTCTGGTGAGCTTGCTTGAAACTTTTTACAGGACAATGTAAAATGTGAAGGTTTCTGTAAGAACATCAGATGAACTTCTTGATTGTGCTGAAGGGTTGGTTCATTTACCATGCTGATGACCCTCTTAATGCGTCTTTTCCAGCTATGAAGCTACCTTATCGAGGCGAAACCGCCACTTGTCGAGGGAGATCATGACTGGAGCTGTGGCATCTGTCTTCTTGGTAAGCAAAATTAGTTTTTTCCTCTTTCCATGACGAGTAGGTGGCGGAAGGTCAAACTTTGTGGGCAAGACTAATCCTTCACCCTTTTCATTGCAGGGTTTTGGTTCTTTATTCTTGTTGCTGGGTTTGATTCAATTCTATCGCAAACCAACCATCCTTTTTATGGGTATTGTTTTTTTAATGGAGGGGACATTTTTGGATAGATGTAGACCTTAAGATCTGGGCCAAAACTTTTTTGCGAACCGTGGATGCGTTTTATGTACTTGATAGGCAAGACAGATGCACATGAGTTCTCGTGGACAAAAGCAACGCATTTGTGCCGAATACTTGTGATCGTGTTACCCAACTTTCTGCGCGCAAGGAAGCATAGTGTTATTTGTCGAGCTATTAGCCGTTGTTTTCTTTCTGTAATATTCTACTAAAGGCAGAACAGCTACACGTATGGGAAAAAGCAACGTGAACTAGTGCTCTGTCTCCGCTCGCGTCGAGAGGACTAAAATTAGCCGTTTTTCACTCATTTCCCCCGTCTTATGTTAAGAGATATTGGATTCCATCTAATCTCTTTCCATTTCATGCAGGACTAAGAACTGTCAGATGTCAGAAAACGTAGTGGCTGCTGACGTGTTTTTGTGGAATAAGGGAATCGTTGGATAAACCCTTGGCTGCTGAATTCAATTATTTTAGAAACCTCAGACTCGAAGCTTTTAGAGGGACGGAAGTAATGCATTTATTATTTTTGTAGACGACAGCAATATCGTTGGGTTACCCTTTCAAACTTCCTGTTTAATTACAAGAAAAATCGACCGATCTACTGGCACCGGGGCTCAGCATTTACATGCTTTTATTGAAGGTGAAACCAGATCAAGATGCGTACGATGTGGTCCATTAATTGTTTGTTGCCAGCATTGAAGGAACCCTATAAATCGGAATTTGCAGATGGCCGCAGATCTATGGGGACAAGGATCAAGACTTATGGACCCTCTTCTGTTTCAGTGGAAAATATGCTGATTGGGACCAATCTAGTTCTACGTTAGACAACTGCATGCCGAATTTTGGATTTCGCTGGCTACCGCTGATCCACCTGGATGATGGTCGGGTGATAATTGGCTTTTGCGAACGGTCCCAAGCGCCCTGCCGTCCAAGTGGACGCATTCAATTTCCTGCCATATATACGTATATTTGTTGGACCGGCTGCTTTGCAGGGCGGTTAGTAAATACATTCACTCGCATCAATAGTATAATATCCCGAAAACAAGTGGATGAGTGCCACATGATCGACTTGCAAGCCAACTATTTTTCGGGCTCGTATCGTCCGATATACAGCCAGGGCACGTAGCGTATACAGGGCCATACGGTAAATACTGTTATTCCTCTTGGGTGGCTACCTGTTCGTTCTTTGGAGGTGGTAGTCGCAAACTTTCGGCAAGCTTGCGTCAGCGGTTACTTTTGAGGCTGTGAAGGCTGACCAGGCAGCACCCGACCGAAGATGCTTTTTCCATATCCATGGTGCAAGGTATTCCAAATCCCCTTCAAGACCACATCAAAACAATAAAAACCGTCCGATCGGACGATCCGCTATAATATAATAAAATGTTCTCTCTAATCTCATATGGAAGGATAAATGCCATGGATTTGATTTTTGAATCAGGATCATCCAATCATGTATTGGTTGGCTGATGATTACCTGTTCGGTAGTACTTAATGCGATGCACCGAAATAATCGTGTGGATAGTTATGATCAGGGATCATTTTACCGTTCAGCGTTAACTCCGAGGATGAGAGTGGAGGGAGAAAGAACGGTGAGAAGAAGAGATGGTGTGAGAAAAGAGGGCGGAGCGAGGACAGGTGGGCGGTTCCAGAGGCCGGTCCATTGGTGGTGCATGTGCATGGGTCCCACTTCCGTTTGACGACCGTCTCCCCTCTTTTTGAATTTAAGAAAGGAAATATTCAAGGAAATAACAGAAAGAATTGTATCCAAATACGTACAAATGACGTATTTTACCTATTTGGCGAATCGCGATTCTTCGTGAACTTGGTTGGGTTTATGCTGGATTAAAGTGTGGGGGCGATGGCGATGCTGGACCGGTCTCTATCGGTCTCCCCTTTCTTTACCTCCGCTGCCGGAGACGCAGGCCCGGCTCCTGGAATTCACCGCGATAGGGTCACCGCCGAGGATCTCCGGCTCTACGAACATCCCCGACCGATCTATTCTTCTCCTTCCGTGGGTACGGCGTCGCAAATCTCGCGTTCCGTTTCGATTCGAAGTTCTTGGTTTTTTTTTTTTTAAAATCTGCACTTAACTTCTTGAATTCTTGACGCTTATTTCGATGAGATTTAGGTCCGATCTTTCAGACGACGAGGGTTCGATTACCTTTTGCTTTTTTACCCTATTTTATTCTAGTTTTTCTAAATTATTCTCTCTCGAAACCGTGAATGATGAGTTTTTATTCAACTTGATGCAATGTTAGGAGTAGGGGCTTATCTATTAATTGATTGTTGAGATGGATTTCAATCTTGAAGGCAAAAAACTTCTTTTTTTTTTTAATATAAAAAAGATAGTTTTTGATTTGGATTGCAGTTGATTGGTCTGGTGTTGTTTCTTCAACCGATCAAGAAGCTCGATTAGAGTGCGGGATCCTTTCTTAATAGGGGAAAGAAATTTCTTGGATCAAATAAAACCGTTTTAGATGGCATGCACAATTAAGGATGTAGCTTTAATGAAATGACCTTATTGTCTTTTTCTTTGGATCGATGATTAGATTTGCTCGAAGAACTAATTGATAGGAAAAGATGCAGATACTAAAAATGGTGGTCTGATATAAAAAACAATTAAAGCAAGAAATCCTTGTACTGATTCATTTAACCTCTGGAGTTTCCGGTGCTTTGATTATGCACACGAATCTATTCTTGCATACCGAGCCAACTGTCTGAGTTTCAGCCCCTCTTTAAAGATCGTTCTTGGTATTGAGGGATCTTGGGGCAAGTTCGTGAAGCTTTGATATTCATGTTTCAGTTAAATCATCTAAACATATCAAGAAAGTTACAGCAGCCAAACTTGGCCTCTAGCTCCTTCATCATCGTTGTAAAGCATGTTAATGATTACCTATGAGCAAGAAGGTTGACTATTAACTTGAGGAACCTGTTTCTAATTGTGTTTATTGAGAAGTATGCCCTTTTAGCTCACAATGATTATTAAATCGGCACCTTATTAGAAAAATACTCTAGTATATTCGTTAAGTGGAATCTTATTTCAATCCATGAACTCTTATATCATGTATTGTTTATTCGAATCTTGTAAAGGGATTAGCTAATCATCTTTACTCTCGAATTCTGTGTACTATTTGATTTCTGATCATTCTAAAGAAGCAGTAGCTGCGTACCAGCATATGGTAAGATCCTATTTGAAGCAATTGGAATAATGGTGGGACATTAATCCTCTTTGCAGCCTGTTTCATATTTTATAATTTTCAATATATTTTCCTTTTGTTCTTTTAAAGTTTTAGTGAGTTTCCAAGCAGTCTTACTTTATGATTTCTTTTTCCTTGCTGCAGTTTTTTCCCCTTCTTGTGCATGTTTCTTACCTATTTTATTTATCTCCTCTGATATTCTCAGAAACTCGGTGGTAATTTTTGAAAAGAGAACTATTTGTCTTGCTTGCTAATGTGCAGTAATTCTTAGACTGTGGCTAGGGCGATATTTAAAGACTTGTGTTCATCGGGAACTGTAAACATATGCATTGTGTATTAATCTCCAGAATCCAGATCCTATGATGTGGACTAGCATTGCCTGCTGTCGTGTGAAATTTTGATGACATGCACTTGTAGAACCTGTTTAGAGTGTGATTCAATAACATTCCAAAAATCCCTTTGTAATGGCAATGAAATTTTGATCTGTTAAATTGGAAAACTTTGGAAAATGATGGCCATTTTATGTTTTTAATTTCTTACTTCTGAATTTTTTAATCCCTCCCTCCCTCCCTCCCTCCCTCTCTCTCTCTGCGCGCATGCGCGCATGCGCGCATGGGCACCTGCACGTGTACATTTGCATGCGCACACCTTCCCGAGCACTTTCTTTGTGCAACTATTAGTAACCACATCAGATAATTTCCTGACAAGTTGAACTCCTTTCTTCCCCTCTGCATTAAAAAGCTTTGCAAGTTTGTGATATAATAACAGCATTGTTATTATGCAGTGTTATCAAATATTGGATCAGATAAATTAGCTTCTTTACCTGGTTGTCTTTTGTTTTCGATTAACCATCATTCTTACCTCTGTTCTTTTTTGAATAATCCCATAATTACTTCTGATATTGATGTTATCATTCCATTCCAGAAATGGGTGAAGATTGTTGTTCTATCCAGCTTATTGATGGAGATGGCATATTCAATGTTTCTGGTATTGAAAAGTTTATGAAGACAGTGAAGCTGGCTGAATGTGGGCTGTCTTATGCAGTGGTCTCTATAATGGGCCCTCAAAGTAGTGGTGTGTTTGCTAGTCTTGCAAATGCTTTTTTTTAAAAAATAAAAAATTCTTGTTCTAATATAATTGTTTGAATGTTGAACAGCATGTTCTGTTTGACTTTCTTAATGTTCTTGTTTCCATTTTTACATTTCTGATTTCATATGGAGTGGTTGTGCATAACAAATTGAGTTTTTCTGGTGTGGTCAATATTGTAAACTATCTGAAACTTTAAAGAAGACAAATTTTTCCTGTTTTCCTGGAATTTGAAGATTGTATGCTTTTGTAGATTAAGTGTTTGAAATTGATATTGTCATTTATGAAGAGGCTTGAGGAGAGAAGTTCAGACAATAACTCATATGAATTTCTTGCTCTGCAATTTTTCGAACCTAGTAAGCTGAATTCAAATATTTGTTTTGGTTATTGAATTCAGTATAAGGCTTGGTATCATGTAAGACTGGACAAGGCAAAATACATTGTGGCCTAGGTGCTTCCAAAAGAAAAAATATCTAAATTTGAGAATAACTCATATTTTATATTGATGCCCGCAACTTCAAATTTTCATATGATGCATGACCAAATATCTTTTGCGGGCTTTCAGGTATTTTCTGCAATGCATCTTAAGATAGAGGACATACGTATTGTTTGGTATTACTGTTTATCTGCTGAAGGTGTTACGGTGGTTTGATATTCATCACACCTCAGAAACTAGATTCAATATCTAGTGATCCTGAACTAGGAGCATTTTTTGCTTAATTTGTGTGCCGAAAGTTTACAATGGTGGTGCAAAAATATACGCTTATCCTCCGATTACTTGTGTCTAACAGCCATGCTTCTGTTGCTGCTATTACTACTATTGTTTTGCTGTAGGCCAATCATAGGATTTGCTTCTATTAATTTAGGTTAATGATATTGCTGGATGTATGCTCAGTTTCAAATACCTTGAATAGTTTGTATACTTTAATTTTGCAGTCATGCTATAAATATCTGTTTTTGCATGACTAGGAACATTGAAGCATATATTTGAAACAATATGTGCAAATTATGCATTAATTGAAGTGCTCAGGATCCATGTGTCTTAATTAAGTTTGAAGTTTCATTGGCACCTTAATGTCAGGCTTCTGCCAGCTTATGAATTCTTATTTCCAAACATCATATACCGGTGAATCAGCTATGTTTGAATGTATGATAAAGGTCCTTTACGATTCTTTCTGGATTTTGGACAGGGAAGAGCACTCTTTTGAATCACCTATTCCATACCAACTTTAGGGAAATGGATGCTTTCAGAGGAAGGCAAGTTTCAATCATTTCCTATTTGTTTTGTCAGCATTACCAAATCTGTTATGTATAAGTTGAGTTTACTCAGCTGAAGCATTCTTTTCTCTTTAGGTCACAAACTACTAGAGGAATTTGGTTGGCAAGGTGTGCTGACATTGAGCCATGTACACTTGTAATGGATTTGGAGGGCACTGATGGAAGAGAGCGAGGAGAGGTATTATTTTAGTTTATGCAGGATGACTGTCTCATTGAAAAATAAACTTGTAAAATACAATTTTTTCTTTCCATTCCAGCATTTTGTTTATATGTTACCCAAGATGTAAACGCATTTCCTTAGACATTGTACTCCATTGTCCATTATTTGACAACTAGGAATCTAACTAAGGCATGTGGGAAGTATTTTATTGATTTATTGTTTGGTTCAGATTGCTTCCCATCTATTTCGTGGACTTGTGATTTGGAATATGTTCCAAAGTTGTTGTAGGTCTGTAAAGATTACCAAAACAACCGACTTAAAGGTGTTCGACCAAATGAGAACTGGTCTGAGTAAAGAGCATGAGAATTAGGTTCTGGCACATGCCTTGTATTTGCAGATGCATGAAAACATATGTAGAAATAATATATGACCAGAAATTCTCCTTATTTGTCGCTTCTTGTTGGGAATGTTCCCTAACACACCAAGTTAATTATTCCTTGATTTTGTTTCATATTCGATAGAAGCATCCTCTTGCATTAATTTTCAATCAGCAAAAATGAAAATGATTGGTCATGACTTGATTATTTGTGGTGGCTTTTGAATGTAGTTTAAAAAACTACCATCTTGTATTGTTTGCCTTTCCATTGCATCACTATTCTAAATTTCTTGATCAGTTGTTTGGATACTTTTAAGATATGATTCATGATCTATTTTATATCCAGGATGATACTGCTTTTGAAAAGCAGAGTGCACTTTTTGCTCTGGCTGTTTCAGACATAGTGCTGATAAATATGTAAGCCCACTGGTCATTGCACAGCATGCATTTTATTTCCCCTTTGTAATCTTGTTTAGGTTTCTAAATTTTGCAATAATTTAAATTTTATGTGTTTCTGAAATACCTTCTTAATGTAGGTGGTGTCATGATATTGGCCGAGAACAGGCTGCCAATAAGCCTCTTTTAAAGACGGTGTTCCAGGTAACTTTGGGGGAGTGAAATCTATGTAGTTATGTAGTGTTATAGTTTTAGTTGTTTCACACTAGTTTTTAATGTGGTTCATAATAACAGGTCATGATGCGATTGTTTAGTCCTCGTAAGACAACATTATTGTTCGTCATACGTGATAAAACCAAGGTCCATTTTTCTTTCATCATAATCTGAAAAGGTGTTTCTTTTCTTCTTACCGTTCTTACATGTTTTGGTTATGCATTTTTTTCTCTTTTCTCTTTTCCAGACTCCTCTGGCAAACTTGGAACCCGTTTTGAGGGAAGATATTCAAAAGGTTTGTTTTATCTAACGGTTGATCACTGCATATATGCTATTTCCTTTTTTCTAACATCAAAATATTCTTGGCAGATATGGGATTCTGTTTCAAAACCACAAGCTCTCGAAGAAACTCCACTTCGTGAATTTTTCAATGTAAGTTATCTTAAATGACCTATATGAGTAGTGATCATTATATTTATCCACTGCTCATGAAATTGGAATTGTTACCCTATTATTAGGTTGAAGTTGTGGCTCTTTCAAGTTATGAAGAGAAAGAAGAGCTATTCAAAGAACAGGTATATTGCTACATATGGGCACTGTTTGCCATTTTACTAAACCAATTCAACTTGCATTATTTGGAGTATTTAGGTGGCATGCTCTAGCCATGAAATAGCAAGCTCATCAACCTCCGATAAACAGCGTGGGACAGTTCTGTATTGGAAGTTAGCAATAGACAATGTCAAATAATAGATAAGCAAGGTAGACCTATTATTTTAACCCCTAGGTTACTTTTAGAACGTGCATATACATCCAAACCTAAAATATGGCTGAGAATATAAGAGAAATGGTTTGCGGCGGGGGGGGGGGGGGTTACAGGATTTAAAAGAGCTCAACTGCTAAGTCACTGTAGGGGGAACTGGTGTAGGAGTGTGGAACTATTTCCAAGTTCCAACTACTTTTATATATAAGATAAAGGTAATTGTAAGTTCATCATGGTTGTATACCGATAACTGTGTATTTAAATGAGAACTGAGTGGAATTCGTAGTTTAATTCTCGAACAGAAGTTGGTCAACTTGGTGTCTCCTATCAATAGTTTGGATTGTAAATTGATGAATGCCCAAATTGTTTTAGAAGGTAGAAAAATTCAGACTTCCCAAATGAACTCCAAAGAACAGGATTGGGTGTAAAAACTGAGACCAGGCTTATAAATAAGAGAAGGTACTTCTAGTGTAGTTTTTGCTTCGTTTTGGAACCAGCAGGTGAATAAAATACTTCATCAGATTGCATTATCAGTATAACTTGTCATCTAGAAAATTATTCTCGAAAACTGGGCAGAATCATCCTGGTTGCAGCATTCTATTGTCCACTTTAAACACACTGCCTTTTGTGGAAAATAAACCTGCAGTAAATTAAAATTTTGATGCCTGCTGCTTTAATTAACTACAAGTCTTTTATCATGGTTTGTGCATGAGGTGATATGTTGAACCAAGGTTTGCCATATCAGTTGGCACCGTATCATACTGGGTGTACCAAACAGTTATGCAGTCTCGTACCATACCATACTGACACTTGCAATGCCTTGCCATCTCGTACCATATGGCATGCCAACATTGTATAGGATAGCACCAGTATGAGGGCCGATATCAAGACGGCAAACCTTGTGTCGAACCGTCAAGAGCATTTGGTAATGCTAATAATTAGGGGGCTATTATGATTTTCTCATCTTTTTGGCATGATATGTAGATGATATAATGACAGTCCATGTAATTTATTTGCAAGAGTTATTTTTTTCAAGTAATCCATAGTTTCTACTAAAACATAAAGTTCTAATGCTAGATCAGCTGAAGCTCTGACAATAATGTCATCATGGCATGGCAATGTTAGATCGTAGAGTGATGACATGGCAATGTGAGATTGTGGAGCCATTTTGTCTGCATTAGTATTTGAAAGAACCACAAATTGATGGCTTGCCTAATTTTTGTTGTTTCTATCGTTATCTTGCTTCACCATGCACTTATATCCAAGGTCAGGTCCACCTCTGTTTGTCAAAAGCATAAATTCATTGATTTGGAAAATGAAGTGCTTGATCAACTCGAGATGATGTAAATTCAATCTAGCTGTGATTCTTTGGTTGACTAGGAATTTGTTTGTGTTTACTTATTGATTTTATGTTGTAATTTATGAAGGTTGCCAGTTTAAGGCAAAGATTTTTTCATTCTATTGCTCCTGGTGGACTTGCTGGTGATCGCCGGGGGGTTGTTCCTGCTTCAGGATTTTCATTTAGCACACAACAGATCTGGAAGGTTATCAAGGAGAATAAGGACCTTGATTTGCCTGCGCACAAGGTGATGATCTGATTATTTTTTCCATTTACTGAATTTCTAATGCTTATCGGGTTAAATTTTGTCCTTCTTTCTTCTGTCTGTAGGTTATGGTTGCCACTGTACGCTGCGAAGAAATTGCTAATGAAAAACTTGCGCATATAAGTGCTGATGAGGTAATGGATGTCCATCCTGTAATTCACGTCTACATATTCTGTCAATGAAATTTTCAAACATGAGTGGTATATCATTCTTTATGTCATGGCAGGAGTGGCTTCAACTTGAAGATGCTGTTCAACATCATATAGTACCAGGGTTTGGGAAGAAGCTTACTGCAATCTTAGATAAGTGCTTATCAGGGTGAGCATCCTTATTATTTATAACCATCTGCCGAATAGTTTGCCAGTTTTAATGGTTCAAATTGTGATTAGGATTTAGGAAAGGCAGTCCTATTTTCTGATTAGTATCTATAGATTGAAATGTCTATGAAAAAAAATCAAGTAGGAGAACTCCTAGAGAAGTGATGTTCATAGTCTAAATTGAATAAATTTCTGTCCTGATGAAAAAAATATATTATTAAGGAAGCAGACATGCTATCATCATACTAGGTGAGAAATTCAATATAATCTGGACAATAGAGCTCAAGAGAAACCTAAAGATTTTGGAAGAAACTTTCTGTTTTGCCTTTAGAAAAGTTAGCATCAATATATTAGCTTTAAACTTTAATCTTGACAAATGTTATTGCTCCATTTATCCCCTATATGTAGGACCAGCCTCCCACATGAAGGTTATCTGTGAGCTGTTCAACTAGTCAGCCATTTATTAAAACTAAAGAGCGATAAATATAAGCAAATGCCACAAAGTGTAGTAGTTGCATTGCTGGTACATATAGTAATGGAGAACCATTTATGATGGCCTATGGTTAGTATTAATATATCAGCTTTAAACAATAAGTTGCAAATGCCACCTATTGTTTTCCATGATGACTGGAGGAGGCTCAGTAGGAAGTTGGCCTATGGTTGGTGCAGCTCAGGAAAAGGGGGAATATTTAGGAAAAACCTTTATGGACATCTGGTGCCAGGATAAAAAGGAACTTTTATTGTTAGAAAAATTTGATTTTTATGGGAACAAGTGCTGAAGGGTGATTCTTGAAGCTGACCCAAACGGATGGAACAAGGCTTGTTGGTTGTTGTCTGCTTTGGCAGAAAACTTTGAGATATAAGTTTCTTGATACTATAACATCTGGACAGTTAATGGTACTTCATACACTTCCCACTCTGGATAGTCAAAACTTGGTGTCATTTTCCTGTGTCATTATGTGACAATTCCAACAAAAGATGTCAAGTCATAATGCTATATGTATGGCCAAGATCTTGTTATGATCAGAGCTTAATGTAGCTGATACTACCATATGTATATATGATATAGCTGTTGTGCTTGCCTTATTGGAATCTGTTAGTTTATCCTATTAGATTATTTGGGGGGCTTTGATGTTTGCCATTTGGATTATGTGCTTGAGGAAAACTGGCAATAATTGTTCTTACAAGCAATTGTAGTTCGTTGAGTGTCTAGATTTCATTTTTAAATTTAGAGGATGGTGGAAGAGATTTATTTGTGGACACATAACACTGGTAGTTTGACTTGCTAATTTCTATGTTTCTAGTCCTATTTCGGAGCTATTAAATTTGTTCTTTTTTTAAAAAAAAAATTTGCAGATATGATATGGAAGCTTTTTATTTTGATGAAGGTGTCAGAACTGCAAAGAGGCAGCAGCTTGAATCAAAACTTCTGGAGGTATTATTAAAATCTAGAAATTTTTATGTTTGTATTGAGTCAATGTAAGCATGCAATCCAAGTTGATGTGTCGTTAATGCTACTGATGTCATACAAGATCATGGTACTTCATGAATATTTCACTGCCATATGAACATGTAATTCATGTCGCTTGCACTTTCCAAGAATTTGTTTTTATTCACCTATATAATTTCTATATGCTTTTTCCCAAACTTTCTTTTTTTATATATGATAATATTCTTTTCTTGTTTGTCTACTTCTTATATTTCTAATACATAATATCTGTGTGGACCTTAAATTATGCATGGCTTGCTGAGTTTTTTAGTTGTTAGAATCTTTAGCTCTAGATGAAGCATAGCTTGTGATATTCTATGTTGGAGAAGTCCTTATCACAATTATCTAATATCTTCGATACAAGTGCTACCTTTAAATGTAGACTTGTGGAGTTGATACGTATGCTTGTTCTTCATGACAGCCCCAATTTCCATGTTTGAGCATCAGCATTCAGCAGTTTGTAGATAATATGCTAATGTTTTCATGCTTGCAGTAATATCAGTGTTTCAATCTACATAGACCTTTTGCCACTCTTGGATTATTGAAAATACTTGTTGCACATCTGCTGTGGGAGCTTTGTCTGTAGATAATATGCTAATGTTTTCATGCTTGCAGTAATATCAGTA
Organism: Cocos nucifera; assembly: GCA_006176705.1. Classification (NCBI taxonomy): domain Eukaryota; kingdom Viridiplantae; phylum Streptophyta; class Magnoliopsida; order Arecales; family Arecaceae; genus Cocos; species Cocos nucifera. Next base: position 2,256,484 of record QRFJ01000030.1, read on the forward strand.
TTTCAATCTACAAAGACCTTGTGCCACTCTTGGATCATTGAAAATAATTGTTGTACATCTACTGTGGTGGGATATGACCAATTTCTTTGAGTTTGCCATGCCCAATGGGAGCTTTGCCTGGTTGAGTTCACATAGGGAGTGCCATAGATTATCCTCAGAGATTTTAGCTTCTTACATCAAATTTATGATTTGGAAGAGATGCAGTTATGACCAGATTGTAGGCTGAAGAGTTGATAGGCCCTTGTGAGATCTTCATATATTAAATTATGCTTGTGCATTCTCAAAGTATGAAAGAAGTATCAATGCTGGCAAATGGCAAGGGATTTGTGCTATACTCGAATTAAAACTTCAGTTATATTTCGATAAATCACAAATTTGTTATGATCATGCAATTCAGCTTGACGAGGCATTAAAGACCTCGCCAAACTATGAATTTGTCAAATTGTAAGCTTGCAGAATGCTTGTACTCTCGAGTTACCGAAAATTTTCTTCTAATTCTCTAGGGTAGATTTTTCCTGCATAAAAAAGGTTTGTAGAGCCTAAGAAATGTTTGTACAACACATATGGATGTTCATGTCAGTTCTGCATGCAATGATGGTCCATGATGTGTAGAGTGGAAGATGGTTGTATGCATGCTGTGCACATGGCATTCAACTGGAGATGCACCATGCGTTGTGTGATACTGCAAATAATAAATATTAAGCTTGCCTTGCTGAACTGATGTTAAGAATAATCTCAAGGCACAAATTTTTAGTTGTTGTTAATTTATTAAGTTTAGGATTCATTATAGCATTATGGAATGACATATATATGTGCGAAATGTATGTTATGAATGATCAAATATAAAGTGAGGTATATAAGTTTCTAGTTATGTAACATGGATAAAAAAAGAGTGGGTTTGCAACATATTTCCATATTTGGATTGTTGTCCCTAAAGGTATATTCTTAAGTGCATGATTGCATTTCTGAAGCAGCAGCCATTGTGTTTTTGCATGCAAGCTTTCGGCAACTTAGGTTTTAGCACATGATAAATTGATTCAAGTACCCGAGGTCTTTGATGTTTTCTTGGCATGTAATTTGATGGATAGTGAGTTTGTAGTAGTTATTTTGAGGCCAGTTGTTTCTGATGGATTGCATTTGTTGTACTTTCTAGATGGTCTATCCTGCCTACCAATCTATGTTGGGGTATCTGCGCTCTAAAACTCTAGATGATTTTAAGGAGGCTTTTGCCAAGGCTCTGGAAAGAGGAGAAGGATTTGCTGTTGCTGCTCATACTTGTGCTCAATCTTTCAAGTCAAAATTTGAGAATGGTTGCGAAGGTAGCATTTTAAGAGAGTTCAATTATGTTACTTGTTTTCATGTTTTTCCCATTCGTTACAGGAAGTATCTTATCATCGTCCTGTTATGTACTATTAACTTATATTCGTCTGTGCAACTAGTTGATAGTTTTTTCCCCTTCTTTTCCCCTGCTGGTGTGTGGTTACTGGGATTGCAGATGCAGCTATTGAACAAGCACGATGGGAGCCTTTGAAATTTCGGGAAAAGCTTCGGCGTGATATTGATGCACATGTTGCCTCAGTTCGTGCTGCAAAACTGTCTGAACTCAGTGCCCAGTATGAGGTATTTTGGCCTTTTGTTTACTGAATCCCAGCATTGGGGAATGTGAAATGCACATGGGGGTACGAATTAATTTTTCTATGCTATATGAGGATAGTTTCCAGGAACATTTTTCTTAAGATACTCGTAGTTTCCCAAGTTTTCCCAAATCTGCTTTCCAATTTAGGATCATAGAGATTAAATTTCAAAAACTGTCATTCGATTTGAATGAATAGTAGAAAGGTAAAATAGCTGCTACGTATATATAAATCTATCTATATATATATATAGGCGCACTTATTATATGTGGGTGTCACGGACATCTTCAAAATTGTTGAAGGACCAATAACATGATAACAACTATTATTTTAGATCATAATAACAACTGATTGCATCATATAAAATCTGGATTGTGGTTTTTCTTTTCTTTCTTTGGCCTGCTTTTCTTGAATCAATTCCATCATAGCCACCCACAATTTTTTTGAGCATGCACTATTGGCTAGCCATGTAATACACCTGAAGTTTCATGCATTTATTCATCCAGCCAAGGAACAAGAATATTAAAAATCTTACATCCCTGGTGGAGAGATTGAAAATAAAAATCTAAGGTGCATGGTTTTGTAGTTAGGGCTGGAAATGGTTTGGATATCATCTAATATTGCTGCCTGTTACTCGGCCACCTTGACAGCATTGACTTCCGGTATATAGTTATAGTTTATTATACTTATTCGAAACTTCTTCACATTATAAAATATGGTCATTTCAAATATGTAGTGGTATTTCATACTTTAATGAATTATTTTCATAAAAATTCAATCCTCTTTCTTTTGATAAAAAAATAAATAAAAAAAAAGGAATAACATCATTTTATTCTTTATAATATTTTGAAAAACTTTTTGTTTAAAATATTTAAAGATATCAATAATTTCAACATATTCCTACATTCGTTTATATTTTTAATAGTTCTTTAAAAATAGGTAATTCATGGTTCTTTTTATTTATGCTGCAATTTTAAAAGTAACAATGGCATTTAATACAGAAAACTTTTAATACTTTGTATTGTATATTTTATTTAAATAGTTTTAGTTTTTAATATATTTTTAATTGAAATCAGGTTGGATCAGTGATCCAAATCTTTGGTCAAATTGGTCTTTATGCAAGTTTGATAATTACGTCCTAGACCATCACTTGGTTATGGTGCATCACCTGCAATCTTGATAGTAGATTTTGGACCCCTCCTTTATAATTATGTCATTTATTTGGTTTTCAGATGCGATATTTGATTTGTATCCAAGTAATATCTGGTTTTCTGACTTGTATTTGTATTAGAAGAGAAAATATGGATCTAACTAATATCTGACTTGTATCCATTTCCATTTAAAACAAATATAGATATCTTAATATCTGATTTGTATCCATATCCGTGTGGACAAATATGAATACTAATTTTGGTATCCATTTAATTTCCATATTCATATCCATATTTGTTGAAAAATATTGATACAAATATGGTGATACTAGTATCTGATCCATTTTCAGCTCTATTTTTAGTCTACTCCCTCTCATATTGTGTTTTGTACTTGGTCCATCTTGCACAACCATCAGACAACCAAACTTCCTGTGTTCTCACCTTCTTCTTTTGCATCATGACCATTCTTTTAATACTTTTTCTTCCTCTTAATTTGGGGTCATCCAACTGTTGTTCCTTTCTCATTGGGTTGTAGTAGACATTAGAGAAGAAATAGAAGCATTAGTGGGGATGATCAAACCAGATTCCAGCTGAGCTTATTGGATCATGCTAGTTTATATGTTGTAGAATGGCGAGAGAGGATTAGATCATAAGGAAAAGAAAATGAAAGAGGAGAAAGGCAGGGCATGATTGCAGTTAGAGACTCGGTCCTGGGAAAGCAAAGTGGCTGAGGGAAGATCATAAAAATGAGATAGGAAAAATAGGTGTGCTATTCCTAACATCTACCAAAATGTAGCCTCTTCAGAAGATGGTTTTAACAGCTTAACTAAAGAAAAACTAACGCCATTGATATGTAAATTTTGATAAGTAGTAGTTAAGGTACTCGGGAAGAAAAAAATATCAGTACCTTTGGGTTTTGGATGGCCATCATCTTGCAAAATGTAATTATAGGTGTTGTCATTAATTAATAAGGAACTGATACACTTGCAGGAGCAACTGAATAAAGCTCTTGCAGAACCTGTGGAAGCTCTCCTTGATGCAGCTAGTGATGATACCTGGCCAGCAATAAGAAAACTTCTCCAGCGCGAAACTAAATCAGCTATCTCTGGTTTTTCTTCCGCCCTCTCAGCATTTGATATTGACCAGGCAACTACAGATAAAATGATTGCAAAACTACAGGAGCGTGCTAGAAATGTCGTTGAATCTAAGACTAAAGAAGAAGCTGGAAGCATTTTGATTCGTATGAAGGACAGGTATCATGCTCTTGCCCCTTTTCTTTTTCCTTTTAGACTGTAATAGCTTTTGTTTTCAGAATTAGATTAAATTTGTAGCTTTTTACAGGTTCACAACATTGTTCAGCCATGACTCTGACTCAATGCCAAGAGTTTGGACAGGAAAGGAAGACATTAGAGCAATTACAAAAGCTGCCCGATCTGCAGTATGTCACGGATAGTAACTGTTATAAGTATAATGTTATTATTTTGACACTGTGGATTATATTTATGGTATGAATATTTAATGCAAAAAGTTAGTTGTTTGCAGTCCCTGAAGTTGCTCTCTGTAATGGCTGCAATTCGATTGGATGATGAGTCTGATAACATTGAGAATACTCTCTCACTTGCTCTGCTGGATAATGCTAAGAGTGGCAATGCAAATAGAAGCATCCAATCATCTGATCCACTAGCCTCAAGCTCATGGGAAGAGGTGATCAATTTTCTGGACACTGTTTTAATATCTTTAAAACATATATGTGCTCAAGAATCATGTCTTTGTCAGTTAAATTCACATAGTGTTGGATATCAGATTCCACCACTTGCATCTGGCAATGTGCCTATTCTTTTTGTAACCCATTTTGCATTTCCTTTGCTTTTCTTTGCAATTTAGATAATTCCTAAAGCTTTTCTTGTACTAGGCATGAAGGACATTTGTACATTTGCAATTGTGACCTATTCTATAGGCTATTAGCTTATGGTATTGTGATCAAGTCAGTGCTTGTTGGGTGGTCAGTTGGCCACCTTGTTTGGTAAAGAGAGTGTCTAATATATGCGCAAAACGAAAAGGAAAAAAGAAAAAGAAAAGGAAAAAAAAAAGGAAGAAAAAGATAGTGTCCAATCTCAGTTTCCTGGTTTTTAGTAACCTGCCTTTGCTGTTCAGCAACATAAAATTCTTGTGGTTTCCCATAAATCAGCATGAAATCTATAACCTCACCATAACAGATTGACTGTGTCTTTGCAACTCCAAGAATCTTTTATATATATGTGTATATATTTGTATGTATGCATGTACACACACACACACACATATATATGTGTGTGTGTGTATGCATGTGTGTGTGTGTGTACATACACGTATATGTATGTATAGATAGATATATGGATAGATATAGCTTTCCAAAGAATTTTTGACCAGACTTGTTTATTAAACGGGTCAAAAATCCAAACCATTTTATTAGATAGGTAATCTAACCCAATCTACAATAGGTTGAAACAATTTAAACGGGTTAAACGATTAAGCATTGCCACTAGGGTTGGAAGTGTGTTCGAGTCAGGCTGACTTCTAGTTGGGCTATAGGCCAGGTCCAAGTCTTTGGGCTTAAATGTAGAGCTCATATTCCTTTTGGGCTAGACTCGGGTATATCCTTAGTGCACGGCCCAAGCCCAAGCCTGGACAAGTCCCTAAACGGAGCCCAAACTCAAGCTTGAAGCCAGCCCGAATTGATTTCCAAAATAGGCTGAGTCCTAGCATCCTCTCCAGCCGTGACCACCAATCTCTCATCTCCCTCGAAGGTTTGATCACTAATCTCCTCTCCCTTGGACGCAATGTCCCCAAGATCATCATCCCTATGCAAATCCTCCTCGCCGGTGAGGGCACAACATATCAACCTTCTGGTTTTTGAATTGGGACTTGGGTGGAGCAACAGAGGAGCGTTGAGGCTCATTGAAGGACACCATAGTTTTTTTGTGATTATAGGAGGTAAGTGACTGAGCGGTGGTTGCTACTGCCTAGGGCAGGGGTTTTAGGGAAGGTGGCGGCGGCGGCAATGATGGCGAGGGGAGGAGATAGAGAGGGTGGTGATGGGGGTGGGGGGGGGTGTTGGGTGCATGGGGTGGGGAAATTGGTCTTGGCTTTGCAGCCATGGAGGCCAATGGCAACAGCATTGTAGGCACTGACAGCCTCCTAGGTGGATTTGAAGGTGCTGAGCTAGATGCGTGTCTTCTTCACCGAGTCATGGATCTCCGAGCGACCCCCACAACCTCTTCCAGATGTAGCATAACTAGATCTCCAGGCCCAAATGTCTGATTCAAGTTAGATTGATTGGGTTTTGGGGTGGGCGGAAGCTTGGGCTTAGCTTGGGCCTTATTTTTCTAAAATCTTCGGGCCCAAGTCCGACACAAAGTCAGAAAATTTTTTAGGCTAGGCTTAGGTTGAGGCATGGCTCGGCCTGTTTCCACCCATAATTACCACCTCTAATATGAGATCATGTTTGCTATGAGCTAAACATTAAAATTTATTGATTTTGAATTTGTACATGTTTTAACATGTGTGGATCATGATCAATAATTTAAATTCTCAATTTAAATGCTTTATCATATATTACGGCATGCTAGCACAATGAAAATCATCCATTTTTCTATTCACACGATGCATAAGTAAGAGACTTCTAAAATATTTGATGTTTAGTTTTTAGGTATTTTTAACGAATCCACAATTGAAGATGTGAAGGAATGGGCCAAGTTGTTGGACGAAGATAAGAAAACAACCCCTTACCATAGTAGGGCTATGTTAACTGGAACTATACAGTTCAAAAAGTAGTATCTCGAAATCTTCGACTAGGCTGGATGGATGTAATAGACGTGGCCTGGAATTGCAAACTCATACATGGAGAAGGTAGTCAACTTGCATTAAAGGCCTCCACTGAAGCTTCTGAGTTCAATTCCAGTACCACCTGCAATGCCAAATGCTGTGATTCGGTTCATGTTGTAAAGGAATCTGAGGATTTGGCCCTGCATCCGAATCCTTCATCATACACTCTGTCCTTAGAGAACTCGGGACTGCTACAGGGGAGGAGCCCTTGGAAAAACTTCACTCGATCTTGAATGAGCTGCAAAGTAATGGGGTTAACTCAGAAGTATTCAAGTCATTGAGTAAGAAATAAGTCTTTTTTTTTTCAGTAGACGATCTGCAAAAGCATCTCGATAGACAGTAGAATGACCAACTTTTGTCACGAATTTTCAAGTGGATGAGATTGGTTGAGTGGTTTCAGTTGGAGATGGGATTGCAGGTTGTTGTTTAAGAAAACAGTATGCATCATAATCAATGGTGTGGATATTTGATTTGGATGACTTGTTATTGACTTTGGACCCAAGAGAAGGAGAGACCATCCTTTCTTGAGAGGAGCGTAGTCCATCCCCCAAAAAATCCACACATATAAGGACACATTAATTAGCCCAAAAATTCCAGCTACTGCACAAATTGCATATTCTGAGATTAGTCGTAACCATGCGGTACTATGTACTAGTTTGCACTTTATGACCCTTCTTGTTTATGTATTGAGAACTGCAATAATTGTGGTCATCTTTCTTCAGCCATGCAAATTCTACCTTGTATTTTTCATTTTGAAAGCAAAAAATACGTCATTTTTCTTACATATTCCATTTTCTCTGAGGTTGCTGCTCTCTTAATTATTATTTGATAGTTTAGGTTGATGTGTTTTAATTTTTCACCAGGTTTCACCCACAAAAACTTTGATTACACCAGTCCAATGCAAGTCTTTGTGGAGGCAATTCAATGCAGAAACCGAGTATACTGTAACTCAGGCCATTGCTGCTCAGGTATATTCTCAAGCTTATCTTTTTGACATAGTTGATGTTGTTTACCCTATCTATTCAAATTATGGATGTCAAATGTTAAAAAAATTAGATGAGTCTCTGGAGATTTTGATATTTTCTACGGTTATAGTTATATGGTGATAACTTGGTGGTATTGTTATCAAAAACCCATCAATGTATCAAATGCTGATATGATGTGTCTTGTGGGAATCAGGTTCAAAATTATTCCCTTTTTTAATAAAAAATATTTATGCTGTCAAAGCTTGATTTTAAGAATATGCAGAGGAGATTTATGGCTCGGTGATAAAAAGTATGATGCCTTCCAGTTTGAACTAAAGAATTTTGCCTGGACTGGAAGTATCTCATTCATCTGAATGTTGATTGGTTTTAGCTTGTGTAGTGTCTGCCATTGGCTTTTGCTTTCGCTGTTCTCAGTATTGGCTGGCTCTGATTAAATCTATTGTATGTCTTCACGAGTTTACAAGTGAACAGATAACTCTTGCTTGGTGAGAAAGAAGGGTTCTATACTTCTATTAACAATAGTTTGTTATAAAATTACATTTATATCGCAATTTTTAACTGGATAATTTCCTCTACTTGTGAATCGATCCATTATTTTACAGGTGGTTTATCTCATTTTATTGTCGTCCCAACCATTTCTTTTCTATAGTTGCATTTAATTATTGACACAGTTGCTTCTCTGTTGCTTTCCTTGTGATGGATCAATGCCATAAATATTACAGCACAAATATAAAACACTTGGTAGAAAAGCAGTCTTGCACACGTACATGTGCACAAACCAATGTGCTCGCTCTCATTTGTACATTTTACCTGACTTAATATATAAGAAGATATTATGGTGATACAATAGGTTTGTTGTTGTGTGTTGTTAGATCATCAATTGCAGGGACTTCAGAGATGAAGGAAGCTGCCTCTTTCTGGACCTGATCAACTGCCAACCCCCTTTAAACATGAGCAATAGGAGGTACTGGAGATGGTGCCTGGTGCTATCTGGTTTAAAGCCAAAGCTACTAGTCAGTTACCAAGTGTTTGGCTGACTGCCAACTTGGTCAGTCCTTACACTTGATAACCTTGTGAAGAGAGGGACCGCGGGGGGTGGGGGGGGGGGGGGGGGGCGGTGTTGAGGGGAATCATGGTAACTTCACCGGAACTTCATGAAGCTGTCCTTACATGACAACGACATGAAGAGGGCTTGGTGTTTGGCAGTTTGAATTACCATATATTGTGCAATTGAGAGCAAAGCCATTGACTACCAATCATTGCAATATGGAGGATTGCTATTACACCTTTTATAAGTGAAGATTCTTCCTTTTTTTTGATTGGTTAGGGAAATTCATAAACATTTTGATGAGTGGTGAAGTCTTTCTCTGAAATTTTGGGAGGGTCTAAAGTAGGGTTCGGTAGTACATCTAAAGCACAAAGCAGTGGACCTTGTTATCTTTTGTTGCTGGTGATCCATTTGGGAGCTAATAGGCAAGTGTAAAATGCCTTGGGAGGATCAAATTGGCTGAGTTATAGACTTTATCAAATATGGTGTTCTATAGTGGAGCTGATGGGGACTCCTTTATTCTGTCTTTTGGGTTCCTTTTTGGCTTGTTTATGTGTTTCTGCTCTAGGTTCATAGTCCTTTACCACATTGGCATGGCATGCACAGTGTTTAGTGTTTGTTATTTAGTTGTATTTTTTCCAAAAGAAAAGAGGGATGCAAGAGATGGTAGCATTAACAAAGAGTAGGTGTTTTTGTAGTTTATTCTCTCTTGCAAATAGCAGAAAGCAGTTGATATTTACTACTTCCGAACAATATAGTCGTGGTCTCTGCAATTATCATTCTCACATTGTAGATTGGACACCACCTTTATATATAACTACATGGGTGAATGATATTTGGTAGATCTCTTTCTTCTAAGAAGATCATAACGTTTCTTCCATGCATCCCTTGCATAATGGTAATCTTAAGGTGCCAATGATAGCAATCGTTGCAATCGTTAATGATATATGTCACATGCAAGCTTTATAAGGAACTTGTTTATTAATATTTTATTTCAGGAAGCCAATAAGCGTAATAACAACTGGTTACCCCCTCCATGGGCGATTGTTGCCATTCTTGTTTTGGGATTCAATGAATTTATGACACTTTTAAGGTAACTAGCTTGAATTTATGAGTTGAATATATCTGGCAAAACTCTGCCTCTTTCTGGCTTGAATTAAATCATCTGCTGTTTCCATTGGCAGAAATCCTCTTTACCTTGCTGTCATATTCATTGCCTTTCTATTTGGCAAGGCCATCTGGGTCCAGCTAGACGTCTCGGGTGAATTCCAAAACGGCGCTGTGAGTGTTGGAATAGAACTCTAATTGCATTCTTTCTATGGCCAAGTTGAAAATATCTTTTTACTTGTGATTTTGATTATTTGCCTGTATAATTCTTTGCAGCTCCCTGGTCTCCTCTCCTTGTCCACGAAGTTCCTTCCGACGGTGATGAACATGCTAAAGAGGCTAGCAGATGAGGGCCAAAGTGCTGCAGCTCCGGAACCCCGGAGGAACCCTGAACTTGCTTCAAAAAGCTTCAGGAATGGCATATATGACAATTCAACATCTGATGCGTCTTCGAATATAACCTCGTCAGAGAGCGGGGTGGAGTACTCAAGCCCGTTAAAACAATGATTGGAATTAAGGATGGACTTCAGACCACCCCATTTGTTGTGTTTGGCTGTGGTTTTTTAAAATTGAAGCCAAGTTCAAGGTCTACTGTTTTGCTGAGATGCCCTTTTGCCAGGTTAAGGTTGGAGCTAAGGAATGTATCTAGATTATGTAATTGTGAGTGTATGATACCGCTGGTTGTATGAGAGGAAATTGGATGTTAGTTTTCACGCTTTTTCTAATTTATAGGTTCTTTTGTGAGGGGTTATATTTAGTTAAGAAATGACCCCATAACGAATAATTTTATTTTCTTACTCTGCTTCATTTTTTGTTTCACGTGTGTAGCTTGTCCATAGATGTATAAAGCTCATTTGGTGTTCATGTTCTTACCGTTTGAAGTAGCCTCCATTGGCATCCAAGGGTTTCTCTAGTGTGATAAAGGGTAGGCGAGATGGCATACGCTTGCATTTGTTGGATTACCGATACATTTGTATCTCGTGGATGTTCTTGGATATCCATGTCCTGCAGAGTACGAGGCTAGAATAATGCTTTGAAGCTCAAGGGGATGGGGTTGGAATGAGGAAGAATCGGTTACCCAATCTCGGCAGGTTTCAGCTGATTTATCCGGGGCTTGGCTAGGGATGAGTGACGTGATCTGTTGTGGTATGATAGCTCGTTCGCGATTTGGCATGATTTAGGCCGATTTTATCTAGTTGGCTGTTACCAACCCTGAACTCATCTACCGGAGTTCCTTGCAATCAATTAAAAAAAAAAAAAAAACGGCACAACAAATTTATATCAGAAAATATGAAGGACTTGCTATTCTTTAGCTGCAAGCTTCCTGGGATTCCTCGTGAATGATTATCACTCGCTGGTCAATTTGATTGGAGTGCAATTCCAGAGTTTCTAAGAAAATAAAAGAACCAGAAGCCAGAGCACACATTTTTCTCCTCCCAGGTCAGAACTCAACTAACCTATGATATGAACCAGGATTCAACTCGTTCGCGGGAAGAATTCCTTTTTCTAGGAATATAATATGAAAAAATGATTTTGGCATACGTTCGGTTAAGCATTCTTTTTCTTAAGAAAAATTATATATAATATGAAGTAAGATTTGCGGCTTTGTGACAGAGATAATATTCATTTCAATTATAGATATTTTGATAGCTTAAAAACAAAAATTTGAAAAAAAATCTTCAAGGGGATTCCAAAAACCCATGTTCCACGTGAGCTTTATTTTCCATGAAACATGGGAATTATACTCTTGACAGAATAATTTTTTCTGATTATTTTTTTTTGAAAACTCCGACCAAATAAGCCCTCTGCTTTTCTCCCTCCGCTTCCCGCGAACCAAATGAGTCCACACAGATTTTGGACCAATTTTCTCAACTCTTCGTATTTTATATTTATCTTCTTTCGTATCTGGTTTTTCATGTTCCCTGTTTGGCCTTTTTCGCTTACGTTGCGTCCTCTGTCCCCATCCCTCCCTCCCCTCCCCTCAGGAAAGAAACTCCTTTCCGGTGAGAGCCCAGGAATGGAGATGCACAAATTGTTGGTGCACTGACTGCAGGATACCAATTTTACTCGCCAAATTTTTTGACTGTTTCGTTACCCGGGCGACGCCCCCTAACTAACTAATCATGGTGAAAGATATTTCTGGGAGAAGAATAACCAACTAGATGGTTAAGCTCTGCATCCCTCATTTTTCTCCCCATTTTACCCTTCTTCCCTTACATTTACTGGTTTTTTTTTTAAATGTTATTTTTTAATATTTATTTCTAAAAATATTATTTTTTAAAATTTATTTTCGAAACTACCTAACCCTAGTTGTGGTGTGGCGAAATTGCATGTCGTCGCATGTTCATTTTATAGAAAAATAAAATAAAAAAATAAACTTGCGTGTTGAGGATGCGAGGAGAAATCGCATCTTCAACATTGCGATTTCTCCTTTTTATTTATTTTTTTTCCTGCGCGTTTTTTTTTTTTTTTTCCGCCGAGCGGTTTGCCGGGGCCGGGGGAGGGAAGTGAGGGGACGGCGGTGGGCGGGGCCGGGGAGTGGAGGGGGAGGGGGTGATGGTCGCGCGGGTGCAGCGCGGACGGCGGTGGGGCGGGTGCGACGCGGCCGGCGGAGGGGAGGGGGACGACAGTGGCGCCGGGCCGCGGAGGGTGCGGGGCGATCGCGCGGGGTGCGGCGCGGACGGCGGTGGGGTGGGGCCGCGCGGACGGCGATGGGGCGGTGCCAGGGGGGGGGGGCGGGGGAGGGGTGGGTGGCGGCGGGTGCGCCGGGCGGGGCGGGGGGTGCAGCGGGAGGAAGGGAAGGGAAAGGGTAAAAACGAAAAGAAAAAAAAAAAGAGAAAAATTTGGGGAGGGGAGGAAAAAAAAAAAAGAAAGAAAAGAAAAAAATTAATATTTTTTTATTATTAATTTTAAAAAATATTTGTATAATAGTATATTATTTTATAAAAAATATTTTTTTAAAAATAATAAGAACATATTATTTTTTAAAAATATTATTTTTTAAAAATATGCTATTATTAAAAAAAATATTATTTTACAAAATATGTTATTATTAAAATAAAATATTTATTTTAGAAAATATGTTATTATTAAAAAAATAAAAACATTATTTTAGTAAATATTATTAAAAATATCTTATTATTTTTAATAAAAAGAATAAAATATTATTTTAGTAATAATAATAAAATTTTATTATTTTTAATAATAAATATTTAATAACTTCACTTATCGAATCAATCTTTTTAAGTATTTTTATAAAATAATATTTTTATTATTAATTTTAAAATACTATTTATATATACTAACATATTATTCATGTTAAAAATATTATTTTATATACTAACATATTATTTTTTTTAATAATAAAAAATATTATTAATAATAATATATTATTAAAATAATATTTTATTATTATATTTTTGAAAAATAAAATTTAAAAATAATATGTTAGTATATAAATAGTATTTTAAAATTAATAATAAAAATATTATTTTATAAAAATATTTAAAAAGTTCTAGATTGATTTTTATTAAAATATTATTACTAAAATAATATTTTATTATTTTTATTAAAATAATAAGATATTTTTAATAATATTTACTAAAATAATATTTTATTTTTAATAATAACATAATTTCTAAAATAATATTTTTTGATAATAACATATTTTTAAAAATAATATTTTTTAAAAATAATATGTCATTATTATTTTTTGAAAAATATTTTTTATAAAATAATATACTATTATACAAATATTTTTTAAAATTAATAATAAAAAATAATATTTTTTTTTCTTTTTTTCTTTTTTTCTTTTTTTTTCCTCTCCCTCTCCAAATTTTTCTTTTCATTTTTACCCTTTTCCTTCCCTTCCTCCTGCTGCACTTGTCGCCGCCCTCCCCTCCCCGGTGTCGCCCCACTGCCGTCCTCGTGGCTCCGCCCCATCGCCGTCCATGCCACACCCCGTGCGACTGCCCCCGCATCCTCTGTGGCCAGGCGCCACCGTCGTCCCCCCTCCCCTCCGCCGGTCCCGCCCCATCACCGTCCGCATTGCATCCATCCTATCGTCGTCCGCGTCGCACCCGCACGACCACCACCCCCCTCCCCCAGCCCCGCCCCATCGGCCCCCGCATTCTTCGTGGCTCCATCGCCATCCCCTCCCTTCCATCCTCCGACCCCGACAAATTGCTTGGTGGAAAAAAAAATATGGAGAAAAAAAAATAAATAAATAAAAAAAGAAATTGCATGCAATTCTTCATCGTATCAGTTTATTTTTTTATTTTATTTCTATATAAAATATCATATCATCTTAAAGTAGTATGCTCAACACGTAACTTTAAATTTGAAATCATATATCCAATATATAATTTTACTACATCACCTTCACCTCATCATAATTAAAATAGTTTAAAAATAAATTTAAAAAAATAATATTTTTAAAAATAAATATTAAAAAATAATATTTTATAAAAAACTTCCATATTTATCGTTTCGTTCTTTATGGTTATCTTTTTTTGTCCATATAATTCCAATATGGCATTTTAACTACACGATGTTTTTGACAACCAGACAATATTCATGCCAGTTCTCCAAAAAGATATGGTCAAGTGAGTTATATCCAAACAGCACTTCATTCGGCTTCACGATTGTTGGTACAAAAATTGATTAACGTCGGATCGAATTGAAGTCGAGGAGGACGAGGTCACCATTGGAGACCTGCAAAATAAAGTTTCATCCAGAATCGATGGTGGTGGCTCCGATAGGATTCTCCAACGGTCAAGTCAGCTCTTCTGGCCAACAGAAATGGAGTGCTCAGGAATGAGAAGTGAGCTTTGAGCTTTAGAAGGGAGAGGAGAGCTTCTAAAAAGCATATCTGGAGGGTCCATTTTTATAGGCGGAGCTTGTAGCAGGTTGATGGTGATGGCCATACTGTCCGTTCGTGGGCCGCATGGAGTTCGGTACAGAGAGGAAGGCATCGTCAGATGGATAGTAACAGCCATACTGATGGGTCATGGGCCATATAGGGCTGGTTATGGAGAGAGTGGTGTCGTCAGTAGTGGTGGCCATGTCGTCCGATCATGGGCCACATGGGACTTGTTACGGAGGAAAAAGTGGCGTCAGACTAGTAGCGGCGGCCATACCGTCGAGGTTCAACAGCCATAAGTGAAGAACCTCGACGTATATCTATTTCAGGGGAGCTCAAACTCCTAAGGTGGATACATCTGGAGGAAATCATCCGGGAGGAGTTCGATCGAAGGGGATGTCTGAAAGGAGTTCGACCCTTGGAGGAGTCCATCTGCAGGAGCGATTTGGAAGAAGTTTGGCTCCTGAAAGAGTTCGATCGAAGGAAATGTTTGACAAAAGTTCGACTTTTGTAGGCGTCCGACTGGAGGAGCACGGAGGAAGTTCGACTCTCGTGAAAGTCCGACTGAAGGAGCACGGAGGGAGTTCGGCTCTCATGGGCGTCCGACTGGATGAGTGCGGAGGGAGTTCGGCTCTCATGGGAGTCCGACTGAAGGAGTGCGAAGGGAGTTCGACTCTCAAGGAAGTCCGTCTGAAGTTCGACCGCTAAGAAGTTCGACTGGAGCTTGGCCGCTGAAAAGTTTGGTCGGCTAAAGGAGTTCGTCAAAGACTCGGCTATTGGGGAGTTCGGCTAGGACTCGACCGTTGGAAAGTTCGGTAGGAGCTCGACCGCTGAGGAGTTTGGTGGACTGAAAAAGTTCGGCTAAGACTCATCCGCTGAAGCTCTTCTGTGGCTACCGGTTGCATTAGGCTGAGCATCGAACTGGGCTTCGACAGGAGCGGGATTTATCCCCAACAATAGTTTCCTCCACTCCCGAGTTCGAAACTCGAAGGAAGGGAGTGCAGAAAAGGTGACTGCCGAAGTTCTCTTCTGAGCTCATTGCTGGTTCAGGTTGAAGCTCGGGGGAGATTTCATCTCCAGCCAAAGTTGATGTTGAAGTTGAAGCTCGGGGGAGATCTTATCTCCAACCGAGGTTGAAGTAGATCTCGTCTCCTACGGTCGAGGTCAAAGGTTGAGCTCCTCAGGGGAGATCTTATCTCCTGCAGCCGAGGTTGACTCGGGGGAGATCTTATCTCCTACAACTGAGGTTAAAGCTTGGGGAAGATCTTATCTCCTGTAATCGAGGTTGGTTCGGAGGAGATCTTATCTCCTACGGTCGAGGTTAACTTGGGAGAGATCTTATCTCCTACAACTGAGGTTGAAGCTCGGAAGAGATCTTATCTCCGGCAGTCGAGGTTGGCTCGGGGAGATTTATCCTACAACCGAGGTTGACTCGGGGGAGATCTTATCTCCTGCAGCCGGGATCGAAGCTCGATCGCTGAAAGAGATCTTATCTCTAGCCTTAGGTCTGTCACGTCGGAGAGAGATTTTCTCTAGTCGAGGTTGACTGGGCGCTCGGAGAGATCTTATCTCTAGTTGAGGTTTGATGGCGCTCGAAGAGATCTTATCTCTTAGCCGAGGTTGACAACGGCCGCTCGGGAAGAGATCTTCTAGTCGAGTCGTTGGAGAGATCTCTTATCTCTAGCCGAGGTTGACTCGAGCGCTCGAGAGAGATATTATCTCTTTCGAGGTTGTCATGGTCGCTCGGAGAGATCTTATCTCTAGCCGAGGTTGACACGGGCACTCGAAAGAGATTCTTATTTCTAGTGGAGGTTATATCACGATCGCTCGGAAGAGATTTTATCTCTAGCCGAGGGTTGAACGGTCGCTTGGGAGAGATCTTATCTCTAGCCGAGGTTGACGCGGATGTTCGGAGAAATCTTATCTAGCTAGCTGAGGTTGTCACGGTCACTCGGAAGAGATCTTATCTCTAGCCGAGGTTGACACGGTCGCTTGGGAGAGGGCTGAGGTTGTCAAGCGCTCGGAAGAGATCTTATCTCTTTCGAGGTTGTCATGGTCGGAAGAGATCTTATCTCTCAGCCGAGAGTTGATCTTATCTCTAGCCGGGTCGCTCAGAAGAGATCTTATCTCTAGTCGAGGTTGTCATGGTCGCTCAGAAGAGATCTTATCTCTAGCCGAGATTATCACGGGCGCTCAGGAGAGATCTCTTATCTCTAGTCGAGGTTGACACGGTCGCTCGTGAAAGAGATCTTATCTCTAGCCCGGTTGACCACTCGAAAGAGATCCTTGATCTCTAGTCGAGGTTGAACGGTCTCGAGAGAGAGATCTTATCTCTAGTCGAGGTTGATTGCTCGAAGAGTCTTTATCTCGCCTGATCCGATCTCTTGGGAGAGATTCTGATCTTCAGTCGAGTGTCGGGTATCTTTCTTATCTATCCTCCGAGGTTGACACGTCGCTCGAGAGAGATCTTATCTGTAGTCGAGGTTCGCTCGAGAGATCAATATTAGGTTGAAATCGCTTGGAAGAGATCTCTTTCGATTGACACGATTATCTCTAAACCGAGATTGGAACATGGCAGCGCATCTCCGAATCGTGGGAGCATTGTTCCTCCGAGTTTCTTCAGACGATAAGCTCCGGGATCTGACGACCTCCTCTATTTTGTGCTGGCCTTCTTAATTTGGAGCAAGCTTCTCTTGGCTTTAACGCTGGAAGATGATGGATCATCGAAGTACCAAGCTCCTCCCAGACGTGGCATCGATGATATGGGAGGCGACCGACCTTTTTGTTATTCCTCCGTCATTAGTGGTTCTAGCTATGGCAGTGCTCTCGATCGATCTTCTCCTGCTTCAGACTAGTGTCAGAGGAACCAACCCAGCTGGCCTCTCCTGATGATCTCCTCGATTTCATCTCGAAGCTGAACGCATTCTTTAGTGTCGTGGCCATGGTCGCGATGATAGAGGTAGTACTTGCTTCAATCGTGCTTGTTTGGGGGAGATCATAATTCTTCTAGTCTTGGCAGCTGGTTTCTAATTTTCGTCAGAACTTAAGCCTTAGAAGCACTAAGGAGAGCGTAGTTATAAAACCTTCAAGGAGGAGGACTTCTTCGCACCCTTCTGTTAGGGCTTCCTTGATGATGAGCTCGAGGAGTTCGGGCTCGCTTGCGTTCGAGGAAAGTCTGTGAGCGCGGTCGAACTTCACTTGACCCTCCATCGATGGCGGATCTATTACACTCGTCCGTCCGCCGCTCTCCCAAGGCTTCTTCGTCCTTCAACTTGAAGGCTTCTTCCGTACGGGCATATCCCTTGGCCCGAGCTAGCAGATCGGCAAAGTCCCTCGGATACTTCTCTAGGGAGAATAGCAAGTCATTCTTCTGAAGGCTGCCCTTGAGAACGGCCATGGCGACTGACTGATTCAGATCCCGGACCTTCAATACCGCGACGTTAAATCGGGTGACATAAGTCCGAATGGATTCCTCCTGCTTCTACTTGACATTCATCAGAAAATTTGAACTTCGGTGCGGACGTCGGCTGTTGATGAAGTGAGCTACGAACTGATGGCTCATCTGGTCAAAAGAGAAGATCATACCCAACTTCAATGCCGAGTACCAGTTTCTTGCTGCTTCCTTTAAGGTAGATGGGAAGGCTCAGCACAATATGGCGTTTGGAGCACCATGGAGTAGCATCATGATCCGGAAAGTCTCTAGATGATCAACTGGATCAGAAGTTCCATTGTAGCTTTCGAATTGAGGAAGCTCGAAGTTCAACGGGATGGACTCTTGCATAATTTAGAGAGAGAAAGGAGGATTGGTACGGACGTCGTCAAGGTGAGCTGGGGCGACGTGGCCGAGCTCCTCAATCCGTCGATCCATCTCCCGCAGTCTGTGATCGAGGGTGTCATCTTGGTTGCAGATCTTGGGGGGCTTCCTACTGCAAATGAGGAAGGTCTCCTTCAGAGGAGAACCATGATCCGAACACGGATCCTCTGCTCTCTATTTTTTCTTTCCAGGGGCGACGAGTATGCTAGCTCGAGTACTCTTCCTTGGGGTTGATTTTCGACATCCCGATGGTAGATTTTCTGGTGGAGTCACCGTCGAGGGCTGCTGCATAGCCTACATCATCTCGATGAGGCTTTAAACCCGCTGCATCAGCAGGTTGAACTGCTCTGCATCCACCGCGGCTATAGGCGGAATCTGAGTTGCCGGAGCTGAAGTAGGAGCAGATGGATCTGGACGGGATCAGGCCGTAGAGGCCGTCGATCGTCGGATCAAAGCTCTCCTGAAAGGCATTTTCTCTTGGGAAAAAACTTTGGAGAGGAAGAAGGGAGATCTCTAGAGAGAGAAGTCGTCGCTGAGCACTCCTTTAAGAATAGAAAAACCTCAAAAATAGAGGGGCCCTCCTTCTAGCACCAATTCTATTGGTGCAGAAATTGGTTGACACCGGATCGAGCTGGAGTGGAGGAGGACGAGGTCGCCGTCGAGGACCTGCAAAACAAAGTTCCATATGAAGTCGGTGGTGGTGGCTCCGGCAGAATCCTCCAACGATCAAGTCAGCTCTTCTAGTCAACAAAAATAGAGTGCTCAAGAATGAGAAGTGAGCTTTGAGCTTTAGAGGGGAGAGGAGAGCTTCTAGAAAGCATATCTGGAGGATCCTATTTTATAGACGGAGCTTGTAGCAAGTTGATGGTGATGGCCATACTGTCCATTTGCGGGTCGCTTGGGGCCGCATGGAGTTCGGTACGGAGAAAAAGGCATCGTCGGACGGATAGTGACAGCCATACTAGCGGATCGTGGGCCGCATGGGACTGGTATGGAGAGAGTGGTGTCGCTAGTAGTGATGGTCATATCGTCCGGTCATGGACCGTATGGGGCTTGTTATGGAGGAAAATGTGGCGTCAGACTGGTAGCGGCGGCCATACCGCCGAGGTTCAATAGTCATAGGTGAAAAACCTCGACGTATATCTATTTCAGAAAAGCTCGGGCTCCTAATGGGGATACGTCTGGAGGGGATCATCCGAGAGGAGTTCGATCGAAGGGGATGTCTGGAAGGAGTTCGGCCCTTGGAGGAGTCCATCTGCAGGAGCGATCCGGAAGAAGTTCGGCTCCTGGAAGAGTTCGATCGAAGGAGAAGTTCGACAAAAATTCGGCTTCTTTAGGCGTCCGACTGGAGAAGTGCGGAGGGAGTTCAGCTCTTATGGAAGTCCGACTGAAGGAGCGTGAAGGGAGTTCGGCTCTCATGGGCATCCGACTGGAGAAGTGGGGAGGAAGTTCGGCTCTCGTGGGAGTCTGACTGAAGAAGTGCAGAGAGAGTTTGGCTCTCGAGGGAGTCCGTCTGAAGTTCGACCGCTGAGAAGTTCTACTGGAGCTCGACCGCTGAAAAGTTCGGTCGGTTGAAGGAGTTCGGTAAAGACTCAGCCGCTGGGGAGTTCGGCTAGAACTCGACCGCTGGGGAGTTCGGCTAGAACTCGACCGCTGGGGAGTTCGGCAGGAGCTCGACCGCTGAGGAGTTTGACTGGCTGAAAAAGTTTGGCTAAGACTCATTCACTGAAGCTCTTCTGTGGCTACCGGTTGCATTAGGCTGAGCATCGAACTGGGCTTTGGCAGAAGTAGAATTTATCCCCAATAATGGTTAAGTAGTAACACCTCCTTGGCCATCCAAGAATCAAATGCACCTAAATATGGGGCAGACTGGTAGCCGGAAGAGAGGGGATCGGATAGCCGGAAGAGATATATGGTTAGGATGGCAATTGCAGAATAACGGTTGGAACAAATTTGAGAGTTTATCACCTAAAAAAATTTGAGAGCCGAGACCTTCGCAAGTTTGCGAGGCAGCTCCAATAGCAGACAAAGGGCAGCTCACCCGACCACGGAGAAATCAGGCAATTTGTGGGATATAACGCAGATACTACAGCAAATGAACCTCGTAGTCATCTCCTCCAAAGATGTCCAAGGCTCACTAGCATATCGACGTGCTGCAATCCAATGTCAAATGACTTGAACATACTACCAAAAAGAGAAACAAAAGACCTAAGGTACAAACAAAAATGATGCTCGCCAGAGAAAGAGGGTAAGTAAAACTCCACTCGAGTCACCATGTAAATTTTCATTCAATCTAGCGACAAAGACGGACGATCAACCGTATTGGCGAAAGACAATAGTCTGGCATGATTTCTATTTTAAGATAAATGGTTGCTCACTGAAATGGTGTGGTCCAAGCAAAATGTTACAACATATGAAAACAGCAACCAGTTCCAAGAAAACATGAATATGAAGATACAAGCCAAGTCCTAGAATGCTATCCTGATTCCTACAATTAAAATAACCAACTCCTGAAATGGCTCCACAGCCCTCCAGCAGGTACTGAGATAACTTTCTTCCCTTCGTCTTCATTCTTCCCCTCATCTTCACTTCTAACCAATCAATCCCTCAGCTCAACAAAGCAGCCTCTTATGTCGAAATGCTATTTGGAACCTCAATAAAAACTCACTGGCTCACCCTACCATCAGTCTATCTTTACAGAGGAATATATCTTGCGGACAAACCAGAAGCAAGCATGGAAGCCAATGGTCCCCGTCAATACAAAGAATGCATAAGATCCAATCAACATGTAGCCGAAGTACAGGATCCCAGAAACAACCTTTGTAATCTCAAGCTTAGTGAAGAAATAGAATGCTGAATATAGGAAAAGGTACAATGCAGAAGAACCTGCAGTCAGATATGCTCTCCACCACCAGTGGTAATCCTCACTGCAGAGTTGGAAGTAACAGAGCACGATAGTAATTTCCGCACAAGTTATGACAAGGATTACAAAGACTATGAAGAGGAAGCCAAATATGTAGTAGAATTGGTTCAACCATATTGAGGTCAAGATGAAGAAGAGCTCAATGAAGACAGCCCCAAATGGAAGAATACCCCCGATTAATATAGAAAATCCTGGCTGCATGTACCAAGCCTGCTCGGGTATCTGTCTTGGGATCTTGTTGGTCTTTACAGGGTCCTCGATAGCTGGCTTCTTGAAACCTAGGTAACTACCAACAAAGACCAGTGGTACTGATATGCCAAACCATAAGAAAACTAGTGCAAACATGGTCCCAAAGGGAACAGCACCAGAAGACTTTTCACCCCAGATCAATGCATTCAGCACAAAGAATATGGTGAAAACAATACCTGGAAACATGAAAGCCATTTTCAAAGTAATCTTCTTCCACTCTGTACCTTTGAACATCTTATAGAGGCGAGCTGAGGAATATCCAGCAAATAGGCCCATGAAGACCCACAATAGGACCAAGGCAGTCATCAAACCCCCACGGTTGGAAGGAGAAAGAAATCCTAGTAATGCAAATATCATCGTGACCAGGGTCATCCCAAAGAACTGAACCCCTGTTCCCACATACACACAGAGCAGACCAGAGTTGATTGGTGGCCGGAACACATCACCATGGAGTAATTTCCATCCAGTTTCTTCTTGGGCTTCATCCTGAGTCTCCAATTGATTGTAGTTTGCTATATCTCTGTACAATGTTCTCATCATAATCATTGCCACCATGCCAGACAAGAAGAGAACGATCATTAAGGAATTAATAATAGAAAACCAGTGGATCTGATCATCATTCATGAGGAGGTAAGTGTCCCAACGTGATGCCCATTTGATATTACTAGTCTGAAGAAGAGGCAAAGCTGTGGAAGTTAGCACTACATATTGTCAAAAAAAGTAAGTTCGAAGAAGTGAGTAAATACCTGGAAGGTAACATCATAAGTGAATACAACATATGCATCATCAGCAACTTCCTGTGGATTGTGGGCATTTGGAGTTAATTTGGTGCTTGGGTTACATGTCAATAATCTAGGGTTCTTATCATCCCAGTCATTGTACTCATGGCGTATACTGCTTGAAAAAGAAAACGACATATCAGTTCAATGCATGCATGCAAGAGCATGAATTAGGATTAGGTTCATCATGGTCCACCAATAGTAGCAATCTAGTACTTTGCATAATAACCCCTACAAGCATGAGAGAGACCAGAGCAAAACTCATCAAGTAGTTCTGAATTGAACAAAGGGGAGGAATATATTTTTTTTCACATGGAATTAGTTCTAGCTAATCTTTTTCCAACAATTCAATCACAATGGTTGACTTCTTTTACTATTAACTTCCTCAAACTACTCTTAGCATACCTTGCCGATGCACCATAACTCATGAAAGAATCCATCAAACAAATAATAAAAAAGGAATTGTAGAAGCATATATCAGCACACAAAACTTTCAAATGAACATTACAATTTTGTAACAGAGAACCTGGAATATCAATTAAGACCCACATAACAAAGAAATGATTCAAATGGCATCAAACACCATGACCCCTTATCTAGCATGTCACACACTTTATTACGAAATTCCTAATTTCCAAAAAGACAACTTTCCACCCATTAAGCTGAAGCCAGAACTAAAGCAATCCCCTGAAGTGCACAGAAAAACTTACAATATCTGGTCAATTTTTTTAGTATAATAAGATCCCCAAAGCACCTATTAATGATGGTACAAGTAGAAATAGGCCATGTCACATTGATATTGAACAATATGACTCCATTCCTAAGGGTTGCATGAGAAGAGCCAATTCTTGATAGTTGAAACCATAAGGATGGCTAAACACCAAATGTTTTCTACCTATCTAACAATTCCGAAGGTTGTAATAAAAACCTGTATGTGGTAGCAAAGATAGAAAATGATAATTGGGGTATCCCTTCTTTTAGGAACACTAGTTACTAGCTTTGTCGACAACTGGGTGGCAAGGACAATAGTCTGATCCATCTGTCTTCTATCAACATGGAACAAAAACAATAAATGAGTACTTTTTAGTCTGTTATACCTAGTAGTCTCAAGACCATTGTGGCATACCACAAGTTGGTATGGTTTGTCACTGTCCTTACCATCACACTACTGCATCCACGCTGCTACCTTCTAGTTCTTACTGTCTTTATCTTTCAGAATTATAGCTGCCAAGGGCATCATATCTTACCTACTTACAGAAACTAATTCACATTAATTTTGCCAAACAACATGGCACAACTAATTCACAAAATGCAGGATTCATCAGCTGCCTGTCTGTATCTCCTATCACCCACCTGCTGTAAACAAACACAAATCCCTTTTTTTTACAAAAAAAAAAAAGAAGGAACCATCATGGGGTTCAATGACCTCAAAGGTTGCGGATTTCATGAGGCTGCAGCAGGAGCAGTGGATAAGAGAAGTCACCATAGTGATAATTGGTGCTATTCATGCTCTACCGAGGCTCCATGCAAGGACTTATGATTAAGGTGTTCCCAAATTTGAGTTCCATTGCATGAATACTTTGCATGTTATGGAAATTAGTAATGAATAAACATGCAATTACTCTCTTTAATAACAGTTAAGAATTTTAAGAGAGAGATAAGGCACCCAACAAGAAAGGATGACTCAACATTAACATACTAGTAAAAAGATAATAACTACTTAAAAAAAAAAAGAAAGAATGAATGATAAGGAAGAGAGAGAAAAAGAAGAGCATTTGCACCTGCTTGGAGTAACCTCAAAACCAACTATACGAGTGTCCTCAGTTTCAGGGTCCTTATGGTACATAACTCTAAAGCTCAGGTGGTTATTAATGCTATATTTCTCACCCTTATTCTGCTGTTAAATAACATATGTTAAGTACAATTTAAGCACAAGCAAAAATCATAGAGAAAACACCACATGCAACTTACACCAGTAGACTGCCTTTCTTTGTAACCAACACGGAAACCATGCTCATAACTTGGTGGTTGACTTTCATCTCTCCTCGACCTCGGAACTGCAACAGGAAGATTATCCAACATCCTGTATAGTGAACAACAGGATGGTCAAATATTGAAGGACATGGCAGATTTACAGTAAGATCTTGGACTACATGTTTTTTAAGGAAAGAAAATTATTCATGCTCATAATCAGGACATGTGGTTCAATCCCAAGTTGGCATGAATATCACATCTATAATAATCTCGTTATTACTTTTTTTTGGTAGAAATAATCTCATTATTACTTAATCACATTGAAATAACTGATGATTTTAATGCAGTAAGCAAGATTAGATCAAATAACAACTCTAAAAGCTGTATAGATGTCATAATATTAGCAAACATATTCAGTGAAAAAGCAATCTGTACAAAGACACTTACATGTTCACCCGATACTCATCATCAATTTGCTCCTTAAAATTCTTTGCAGCTTCTGGGGTAAGCTTTGTGCGACAGGCCACTTTGCATGTCTCATCCATCCTCATTTTAAACTGGGTTGGACATCACAGATTTACAGTATCATGTTCGGATAGTAACTCAAATATTGAAGCTTTGCTGTATTTGTATTATTCCCATGATAAAAAATGAATTATACTTGTTTACTGGACTAAAAGTTTGAAGTGACTCACTGTATAAACAGAGTTCTCAATGCGATCACCCCGAAGGACCTCTCCCAAGTTCTCAGCACTGTTCACGATTTTAGCAGGCTTACAGTAATCCAAGAAATAATAATCATATGGAAGTTGTGTCTTTGTTGATGAGAGTTTATTCACTTTCACTTGAAGTTCATCACCCTGAGCAGAAATTTACAGGGCAGAGATGTACTTAAATATACTGAGGAAGAGGCAATTTAAAGATTGAAAGCAAAAGTGAGAAGAAATACCAGCCTCAAAAAACAAAGAAAAAAGAAGTGTTCCGGTCATAGATCCATGACAAAAGGGAGATCAGAAGGCAGCAATTTAATATCAACATACTATGATAATTATAATTAATGGATAACGAAAAAAGTCAACATGTTATCAACAAATTGTACACATAAAGAAACTATTAATATAACAAATATATGCCTTAGGTGATAGATATCAATCCAAATTCAATTTAAACCTTAATGAACGGTGTCTCTAAATAATTGAGAAGCATATTTTCCCCCGTGCTCAACAACAAAAGCTTCCTAGCCAGCACTGCTGACGGCATAAACAAGCAATGCGCTTAAGACCCAACATACAGAACCAAAAAGAAATGTTCAATCTCACTGATATGCTAACACAGAAAGTCAGAATCCTTGACCAAAGTTGGAAATAAGAAATTCACGTCTTTAATTGAGGTAAAATGTGTGCTAGCATGGCAATCTCTTGGATTCATAGTTCAGCAGCCTCAACCCAAAGGAAATGTTTCTACTGACATAAGAATCCAATTATGGAGGTTACTGTCTCCAAACTATAGCCACAAGATTTTCATAGAGGCAATATCTCATTATGTCTAACATTGACATGTTTGAGCCTGTTCGCACTCAAAGAAGAAAAGCAATGCTTAAAATGATAATGCCCAGCTTAAACTTAAAATTGTTTTGCAAAAAGACAAAAAGACCTAGAGATTGCAGCTTGCAGGAACTCAAAATACATGATTATTAGATAGAGAAAGAAAGCAAATAGTGCTGAATAGCTAGTATTCTAGAATAGCAGACTATATCATATGATATAATCCGGGAAGAAGCTATCTGGGAAGAATTTTGGCATCCAAGAACCCAAAAAAAAAAAAAACATTGATAAAATGGTCGCAAATTAATTAATAGGAACTTTTGTATAATGTTGGTGAGTGTTATGTCCTTATAAATTTCCAACAATTCAAAACTTCAAATCCCCGCAATCTCCCAAGTGCAGCAACAGAAAACAAATCTCGACCATTACTCCCAAACTAGAAACAAGTCAGTCAAACAGATCAAAATGAGCATATGAAGATCACCAAAACGTGCATCACATGGACAGCTCTATAAAATAATCGGCAACAGAATATCATGAGACTTGAACTCGATTTCCAGATAATCAAGCATCACAATATTATGTGTACATGACCAGATCTTTGAAGTATTTAATAATGAAGGGCGATATTTACACAGTGGAAGCGATACAAGAGAAATAATCCAGCATAACCAAATTCTTTGATCAAGACAAGTAATCAAAAACCCTCGGGTATAAGAGCAGTACAGGAGCAATAATGCAACGAAGCGTCATTATTGAATCCAATAATACATCTAAAACCCTAGAACACCATTTCTTGGCCCTGATTTCCGCGGATCCCTATACAATACAACATCCAATAGGGTAAAACAGGAGAAAACCTAGATCCACGAAAGATATTGATTCGGAGTTGTCAAACCCTAGCTAGATCCTCGCTAATTCGATCAAGATTGCCCAAGAAATCACCTGCTGAAAGTCGCGAGGAGCGACGCCCGGGAGGTAGAAGGCATCCACCAGCGGAAGAAGCAGGAGATAGGAGAGGAGGACGAAGGCCATCCCACCAAGGTTCCCCATCTCGAGTGCTGGAGAGAGGAGGGTTTGGACAGGGACCAAGAAGAGGGTGTGCGTGCTGCAATCGAAGAGGGATTTATATTATTATTTTGGAATATAATGGCCATAAATTTAAAGCGGATTTTAAAACAAAGCATATTTACATTAGATCTAATTATATGAAAAATCTTAATTTATTTTAGATTTTCAATCCCACCTTAAATTTTTATCCAGTACAATTAGTTTATTAAAATTTTAAATTATTTCAATTTAGACCATATTTCTTTCATTTATCTGTCAGATGAATTATCATATGATATCATATGACCTATGAATATGAAAAAGATTTCAAAAGTCTTTCTCTTCCATTTTCTCCTACTTTTTTTTTACCTAAGATCTCTCCTTTTTTTAGATCTCTATTCTCTCTCCTTTTCATCTTCTTAAAATAATAAAAAAAAATTATTTTTTAATTAATAAATATCAAAGCTAATGCAATTTTATTTCCTCCAATTTTCTTTCATTCCAACTTCATAATTTTATTTATCTCTCATGGGAGGAACTCTGGCCTCTTTCTCTTCTTTGAGTCAATAATATCCCTCTTCTTAAAAACATATCTTTTAGGCTACCTCCTGATGGCAGATCACCTCCTATAGTCCTTTTATTAGTTTTTATATTTAATTTAATTTTTTGGCTATCTTTTTCTCCATAGTATATCCCACCATTTATGTTGCTGTTGTATTTGTTTAGAAGAGAAGAATGATTGTACTAATTTCAGATTCTTCAAGTTGACTGAGAGTTTACAAGAAAGATTAGATTTGTAGGCTTTTGTCTTCTTCTTTTATTAATCTTTTATCATATAAACAACTACTTGATGTTACATGAGCAAGTCATATAGTAACTATGTTATGGTAGAATAAAAAAAAAAAAAAGCTAAAATTTAAAATAAAATAATTTGAAAATTTGATGAATTAATTGTACAAAATAAAAGTTTCAGATAAAACTAAAAATTTTTAAAAAAAATTTAAGATTTTTTTTGCATAATTAAGCTTGTATATTATCTCTAAGATAATTTAAGAATATATATATTAAAATGAAGGTTGTGTTGGCAGGACTTTTTATTCATCACATATTTATATATTATTTCACCATCCATATAATATTTAATATCTTATCAATGATATTTAATTTAATAATAAAATAGAGAATATTTTGAGAAGATATTTCATAGAAGCATTCACAAGATTTATTTTTGTTTACAGACCTTAGAGATAACAATTTAGCCCAACTCATTGGGTACCTCGCTAGAATGGGACGAGGATTTTATCTATCCAATTAGAATCTAGAGGGAGTACGGGTTCAAAAAAATATCTAAAGCGAGTTTAGATCAAATATGAGTAATGATATACTCCTTTATTAACCTGATCTGTCTTAATATATATATTTTTTTAAAATTATAATTATTTTATAATATTTATATATTTCAGATCTGATCTTTTTTATCTATCTAATTCAAGATAGATATGAGTATAAGATTTTTAATTATGAAATAGATATGGATATTGGCCATATTGGACCACAGACATTCTTAATGAGCTCCATGTATTTGTATATTATTTCATTACTTGTATGATACTATAAATATTATTTAATACCTCATTTACAAAAGGAAGGATATTTTCAGAAGAAATGATGAGACATTTCATGGAAGTATTCATAAAGCCTTTTTTTTTTTTTTTTGTTCATGGAAGTTAAGTTAAGACCCATTAATTAATTATGAGGCATATAGTGGGTGGGATTTGGTTACAGTTGAATATTCTGTTGATAAGAAATGCTAGGGGTAATACCACTATTTATAAAAATATTGATATTTTTTACTATCAATATTTTATAAGATCAATTACATTTAATAATATATTAATATATTATTAAAATTGTATTTTATTAGAACTAATAAAAATATTTAGTAGTTTAAAAATCTTATATAGATTAATAAAAAATATATTATTTTAGACAAACAATATTCTACCGATAAAAGATACATGGGCTATATTATTATTTACAAAAATAATAATAATTTTACTAATAATATTTTACAAATGAATAATGTTTAATAATATATTTATATATTATTAAAAAATTATATTTTATTAAAACTAATAAAAGTATTTAATAATTAGACAAATATTGTATAGATTAATAAAGATATATTATTTTCAATAAATTATATAAATAATTGAAAAAATATATTTTAGGGATGATATATTCTTTATATAAAAAAATATCCCATGCTTTTTCACGGGCTGTGTACTAGTTATTAATTAAATTAGATTTTTTTTTGATGAGGAAAAAAATATTAGTTGGTTGAGCATCAATTGATCATATATAAAAAGCCACATATATATATATATATATATATATATATATATATATATATATATATATATATATATATATATATATATATATATATATATATATATATATATATATAATAATAATAATAATATTTATACAGGATATTATGGTATTACCACTTTAGCATCTCAGATGATTTTAGTTGTACCACATGTGAATTATTATTTTATTATCTATAATAATTTAAATATTATTTTTAAATAATAATAAAATAATATTTTAAAAATTAAAAAATAATATTATAAAAATAAAAATAGAAAAAAGATAAGAGACAAAAAATATTTTTTTAAAAAAAATTATTATTTTAAAAAATATTATAAAAATGATAATAATATTTTTTAAAATTATTAATTTATTATTATTTTAAAAAGATAGCATATTATTTTTTAATTTTAAAAATAATAATATATTATCTTATTTTTCTAAAAATAATATTTTTATTATTTTTATTAAAAAAAATTTGAGATTTGAATCGATCTATTGGATCATATCAGATCAAATTTAATAAATTATCCATAAAAAGAGCATGGTATTCCATCGATTTAAAAGCTAAATTTCTGTATTTAATAGCCTCCGAAAGTTTGGAGAAGATACGAGAAAAAATGAGAGGATGAGGGTACGATCGGGATCAGTATTTATCGAGAGAGAAGGGGAGCCATGGTGGAGTAGCATCGATAGATGCAGAGAAGGTATGAGATAGGAAATAAGAAGAAAATAATAAAAAAAAAAATATTATTTTATAAAAAAAAGAAAAAAGAAAAAGAAGAAAAAAGAAAGAAAAATTGGTGTCAGGACCGTCGGAGAGTGCGATCGGGATTGACATTTATTGAGAGAAAAAGAGAATGATAGTGGTGGAGCAGCAGAAGGATGGGACGGCATCGATAGGCATAGAGAAGATACGAAAAGAAGAGAGGAGATGGAGTGCAATTGGAATCGATATTTGCGAGAAAAGAAAAATCATGGTGGAGCGAAAAAGAGGTGCAGCGGTACCGACGGACGCGTAGAAGATATAAAAATAGAAAAAAAAATAAAATATTATTTTATAAAAAAATATAAATAAATAAATAAAATATTAAAAAGTTAAAAAAATTATTATAAATATTTATTATTAAAAAAAATTAATAATCATAGATCGTATCCAAAAAAAAAAAAAAAAAGTAAAAGGGCCCACTCACCTTTGCCTTGATGTCTGATGAAATTTTAGAAAGATAAAAGGGCCAGCTCTCCCATTCCAAGCCGAAGCCATTTATCATTATCACCAGGGAGCACCCTCCTCTCCATCCTGAAGATTGGTTGTGGGACTGCCAGTATGGATGCCATCATTGCGTTTGCTCGCTGGCAGCAGCATCATAGTATCCACAATACCTGAAGCCATCGTCACTCTCGACAGTCGCTTCGAGATCTTCTCCACGTCCACGGTTTTCCTTCTGGCACACTCTCTCTCGGGTGCTATCAGGTTGACCATCTACCTCGCTTGTGGGGAAGGGTAGGTATATTAATGGACTAGGGGTGGTGTGGAATTCGTGAATCGCGGTCCCGACCCTAGATTTATCGCATATATCAACTGCGTTATCCTTACCCACTTGTATCGCAGGCAGCGGCTCGCAAGGCCGAACGGCATCTCGGTTCGTAAGCCCTCAGGACCTGTCGACGAGCTAGAACGAAGAAGGCACCGAACCGTTTTCTTTGTTTCTTTCGTCCTCCCCCCCCCTTCCCTTTTCTCGAACCCTTTCCGTTTCTCCGTTTCTCCGTTTCTCGTCTTCTTTCTTCCGGGTCCCAATCCCAAGTCCCGAACGGTTTTTTTTTTAAGCGCAAGACCGGTTCGTATATCTGAAATCATAGTTATCCTGGTTTCTCAAATTCGTCGAGCAGATGGTGAGTTCAATTTCATGTTTGATGAATGACATTGATAAGAAATCAATGTTCACTATTACAATATCGGACTATGGCGGTGATTTATAATTGCTATCATAGCCCAAAAAATTACTGCTATAGACTATGACAGCGGTTATCTAACCGCTATCACTGCAGCCAGCGATTGTTGAAACCGTTGCTATATAGACCCTATTACAGCGATTTTTAAACAACTGTCGTAGTTTGTCTATGACAGCGGTTATAAAATCACTATAGAAAGTTTATGGCAACGATTATAGAACCACTACCATAGCCTTGTCTATAGAAGCGGTTACGTAACTACTGCTATAGGTCTAATACAGCGGTTGACACATTGACTTCTAAATAATTAAAAAAATATAAAATTTTTAATTTTTTATATATTTTATCTGATAAATGCAGAGATATATAACACAAAAAAATATTATAAATATAAAAATATTTCTAAAATACTAAAATTTTATTATCGAATAAAATTTATTATAATATTTTAAAAAAATACATGAAAAGTCTCCTAAATCTACATCGTCGTCGTCCCCGAGAGATGGAGCACGAGCTGGAGGCGGAGCTGGAGCTGGAGCCGGAGGAGCTGGAGCTGGAATGTGCGCCAACATATCTTCAAAGCTCGTGAAGGCACTTTCAAAACACGCGCTGAGCGTCGACACCATATTTTTCACGATGCCCTCCAGATGAGATACGCGCTCCTCAGCCCGATTTGCCCGCATCGCAGCATGATCTGCCCGCGTCATAGCATGATCTACCCGTGCCAACGCTGCCTCAAGCTCCTCCCGACTGACGACACCGAAAGCCTATGAAGAGATGCTCGCCTTAGACCAATAGTTGATTGTCGTATGTCCAGGCCTGCATCGGATCCTCCCAGAGTGCTCAGGCCCCAAGACCTGAGACAGATGGTCATGGGGGCCAGAGGTATCCGGGCCCTCGCTCGCGAGCACATCTAATTGATCCTATAATTATAGGTGCAAATAAAATTTTATAACAGATGCTATAATACTAATCATATATACTAATATATTTAATACTTACAAGAATTCTCTCGATTACGACGTTCATCGATTTGCCCTTCTTGTCCGTATGGCTGGATCGGAAGATCTCGCTATGGCTGGGCATCACTCCATCTCTCATCAGCTATAACAATGGATCAGTTTATCAGAAATATGAAAAAAATATTAATTTAATTTATTTAGTAAAATTTAGAATTCATTACCTCTCTATGCATACGACTAGCCATAGACTCACAGTCGAGAGTGTGCGTATACTCTTGAGCTGCTCGATTCTTTCAGTTCTAACGGGAGGTAGCCTAACAAGTATTCAAATAAATAATAAATATTTAAAAAATATTTAAATATAATTTTAAATATATTAAAAAAAATTTAAAAATTAGTAATTTTACCTCAAACTTCTAGCTCCTCCAATGTGTAACCATCCTCTTCCAGTGATTCAGAGGACAGTTCTGTATCCATGGAACAAGCTCCCTATAGTGTCTCGTCGGTGCTGCCCAATTTTCCTGAGCTGACTCGGAGAACATACTCTTGGATTGCCCAATTCTCCCGGTTCTGACGGAAGATAGCCTAACAAGTATTTAAATAAATAATAAATATTTAAAAAATATTTAAATATAACTTTAAGCATATTGAAAAATTCAAAAATTTATAATTTTATCTCGAACTCCTGGCTCCTCCAATATGTAACCATCCTCTCCCACTGACTCGGAGGACAGTCATGTATCTATGAAACAAGCTCCTTTGGAGTGTTTTGTCGGTGCTCGAGCCATCCTCTATGGAGCTTGACCTTATAGCTCCAGTATAACTTTTCGATCTTCTTCAGTCAGGCATCTCGAGCCCTCTCATGATCAGAAAAGTCGTACCTCCACTGCACAAAGTTATCAAAAATCAGTTACAATATTATTCTAATCAAACATAGTGTAAACATGTAAAATGCATAAATATAATTAAGATGCACTTACCCATATCTCCTTCCACATCCGGTCTCTGATAGTATCATCCATCAATCGCTAGTCTCTAGGCTCTACGGGAATAATGTCTGATCGCATCACAAGCACTCCAAAAAAAGAATGCATCTCCCATGCGGTCTTTCTTACTGGCTTCCCCTCTGCATCATAATGTACCATCATCTGATGCTGGTGGTTTCACACATGCGCCATATGTGTGGGACCGTAAAATGTCATATTGGATGATGCATCTGCAACAAAAATACATTATGCAAATATATAAGTATACAAATACTATATAAAAAATAAATAAATAATATAATAAAAATGTACACTCAGATGTCGGTAGAGTAGCATGTATCGAAGATGTGGGTGATGGTGGAGGCTCAGATGCCGATGGAGTAGATGCCGTTGATAGAATAGATGCCGACGATGGAGATCCCCGAGCAGCTAATGCGGATATGGATGGAGTATGCTCCAATTGCTCCTCAGATGTTGAACTCCACGTAATCCGTCGAGAGGCAGGGGTGAAAGCTAGATGGTATTTCGGTGCCATCATGACTTGCAACGTTAATGAATATTAATCAATATAACATGTTGAGCAATAATCAAAGATATTGCCTAGGTACCATCCGTATAATTACATATAAATATATAGATGCCAAAGATTATGTACACTAATCAATTGACGGGTCTATCGCTATGCAATGCAATAAACAAAAGCAATAAAATATAAATTCTCTTAGCGACTGGGGGTTCTCTTAGTGGTCGGCATGGCCTACCGGCATGACATGGCCCAAGGTACGAACTACCGATATGGCACGGTATGGCATAGTCTATCGACATGGCACGACCCAAGGCACGGCACGACCTACCGACATGGCACAGCATGGTACGGCCTACCGACATGGCACAGCAAGGTTACATTTTCATTCAATATTAGGTTAAATTTAAACTTTAAGGCCAAGAAATAGACTTTTAAGAGTATTTAGGTTAGGCTTATGAAATATTTATATGCATTGAATCTAGCTTTTATTTTATTGATTATTAATAAATCAGTTGAGGGTTGGTGTTCAATTTGGATGATTTTGACTCGTGTCTAAATTTTATGTTTCATTTGAGTTTTGGTTAATTTTTTTGATCCATCTGTCAAGTTGTACATTTTAATCTTTAGCATATATGATAATGTTCTATATATGATATTTATGGTATCTACCATCATGGTATGGCTCAAAGCATGGCCTACCGACACGACACGGCACGGCATAATATGACCTACCGACACGACACGACCCAAGGCATGGCACAGCACGACATGGCCCAAGGTCCGGCATGATCTACCAATCGGCATGGCACGGCACAGCCTATCAACACAGCTCAGATGCGGAGCTCTGCGTAGTCATTTGAGGGGTAGGGGTTGCAACCTCTGAGCAATAAATTTAACATGTTGAACAATATTAGCAACACATCAATAAATAAACTCTAATAATTATATCAGAATGTTGAAATCATCGTCTAGTGGCATCTACAATATGGACATCACCATCACTCTTGACAAATGTGTCTGGGACCTCGACAGTATCAGGTAAATTTTGTCCTAGAGGAGCATTTTGCATGCATGGTCCAACATCGTCATCAACTTCGGTATCATCAAAAATATGCCTAGGCACCATCTTCACAACAACACCCCATTGAGGCTCCAAGGGATCACTAACGTAGAAGACTTGACTAGCTTGGAAGGTAAGTATATATGGTTCTTTAGTGCGGAGATGGCATTGCATGTTAACGAGAGTAAAACCACACTTATCAATCTTCATCCCAGACTATGACAAGTTGTTAAACCAACCATACTTCATCAATGCAATCTTTCCTTTAGAATAATAGTCCAAGATGACTATCTTCTCCACCATGCCATAATAGTTCAAATCCTCCATACGAGGTTATGAATCCCTCGAGCTAGCATAACACCCAATGGTGGTGCTCAATATGATGCTACTATTTTGTGTTGCTATATTTACGGACCTACTATAAATATTAAATCTATAGCCATTAATGATGAGTTATTTATACTCACGCACGATACGATTAGGATCCATTGAAAGAGCATGCACTTCAGGGCTCACATCACTGAGCGACAATCTCCACACCTAATTAAGGACATGACACCTAATTAGTAAACATATTCAAATAAGTTGTACAAGACAAGAATATATAATCACTTACATGATCTTTGAACCATTCAAAAAAAATTTTGCTATATAATTTTTCTTTCTGCCGCATACTTAGAGTGTCATATTTTACTCTTATGACCTCCTTGTGTTTGCTGCATGCACAAAAAATAAATTTAGATATAATTAGATATTTTTTTCTATTTATTATAAAATAAATAAGACTGAGTGACTCATCTTATGTACGGTTCAATGACATCATAGTTGAAGAGCACGTAGCGATGTGCCTTATCCCTTTTCTTAATGTTTAAATCAGTGAGATGGTATGAAGTGAAAAGTCCACCTAATTATGAAATGGACTCAAATGTAGGCTCAATTGGCTCATACTGATCATCCTGATTTCTCATTGGTCGATTATGATGTGTTTTGAGCTTGTTTAAGTACATGATACAGAAATTCATACACTCTTGATCCAAATAATCTTTTACTATGGATTCCTCCGGACGATTCATATTTCTTACATAAAATTTTAGAATTTGAATATTCTTCTCAGTAGGATACATTCATCGGCAGAACATTGGGCCTTCAAGTGCAACTTCCCCCATAAGGTGTACGGTAAGATGCATCATAACTGTGAAAAATGATGATGAAAATATTTTCTTTAGATCACATAATATAATTACCACCATTGTCTTCATTTTCTTTACATCTTTCTTAAGCAACCTTTTTGCACAAATATCTCTATAAAAGTTGCAAAGACGAATAATAATCATTCTGACATTTTTTTAGCAAGACGCGATGAATAGCTATTGTGATCAATTCCTACATCAGTATATGATAATCATGAGACTTCAATCCCCTAAGTTTGACATCCTTATTATTCATACGCTTTGATATGTTGCTTGAGTATCCATCAGAAACCTTTATGTTCTCCAACACATGAATAAATATGGACCATTCAGAGGCATTCATAACATAGCATGTATGAGGGAGCCTCCATTATTCTTCCCCTACCGGTTCTGAATTGAGTGATCTCCTAATACCCCATTCATTCAAATTAAATCAAAAATTTAAGTCATCCTTAGTCTTATCTTTGATATTTAAGATTGTTGCCAATAGGAGCTCGCACACATTCTTTTCAATATGCACTACATCTAAGCAGTGGCATAATAAGTTTATCTCCAAATATGGCAAGTCAAAGAAGATGCTCTTTTTCCTCCAATTAAAGTATGTCATCTTTCTTTGATCGACGCTTTTTCTTTTTACCATCAATCGGATCATCTTTTCTAAATTCAATACTGAGACCATCCAACCCTCTAAGTATATCACTTTCAGACATCCAGCTAGGTGCCTCACCTTCTTCAATAGTGCCATCGAAGAAGTGTGCATCCCTTCTATATGGATGGTTTCGACGGAGGAAACGTTGATGCCCCATATAGCTAAAGCTCCTTCGATGTGTCAACCTTCTAGATCGAATATTTTTTTCACAAATTGGGCATGCTAGCTCACCTTTGGTGCTCCAATCCGACATTAGGGCATAG
Organism: Cocos nucifera; assembly: GCA_006176705.1. Classification (NCBI taxonomy): domain Eukaryota; kingdom Viridiplantae; phylum Streptophyta; class Magnoliopsida; order Arecales; family Arecaceae; genus Cocos; species Cocos nucifera. Next base: position 2,293,433 of record QRFJ01000030.1, read on the forward strand.
GCTGAAAAGTCATTTATTATCCACAAAAGCGCTGCACGCATGGAGAATGACTCATTCAATAAAGCATCAAAAGTTGGAACACCTTGAATGCTCCATAACTGTTTTAGCTCGATAATAAGAGGCTGCAAATAAACATCAATATCATTACCTACCTCCATCGGTCCAGGGATGAGCATTGTCATGAAAGCAAAGGATTTTTTCATACACATCTACGGTGGAAGATTGTAAATATGAATAAATACTGGCCATACAATATGGACGGTATTCATATACTTAAACGGGTTGAAACCGTCGCACTACAAGCCCAACCTCACATTACGTATCTCATGTGCGAAGTCAGGATGTAATTCATTAAAATTTTGCCATGCCTCTCCATCGGCTAGATGCCTTAATGCATCATCTTTTGTTTGGTCTTCTTTATGCCATCTCATATCATTCGATGTCCTTACCGACATAAACAACTTTTGTAGTCTCAAAATCAAAGAAAAGTGCCACATCAACTTTCGAGGTACATGAGTCGATGTATCGTCTTTATTCTATTTTCATCTTGACACACTGCACCTTATGCACTCATTTTGGTTGACATCCCCCTCCCAATAGAGCATGCAATCATTGGGACATATATGTATCTTGGTGTAAGCAAAGTCTAGCTGTTCAATAATCTTTGATGCCTCATAATTATTCTTTGAAATTGGTGCATCGTCCTGAAGAATGTCCCTCAAAAGCTCTAATATGCAGTTCACTTCATTATTACTGAATCCATTGGAGCATTTTGCATGATACAATCGGATTGAGAACTCTAGCTTCGTCATCTCTTCACATCCGAGATACAACGAAATATTAGCATCCTCCATCAACTTACGGACCTTCTCTACATCCTCATTATTTGTCATTCCTCCAACCATAGAATCAGGTATGAACGTAGATGCACCATCATTATGGCCAACAAACGAAAAAATATCATGAATCATTTTTTTTACTCTCCCATCATGTTGATCGTGTCCTTGCGGTCTACTCTCACCATGTTGATCCCAATAAATTTTATAACCGACTTTAAAGCCATAAATAGTGAGGTGATCATTTACATTTTGATGAGGTAGCCACGGTCCATCCATACACTTTTTATAAGGATATTGGATCAGTCCATGGTCCCCAAATTTCTCTATAGTAAAATCAAAAAAATTTTGAAGTCCTACCTTATATTCTGATAAGAGCTTACTAAACTTCATTCACTCCTTATCCATTTTAAAAATGATGATACTGTAATTAAATCATTTGTGAAATTTAAATTATATACTAATGCATTATAAACAAATATGTAATAAATGTATTCTATCACCAACTAATAGGTAAAGATAGGTCATATCCCATTCAGAAATTGTATTAATTCTATAGGTTTAATACAGTAATCAAACGATATGCAACAGGGATTGAATGAAATTTCGACAACATTTTTTCTAAGTTCTCCCATGTAGGAAGAATAAAAGGGAAATACTATCTAAAATTTTATTCAAAATTTTTAGCATATCGTTTGATTATTGCAACTACCTATAGAATTGTCTATAATTTTCAAACCATCCAAATTGGACAATCAATTGATCATTGTACATAATTCTATCATCCGTACAATTACATATAATTATACGGATGCCGAAGATTATGTATACTAATCAATTGACGGATCTATCGTTATGCAATACAATAAATAAAAGGAACAAGATATAAACATTCAGAAAATATTATTCAATAAATTCTACAATGAACCCCTCTCTCCCAGTGATGTCGGTGAGGCTGGATCCCCTCCCTCCCTCCCTCCCTCTCTCTCTCGATCTCCCTCGCCGCCGACGACGGTGAGGCTGGACCCCCTCCCTCCCCCTCTCCCTCTCCCTTTCTTAGTTTTGGATCTCGAAATTAGGTCCGGATACCCGAGATTCATTAGAGTTTGGGTCTGGTACTTCAAGTATGGATCCATCGGATACTTGGGTTCAGAACCAATATCGGTAATTAAAATCAGATCCGGATCTGAATATCTAGGTTCCGATCCGAACTCGACTCGTTGACAGGTCTAGTCCAATGATTAATAAATAATACTATAAAATTAAAATAAAAAATATACCTACGACTATAGAGAGAGGGTTGCATCGAAAGCTCCGAGGGTCACCGACGATGGCGCTAGAGGAAGACGATGGCATTAGAAGTAATCTATGAAACAAGAGCAAGATAGTAAGATAGAGAGAGAAGAGAGAGAAAGAGAAAGAGGAAAGAGAGAGGAAGAGGGGCCGGAGGGGCGCCATGATGGGGAGGCCAAGGGATGGGGAGGGTAGGGGGTGGAGGTCGGGGATGGGGAGGGCAGGGCGGTGGCGCCGAGGATGGGGAAGATGGGCGACGGGCAATCGGCGATGGGGAGGATGGGCGCAGCCTGGGATGGGGATGGGGAGGGCGGAGGGCGACGATTGGGGAGGGCAAGGGTGGGCGGTCGGGGATGGGGAGGCATGGGATGGGTGGTCGGGCGATGGCAGGGGGATGGGGAGAGTGGGGAGCGGCGGTCGAGGAGGGCAAGGGGTGGGTGGTCGGGGATGCGGGGGGTGGGTGGCGGCGGGATGCGTGGAGTCTCATCGATAACGGAGAGGAGGGGAGAGAGAGAGTGCGCGCACGGAAGGAAAGAAAAATTAAAGATTTTTAACTTAACCTACGACAGCGATTTTCGATTTGCTACCATAGATCTATGGCAGTGGTTATTGAAAATCACTGTAATAGATCTACGACAGTGGTTTCATAACCGTTGTCATAGATTTATAGCAGCAATTTCAGTAACTGCTGTCATAGGTTGGAAATAAATTTTTTCTTATTTTTTTCTAAATATTACATAATTTTAAAATTTAATGTCCATCTTTACCGTTCATTATCTAAATAATTATCATTAGAGTATCATCACAAAAAATCATCTCGATCCGATGGCCCTAGCTTCATCGATCAAAAAAATTTGATTTCGACGATCACGAACGACGATGCGATGACTGATAGATGGAGACCTCCGATCGATCCAAAAATTTGCAACAATGATCTTGATGATATTTGTAGCATACTATCAAAGTTTTACTTCAATCGAATATCGTTATCATGTCAATTTAGAATGGAATAATTTTGGCTGTTAAATTAGAAACAAGCGATCAAAGGGCTAAACGATGTTCAATTATGAGATAATTTTTTAGTTAAATAATTTTTATTATAATTTTAATTATTTTATATGATGATGATAATAAAATTCAAATCATTTTCATATGAACTGTTCACGTTAAGCAGATATTGCAAAAGCACGTGCACATGCATATAACAACCAACGGAGTTCAAGAATGGTTATCAGGCGACGTATAATTTTAGATCATTCTTAGTCTCATAAGTTAAATATAATCACCACCATAAAAAATGATCAAAGTAGTAGCCAAGATCATTTATAAAAAAAATTATCTCATAATCGGATATCGTCTGATCTTTTGATCACTCGTTTATCATTTAACGGTCGAAATTAATCTATACTAAATTGACCAAGATAACGATATTTGATTGAAGTGAAACTTTGATAGTACGCTATAAATATAACTGAGATCATCGTTGCAGATTTTTAGACCCATCGAAGGTCTTCATCTATCAGATCATCGCATCGTTGTTCGTGATCGTCGAAATCAAATTTTTCTGATCGATAAAGCTAGGACCATCAGATGGAGATGGAGGTGATCTTTTGTGATGATACTCTAATGATAATTATTTAGATAATGAATGGTGAAGATGGACATTAAATTTTAAAATTATATAATATTTAGAGAAAAAATAAAAAAATATATATTGCAGTGGTTATAAATAACCGCTTTATGATTTATGATTTATATTCAAGCAATCATGTAGCGATTCGATAGGTTTTTATGGATGATGGATCATTTAGCTAGATTTGGTTGGCTTTGTGGCTAAACGTTGGTTTCTTTTAATTTCTCGAGATTCTTGGACAGCCACGGACCTTTCTTCTACGGAGTAGGATTGTTTCTTTAACCATTAACTAAAATGGTGTTAATAGATAAACGTTGAGGACGGACGACTGATTGCACACAACTACAAAATAAGCTGAAACTGGAGCTGTTTTAGTTTCATGATCATCACATCTTGCAATCTGATTGTTTATTATTGCATATAAATGATTTACATATAGCTTGAGATTTGGTGGGAAATGGTGGCAGTTTTTTTTTTTATGTTTTTTCATTGAATTTCTAGATAAGGAAGCCAAAATGGTTTCTTCTGTTGAATGTGTTTTTTTTCATGATACTAACAGAACTCCATTATTTACGACCATAATTCCTGACAGTGATCATGTATGAACATGAGGAAAGGAATGGAACATAATAATTTGACCTAGATAATGCTTACTGAGCCTTGTACTTTGAGTCCACAGACGTGGTCTCACTGTTTCTGATCTCATCTTTGCCCTCAATATCTGAGCAAAACCGATAGTCTTTCTTATTGATGTCAGGTAAGTAGAGAGGAAGAACATGAAAAGAACTAGAAGCTTGTTCCTTCATCAAGATCGCAAAGGCACCAAAGTCTTCTAGGAAAACCAATGCTGCATCACGGTCGCACAAAGATATATGATTGCTTATGATTAGCCTGCATGTACTGAGGCATGTCTTTTCCAATTGTCAACATGTTTCTGCTGTATGTGTCCACCGTTTAGTTGATCAGGCTCGTTAGTTTTGATTATGATCGTGCATCTGTTAAAGTGATTATATTTAGGTGCACTACCACATCGATACTTATGGTTAGAGAAGGACTAGTTTGTTTATCTTTATTTTGTTTATAATTGTAACTCTTCCTCCCCACCTTCCCCACCTTTTTTTTTTTTTTTTTTTTTCTGTAGTTAGTGGAAAGGTTAGCAGATGCAATTGAAAGTGGAACTCGTGATCAGCATTTTGATGCATTGGTTAGGATCTGTGTGTGTGTCTAACATGTGCAAATATGCTTGAGAAATTGTAATTGATTTAGTGCTATTTCAGAGTTATTTGGCAATAAACCAGTGGTAGAGTGTCAAAGAATCACTGATGCTCCATTATTTGGATACCTTGTTTCCATCTAGTTTGGTTTTTCAATTGACTTTAGTTGCTAATCAGACTTGATTGTGTTATCTAATAAAATGTTCCTCCCCATTTGCCATTTTTGCAAGGAGCTGACAATGCTTCTGTTGAACATCTTGCTGTTTTGGAAAAAAGGTTGGTGGATTCATTTATTAATTTAAATTTTATGATAGGATGAGTGCCGAGCTGCATGAAATATTCACATACGTACATATAATTAAAAGTTCAATATGGTATATGTGAACTATACTTTTATATATTTTTCAATTTAAATGGTAAAAATAAAAAAAGATATATTTACAACTTGATATATATGATCTATTTTATATGGAATTTGTTGGTGTAGAATCTGATTGACATCGGACCAAAACTGGAGCTGGAGAAGACGACATTGCCGTCGGGGACCTGCAAAATAAAAGTCCTATCCGAAGTTGGAGGTGGAGATGTCGGTGATGGTGTTGAAACATGCGGATCTGGTTCAGATCTAACGGTGGAGACGGTGGATCTCTGGATGGTTGTCTTCTTTGGAGGTATTCCTAAAACTAAGAAAGATCAAATGGAGATGAATCTTGAAGGATTAAAAGAAGAGAGTAAACATATTCGGCTGAGCACTTCTTTTAGAATAAGAGCTCAAAGCATCCTTCCTCTAGCGTCAATTCTATTGGTGTAGAATCTGATTGACGTCGGAGCAGAGCTAGAGCTAGAGAAGACGAGATCACCGTCAGGGACTTGCAAAATAGAAGTTCTGTCCGAAGTCGGAGGTGGTGGCTCCAATAGAATCCTCCGACGATCAAGTCAGCTTTTCTGGCCAACAGAAATGGAGTACTCAAGAAAGAAAGTAGCAAAATATCGAAAAGAAGAAAAGAGCTTAGAAAAAATATATCTAGAGGATCTTTTTTATAGACGGAGTCTATAATAAATTGATGGTGAAAGTCGTAATTATCTAGTAGTGGACCATTCAGGATCACATGGAGTTTGTTATGGAGGATGATGTCCGTTGTTGTGACGTACCAATCCATTAGGATTTAAAAGTTGGATTTTAGATGGAGTAGATGTTGATAATGAAGAGCTTCATGTCTTAATAGTTTCAGAGAAGTTCGGACTCTTTTAAGGTTGCCTGCATGTATATTAATTTATATTGAGTTGGTAGCTGAACTCGTGTGGACGACGAGATCCTTTTCGATGAATGCAAGGAGTTCGGATGGACAGAGATTGATTAGAAGAAGATCGATGGGAAGAAAATCAGCTGAAAGGAGTCTTATGGGTGACTGGAAAGAGTTCGGCCAATGAGAGCTTGGTTGGTGGTTGTGATGGGTAGACAACCATGATACTCTTGTGACTCAATGATTCTTTTTGAAGCTCTACTATTTTCAGGGCTATCCGAAGACTAATAAAGTAGAGACGAGGTCCTTTTGTTTACATATTAATTCTTGGTGCGAGAATTCAAAGACCCACCACTCTCCATAAGTTGCAGAGGTTCATCCGGAGGGGGAGCTCTATTGATCCGATGCTAATCCAAGATCGAACAGCTTGGAAAGGTTCTAGTTTGGAAGGAGTTCAAGTAGCTTCAAGGTCAGCCAGGCCAAACTACATTAGAAATGGATACTTAATTGCTCTGAGAGCCACTACCATTGTTCGAGCTCGTCTGGGTGAGACCTGCGAGACCTTATAGGTTTTGGGGTTATTGGATGAAGTTAGTTATGGTTGTTGTCGCTGGACGAGGTCGTTCCAAGACTCGATACCTTTCCGAATTTCGGTAGGAGAGAGTTTACCCCCAACAAAATCAATTAAGAATTCTAAGTCAAGGGCTTTATTCGTTATTTAAAATTTATGAGGCTGTTTGCTAGTATCCTCTTAAATATTAGAATTGGAGGTCATCTTTAATGTATCACAGAGGATTTACCCAAAATTAGTTAGTGGAGAATATGAGGAACATGGGTGGAAAATGCAGACAGAGCTACGCATTAAGATAAGGGAGGTTGGTATTAGATAACAGCATCTATTTAAGTATGATATTTTGCAGGCTAATGACCCATTTTTGTATGAAATCTTATTTTGAGAATAGAATTTTAACTTGATGTTAGTATGAAATGGTTTATTAGCTTTTTTAGAATGTCATTGGTACTCTCAAATGTATACAAATCGAAGCAATTTGCTTCCACCTGTTTCTTATCCATATATAGGTTACATTCTCTTTCAACAAGATAAAACTTGCAAGAGTTAGTTTAACATTGACATTCGCCATGGTTCAAAATTGGGGTACTGGCTTACTGAAATGTGCAATAAAGGAATGAAATTTAATCCTGCTCATGCAGTTTATCCAATGAAGATGGAAATTTTTACCTTCGACTACTTTATTATAATATTGTCAGTGATTTCAATAATTCTTTGTTTAAACATTGCCACATGCAGCATAAATTAAAGAATTTCCCAGTAGAGTGGGTTTGGGATTTAGGTTAAAGGCTGAAACTAAGGAAGATGATGTAAAAGCTTTGGTAGTAGCGTCAAGAAAGAGGACAGGCCTGTTTAAATTGTTGGGCCCAAAATCTCATAGAAATCGTGGGTTTGGACCAATACGACGATCCAAATCAGGCTAGGTTAGATTATATTTATACAAACCTAGAATATTTCTTCAGTGAGCCAGCTCGATTTCCATAGGGAGAGAAAAGGACCTTTAGTAGGTCTTTGTATATTCGGGCCAGCCCTCTCCAGAAGAATTCTGAATTTATGTAAATATAGCTTAACCTAGCCTGATTTGGATGGTTTTCCTGACCCAAACCTACGATTCTTATGGAATTTTGGGTCTAACCATCCAAATAGGCTCTATGGAGGAGTTGCTCATGATAGGATTGAGTAGTGATAAAGGATTTGCAAGCTGGCACCATATAGATATATAATGCTTGTCATTTATATTTTTCTTTGTATCATTTATGAAGTCTGCAAGTCTGATACTAGGTATCATATTGGTACTTGACTGGTATGATATTATACTATACCATACTGGCACTCTATATATAAATGCATATAGATTCGGCACTTATACAATATTTTTTTTTTTAAGGATTATTTTAAGATTTATGGATGTTTGAAAATACTATGGTGTACTTTTAAAATATCCAATCAAGCCTTGGTTACTATTCAAAGCATCCAATTAAGGTTTTATGGATGTTCGGTATACTTAATAAATTTTCTATTGATAAATTTAGATATTTTAAAATTTAAATTTGAGCAGCACTAGTGGTGATTAGAAATCTAAAGGAACACTCGTGGTGTTATAGATCTGCACTATTCAAGGCACGCTTTGTAGATGGTTGGTAACAAAATCTTCTAAGGGCAATCCAAAAGTAATACCATATTAACTCTTAGACTAAGTGATCAATCATGCTAATAAAATCAAGAGAATCATTAAGCTTTAAAGCAACAAGCTTTTCCTCAAAAGACTCGTATAGCACTAGTCCATGATGTTTCCTTCAAAAAAATAAAAAAATGACAAAAAAAAAAAAAAAGACTCGGTAAGACTTGATTTATTTATCATCAAATACTTTGATCATTCTCAATTACATCTTCAAGCTACAACCATGGGCCCTCAAAGAACTACCATGAAATTATAATACCATTAGAGCCAAAATCACATTAAAAAGAAATGGTGAGATATCGACTGTCATTTGGAACATTCAGGTCCAACAATTTTGTATTTATGGATACATCATTAGATGCTCAAAGTTATTATATCATCCTTGTGGATCGATCAGGGCATGATGCATTCAAATCATTATGATTTATGACTATTTGAAGTATTTGAACAATGGCAACTCAAATAGCATATGTAGGGAAAGAAGAATAAAAAGGATAGATAGAAAGAAAGGGAAGAAGAAGAAAAGGAAAGCAAGAAAGGAAGGGAGGAAGAAGAAAAAGAAAAAAAAGAGAGAAGAGAAGAAGAAGAAAAGGAAAGAAACAAAGGAATAAAAGGAGGAAAGAAAGAGATGAATGACAAATGAAGAAAAGGAAATAAAGAAATGAATGGAAGAAGAAGAAAAGGAAAGAAAGAAAGGGAAGAAGGAAAAGGAAAGAAGAAAGGAAGAGGGAAGAAAAAGAAAGAAATGAAGGAAGAAAGGAAAGAAAAAAGAAGAAAAAAAAAGGAAAGAAAAGAAGGTAGGGAGGAAAAAAGAAAGAAAGGAATGAATGAAAAACGTGAGAAGAGAAGAAAAAAATGGGAAGAATGAAGGGTAAGGGGCCTGAACCACTGCAAACTAAGCAGAACCATGCGATTCCACTTGGTTTGGCCCAGTTTGGACCCTTTACCGAGCTTTTCAAAATCAATTGTCGATCGCCTTCAGGCAATGATCTCTTTTAATCCTAACAGGAAACAACCTACAAATTTGAGTGTGCTGCATAGATAGACTCTTTGATAGACTGAGTAATTAGAATATCTGCACCCCTTATTACCTCTATTTGTCAGCACATTATATGTACTTATTTTCATCAGCATTTGTTTGTATTATTTTAAAGCATAAATGGCTTTTTTTTTTTTTTTTTTTTTTGTATGTGATGAAATTTGCAGCTGGGATTGATAGTTACCTCATCATAGTAGTTTAGCAACGTGTCAAGAGTTTTTATGCATGTTATCTCTTAGAAAGTCTCTCATGGAACTTATCTGATGACAATTAGTGGTTAATTTCACCTGGCGGTTCGAGTGACCGTGCTTGTAAATTTTCATTTTTCCTCTGCTCATGCTTATGACCGTTTAGCTATCAGTATATGAAATGCATGTTGCTATTTCATTTTATTTTTTTCAGGTTAGCGAATTGACAGCCCAATTTGAAAGATGCCAACGATCGCTAAACTCTATTGCAGTTACAATAAATACAAAGGATGTGGTAAGTGAACGAAGCATGATTTATTTGTGCCATTGTTAAGTGAACTGGAAGGAAACCACTGTAAGAGTTTAGCAAGATAGTTTTTGCTTCAGAATGGATGGTGAATGAGGATTTGCAAGCCTAGCTAAGCAGCGCAAATGAAGCTGGGCACTGGTATTTTTTTCTGTAGCTGATGTGGGACTTTCCTTCTGGTAGGGCTGAGTTTTCAATCCTAAATTTAAGTATCTACGTATCAATCATGAATCACCAATTTTAAATACCTAGATGGACTACCCATCTGAATTTCTTTTGCATGCCTTGTGATTCCGGACTTTTCAAGGTACAAGAAGACTGTTACCTTATTATACATGCTGCATTAGATGCGAGGTTTCCTTCCCTCCCTCCCTCCCTCCCTCCGTCCGTGGTGGGGGTGGGGGAGGGGGAATTAGGGGATGTGTGTGTGTGTGTGTGTGAAGGCTTAGTTAATGTTTTGCCGCTTGTTTTCTCCGGCTATATAATTTGTTTTTAGATTTTTTTGCCTTTCTTTTCCTTTTTTTGTTTGATTTTGTGTGTTTATGGATCATATGTTGAATCAGATGCTTTAAATCTGCGAATTTCATATAGTTTGAAACCATTGATGCTTGTATATGACCTTGTTGAATTCTTCAGATTGACTGCTTGCTGTTTATGTGATGTCACCAGACGGTTGAAGGACAAAAGAGCGAAGTAGAGGAAACCATGCGACGGCTGAACCAGAGGAGGTCTGTTCTGCCTTTTTGTTATGTCATTACCTGCAATACGAGCTTTATTTGCAATGATGTTTGACTTGTTGATGGTTAAACTTTTATCAGGGACCTGATCGCAATGTATAAGAGTTCTGTGGAAGAGCTGGTTAAGTCGGATAATAACAGATAACTTCATTTATTATCTTTGCTACCTCCAGGAAGCTTGTAACCTTCCTGAGATTATAAATTCCAAGGATTAAATTCTTAAATTTGAAAGGATCTTATGGAAACAATTTTGCGACTTATCATTATTTTTTATAGTAGGTTTCGGCTTATACAATCGTATCAGCTATTATCTCAAGGCTCAAAAATCTTCTATAAGAGATGGAAGGAGCTCTTTTTTCTGTTCTTGAATGTTTCCATTTCTTCTTTTATTCTTGATACCACATGCAGTATATTTGCTGGACAGGAAGCTTCCTCGATCCCTTTTGATAATTTAATGAGTCCAAATATGTTTGACTGTTGTCATTCAGCACCGTACTTGTACCTTGTTTATATTCCGCTATGTGCATGAGTTAGAATGATTGATAATGGCATTGTTAAAATGAATTTGATCTGGCTGATGTTAAAGTCGATTACACTGGCTCTTCTTTTAACCTCAAGTAATTGGAGCAGAGAACGATGCGGCAGCTGGATGTCTTTTGGGCAATGCTCGGAGGCATGTTGAATGAGGTCATGGGGGCCCAGCCCGGTTGCGCACCATCTTGCCTTGCTGGCTCTACCAAGGGGGTGATAAGTACACCCATAATCTCGTAAGGGTAAAGAAAGTGCTGGTCCCAACTAATGAACGGTGAGTTGCTGTCTGCAGGCCTTGATCAAAAATATCATTATTCACCGTTTTGGGAGAAGATGCCTTGAGACTGTTTCCCCCATGAACAGGAATTGCAGAAAGGAGGCATTCATATTGTTGAGGATAAACTTCGCTCCTGCCAAAGTCTAATTCGATGCTCAGCTCGATGCGACTAGTGGCCGCAGAAGAAATTCCGCGGACGGGCTTCAGCCGAACTGCCAAGCGGTCGAACTCCTCAAACTCCCAGCATCAGGACCGAACCCTTCTCGGTTGGGCTTCAAGCAACCGTCCCTCCAGCGGCCGAACTCCTCAAGTGGTCGCCCCCTCGACCGAACTCCTCAAGTGGTCGCCCCCTCGACCGAACTCCTACATCCGACCGAGCTTCTCAGCGGCCGGACCTCAACTGAAGTCCTTCAAACTGACCGAACTCTCATGCGGCCGAGCTTCATACTCCCTGCGGCCAAACTCCTCAAGCGACCATTTTTTCGTCGGCAGCGGGTCGAACTACTTAGCTGCCGAACTACTTCTGATTACTCAATCGCCGAGCTTCGATCAGACTCCTACAAAAGCTGAACTGTCCCTGCGTCGTTACAGCCAGGCGCCTGCAGGAGCCGAACTCCCCCCAAAGCTTCCTCTCGAGCCAAGCTTTTAAGGAAGCCGGACTCCTTACGGAACCCTCCAGCCATCGGACTTATACGAAAGTCGGACTCCACGCGGATTTTTCCAACGACCGAGCTTCTAAGAAAGCCGGGCTCCCTACAGACTTCTTCAGCAGACGAGCTTCTCAATGGCCGAACTCCTTATGATGGATTACTGCAGGCGATCTCGCTACGGTTACACGACAATGACGATCGACATTTATCGGCAATAACGATCGACAATAACGATCGGCAATAACGACCGACATTGATCAAGACAGTTACGACGCCCATTAGCCAAGGCGGTTACAACAAGCTCCCTCTATAAAAGGACCCTCCGAATACACTGAAGCCAGGTGCTGAAAATCCTTTTCTTCTCCTCTATACTCTATCGAGCACTCCATTTCTGTTGACAGGAACTGACTTGAGCGTCGGAGGGTCTTGCCGGAGCCACCCCCCATCGGCTCCGAGCGAGACTTTGTTTTGCAGGTCCCCGGCGGCAGCCTCTTCGGCCTCAACTCCGGCGACGATAAGTTTCTGCATCAACAGATTGGCGCTAGAAGGAGGGCTGAACCTTCGAGGTTCCCTTGTTCTTAAAGGAATGCTCGATAGCGATTTCTCTCTCTCTGGAAATCTACCTTCTTCCTCACTAAAGTTCTCTTCCAAAGAAAAAATGCCTTGAGAGCTTCGACACGACGATCGGCAGCCTGCACGCCAGATCTATCTGTTCCTGTCTCAGCCCCAATAGCCCAGTTTTCACACAAAGCCATCGCAGATGTGGGGCAGTTCAACCTGTTGGTCAGGTCTGTGGCCCCGCCGAGAAGACGCTGGTCGAGCGGCAACATCCAACGGGGACTTTGCCAGCAAACTCGCCATGAGGATGCGAGGAACCGACCATAAGGAAAAGCATTTGGGCATACCAATCGCCCTTAGGAAGGAGAAATGGAGAGCAGAAGTTCTCCCACAGAAAATTTCACAAGGAGGTTTGGAATAAAGTTCGGCGGAAGAGAAGCCGAACTTTCCCTCGAGGCTCTCATCGCTCAAGTCAGGCCAAACTCCCCCATCTCGAGTATGTCATCTACGAAACCTGCTGAAAGAAGAGTATGTCATCTACGAAACCTGCTGCAAGGAATTCTTTGGAGGCGGAGTGAAGTTCGGTAGCTAAAGCAAAGCCGAGCTCCACTTGAGCCCGTCGTCAAGGGAGTTCGGATAATGAAGGAAGAAGTTCCCCCATTTGCAAGGAGGCGAAATGAAGTTCGGCCACGTCTACGACCTCGAGGCTCATCATCGAGGAAGTCCCGACAAAGAAGCAGGAAGTTCTGCTGCGAAAGAATCTCGCGAAAAATCGGAATGAAGATTCGGAATGAAATCCGGCGTCAGGAAAGCCGAGCTCCATGAAGTCCTCCCGCGGAAGCTTTCACGGGAAAGCGGAGCGAAGTTCGGCTTAAGTGAGGCCGAACTTCCGTAGTCGCCACAAAGTTAAGTTCGGCCTAAGCAAGGGCGGAACAAAGTCTCCCACGAAATGAAGTTCGGCATAAGTGGGGCCGAACTCCGCTGCTCATCGGAATGAAGTTCGGTGGAAGCAAGGCCGAACTTTTCTCAGAAGCTCATCATTGGAATGAAGTTCGGCTTAAGTGAGGCCGAACTTCCCTTCGAAGCTCACCATCAAGATAAGCGTAAGCGAGGGCGGAACGAAGTTCTCCCGCGGAATGAAGTTCGGCACAAGTGAGGCCGAACTCCGCTGTTCATCCGAATGAAGTTCGGCGGAAGCAAGGCCGAACTTTCCTCAGAAGCTCATCATTGGAATAAAGTTCGGCGCAAGTGAGCCGAACTCCCCTTCGAAGCTCACCATAAAGTTCGGCGCAAACGGGCGGAACAAAGTTCTCCCACGGAATGAAGTTCGGCATTTCACAGGAGGTTAGATGAAGTTCGGTTGCGCTCACGACCGCCCCAAGACAAGCGAGGACTCTCTGACTCCAAAGAAGCTCCAACAAAGGGCATGAAGTTCTCCCGCAGGTTTCACAAAAAGACGGAACAAATTTCGACAGCGTCCATGACCACCCCATCTCAAGTGAGGCCGAACTTCACCTCGAGCTCGCCACCAAGGAAACCCCGATGGAAGGGCGCGAAGAAGCTCTTCTCCCGAAAGGTTCCGCAACTACGCCCCGCTACTCCAACTCGAATTCTCAGCGAAGTTAAGAGCCAGCCGCCAAGACCTGAAGCACTATGGCCTCCCAAAATGTGTGCGATCTAAGCAAGTAATGCCCCTAGCATCACGACCACGACCACGACACTGAGGAATACATTCAGCTCTAAGATAAGATTGAAGAGCTCAGTGGGGTAAATTCCTTCAACGCCAGCCTGAAGTAGGAGAAGACCGGCTAAGAGCACTACCGTAACTAGAAACTACAAGGTCGGCCACCTCACGACATCATCAACGTTACCCCAGAGGAGGGGCTAGATACATCAGCGATTCGTCACCTCCCAGCGTCAAAACCAATGAGAAGCACGCTCCAAATGAAAGAGGCCAGCATGAGATAGAGGAGGTCGTCTGGACGGGACTTACTGTCCGAGGGAACTCAGAGGAAGAATGCCCTGATGACCCTAAAATGGGGATGTGCTGCCCGTAATTTTCCTTTGGTAATATTCTTCCCTTTCGATAATATTGTTTCTGGATGCAAAAACTGTATGATGACAGCGAAGGAGCAGCCAATAGCCCGTTAGGAACAGAAGAAAGATCCCGTCCTAACGCGAGCAAAGTCGAAGGCCTCGTTCACCTTAGACGAGACGGAGGGAGAGGCTCGGACGACGGTCCGCATGTGCCCCCATAGCCCGTTAGGAACAGAAGGAAAACCTCATCCTAATGCGAGCAAAGTTGAAGGCCTCGTTCACCTTAGACAAGACGGAGGGAGAGGCTCGGACAACGGTCCGCATGATGTGCCCCACAGCCCGTTAGGAACAGGAGGGAAGACCTCGTCCTAACGCGAGCAAAGTCGAAGGCCTCGTTCACCTTAGACGAGATGGAGGGAGAGGCTCGGACGACGGTCTGCATGATGTACCCCATAGCCCGTTAGGAACAGGAGGAAGACCTCATCCTAACGCGAGCAAAGTCGAAGGCCTCGTTCACCTTAGACGAGACGGGGGAAGAGGCTCGGACGACGGTCAGCATGTGCCCCCACAGCCCATTAGGAACAGGAGGAAGACCTCGTCTTAACGCGAGCAAAGTCGAAGGCCTCGTTCACCTTAGACGAGATGGGGGGAGAAGTTCGGACGACGGTCCGCATGTGCCCCCACAACCCATTAGGAACAAGAGGAAGACCTCGTCAACCTCGGCAAGACGAGATAAGATCTCCTTCGAACAACCCTATCAACTTCGATTAAATAAGGTCAGAACACTGACTTCGACCTCGGTGAGAGATAGAATTTTTTCTAAATGACCGAATCAACCTTGGCTAAAGAGTCTCAACTTCGGCATCAACTTTAACCAGAGATGAAATATCCGTCGAACTTCGACATGGATCGATATGAGGCCCGGAAGAAAACTTCGGCAGTCACCTTGACTACACTCCCTTCTTTCAAGTTTCGAACTCGGAAGTGGGGGGGCTAGTGTTGGGGATAAACCCCGCTCCTGCCAAAGTCTAGTTCGATGCTCAGTCCGATGCGACTAGTGGCCGTAGAAGAGATTCCACGGACGGGCTTCAGCCGAACTGCCAAGCGGCCGAGCTCCTCAAACTCCCAGTGTCAGGACCGAACCCTCCTCGGTCGGGCTTCAAGCGACCATCCCTCCAGCGGTCGAACTCCTCAAGTGGTCGCCCCCTCGGCCGAACTCCTCAAGTGGTCGCCCCCTCGGCGAACTCCTACATCCGACCGAGCTTCTCAGCGGCCGGACCTCAGCTGAAGTCCTTCAAACTGACCGAACTCTCATACGGCCGAGCTTCATACTCCCTGCGGCCGAACTCCTCAAGCGACCATTCTTTCGTCGGCAGTGGGTCGAACTACTTAGCTGCCGAACTACTTCTGATTACTCAATCGTCGAGCTTCGATCAGACTCCTGCAAAAGCTGAACTGTCCCTGCGTCGTTACAGCCAGGCGCCTGCAGGAGCCGAACTCCTCCCAAAGCTTTCTCTCGGGCCAAGCTTTTAAGGAAGTCGGACTCCTTACGGAACCCTCCAGCCATCGGACTTATACGAAAGTCGGACTCCACGTGGATTTCTCCAACGACCGAGCTTCTAAGGAAGCCGGGCTCCCTACAGACTTCTTCAGCGGACGAGCTTCTCAATTGCCGAACTCCTTATGATGGATTACTGCAGGCGATCTCGCTACGGTTACACGACAATGACGATCGGCATTTATCGGCAATAACGATCGACAATAACGATCGACAATAACGACCGGCATTGATCAAGACAGTTACGATGCCCATTAGCCAAGGCGGTTACAACAAGCTCCGTCTATAAAAGGACCCTCCGAATACACTGAAGCCAGGTGCTGAAAACCCTTTTCTTCTCTTCTATACTCTATCGAGCACTCCATTCCTGTTGACAGGAACTGACTTGAGCATCGGAGGGTCTTGTCGGAGCCACCCCCACCGGCTCCGAGCGAGACTTTGTTTTGCAGGTCCCCGGCGGCAGCCTCTTCGACCTCAACTCCGGCGACGACAAGTTTCTGCATCAACAGATATCATGCCATTCTGTTACCGATGCGGGGATAGGGAAGAGGATGTGCTTGAGCAGTATGACCGTCTTCTGATCATCTCAACCATCGATCCTTGGAGCACCTTACATAGATTTTGTGCTCCTTGGAACGGGCTGCCAGCAATGACATCCAACTGCATTTGGTTTGCTGAATTCGCTATCTTGGATGCTAAGTCTGGATCATGGACGATTTTATAGATATTCAAGTCTAGCAGTTTACCTCTCTGCTTGCCGTGGTGGGTTTCACCATCCATTCTTGTCGGAAATCCCTACGCTAAGATCAATTTTGGCGGCTCCATCAGGGACCTGGTTTGTTATTCAGAACCATGTCAATGTGCAGGGGCTAGCATTTTAATGGCACGGCTGCACCTGGGGTTGGACTTCTCTATGACATGCAAAGGAAATATGGTTATTTCTAGATCAATTTATGTATGAATTGATTGATTTAATAAATATGTATTTAATGTTTCTAATTACTGCTGCAACATGGATCAACAAATCATCGGGATGGAAATGCAACTGCTGATTATTCTGCTGCGGCGGATCATTTGATGTGATTAGAAAATACAGAATTAATATTACAAAATTACACTTACCCACTGGTGCTAAATTAGACACAATTGGATATGAACTGATGCTTTCGAAAGTTTGTTGCGATTTAAATGCTCCAGCCCAAGAGCAGTTCACGGTTCCGTCCCGTACGTCATTCTGCTTTTGATTCAAGGGGACACCCGGTTGTCTCTCTCTCTCTCTCTCTCTCTGTGTTGCCGTTTATAGCTAAGATCGAGTACCTGTCTGTTTATATTTTGCGATCGTTCCACGGATTGGATCACCATCAGGCTACCTGTCAGAATTAGAGGCGTCTCCTGTCTGGCCCTTGGGCGGGTCATTCGCTTGGCCACTTGCGCTCTGTCTGCCTGTGGAGGCCAGGGTGAGAAGAAAAGCTGACTGGGTGGTGATGGTAGACGAACCTTTCCATTATTTGACACACCCCTGCGAAGGGGCGAGAGGAGCACAGGGAAGCTAACTACTTTTAGTCCCAACAGGCCATGGAGGTATAGCTCTGTACCTTCTTCTAGTCTCTCTCGCTTAGCTTGGAGGTCAAGGGTTGAAGAAGTACGGCACACTTTTTAACCCAAATTTAAAAAAAAAGGTACGGCACACTTCACCAATTCACGTACCATCTGCCCATGCTGGCATCATCACCCCAAGCTGGTAGGAATGATGTGATCTCGTAAAGAATGATGGGTCAAGCATGATGACTCGGTTTACCAGAGAGAGAAGTCCTTACGCTGCATCAGTGGATCACGTGCCACGATAACTTTTGTGATCGTGCCCACGGCCGAAGGGGCTAAGAAATCAAGGTTCGCATCAGAGGAGGGTGCCGTGTCTGCATCTATAAATCGAATTGGATTTTATCACATGATCAACTTCTTTTATTTCCCTTTCTACTCTCGGGCCTCAGCGAGAAGGATAGGCACTCTACAGCTGCCACTCGTGATGATGAGCGCATCGTTTCTATCTAACTAGCCCAATCTGAACCGTCCAGCACCTACATTCTATTTATTTGATCCGATCCATAATTTATCCAACATATTCACATTCTTAAATTAAAACGAAATTGATAATTATTTTACTAGCCCAACTAAGGACGGTAATTTGTGATCCATCCCGTCAATTTAATAATGATTTATGTTGCTCGGATCGAATTATCTATATAATAAAGAAATTAAATTTAAATTTAAATTTTTGATTGATTTAATAAATAAATTGAATTTGATTTGAGAAATTTATGATCCAATTCGTTTCCAAGACCGGATCCGATTTCCACTGCTCAACTTAAAGTTGGCGATCAGCAAACTCTTCCCCATCAAACGGTCAGGATCAGATTCTGCGTGGAATATGGAAACCCAGTGGAGTGCATGTATTAACTTTCCTATGGTTGGTTCTGCAATCGGACAGCTATCGACGTGCCAATGCACGAGCGGACCATCGACGGGCCAATACACGAGCGGCTCCTTCGTGGATATTTCCTCGAGTTATAAAATGGACCACAAATCGACACCGTCCAACCAACCAATCGTACCCACGAGGCAACATCTTCGGAAGGATGTACCAGTTGGACCGTCCAGATCAGTCCACGTCCATCTAATACTGATCCGACGGCTTTCTCCTAGGGGTCAGAACTTAACAAAAATAATCGTTGAGTGACAGAAAATAGAAAAACTTATATAAAGCACGTCATTTGCGCTCCTCTTCCGTCGCTTCTGTGTGTGTGACCGAGGGTGGGGAGAGAGATCGAATCGGAGGTATGCTTTTCGCAGGAATTTTTCCCCATTTTTAACAAAAACTGTGCCATAATTTGCGATGATTTCTTGAGGCTACTTTAGAATATAGCCTTATTTTGAGAAATTTTATACTGCCGAGTCGGAAGAATCTGCTATCTTGATCGGTAGATCGGTTTGTTTCATGAGATCTGGTCATTCAATCGGTTGATCGAAGTAGCGTGAAGCGTATTAGTTTTTTTTTTTCAACATTTTTTTCGGAAAGATTGCAAAAAACTACTGTTTTTTAGGTAATAGTTAAAATTTTATTTGTTCTGTAGAATTTCTCCTTCCTCCCTCTTCCTAACTTTACGGATTAGAAGCGCCAGTTACTGGTTCTCCAGTAAACAAAATGTTTACTTGGTTTTTGAATCAAGACTATTTATAAACCTTTAAGTTTGTTTGGCTATGTTTTGGCACTGAGCTGAACTCAATTTCGAACTTCTAATGCTTTAGAATTTTAGGTCAGATTTTTTTTTTTTGGCTTTGTTGCTGGTATGGTTTGTTTGTTTATTCATTTATTTAATTGGTGCACATGGAGTAAATCCGAAGCAGTTTTGTTTTCCTTCTTTTTTATAGATCAGGGGATGTGTAATCTCTGCTAATTCTTGAATGGCAAATTTCTGTCAAAAGCAACCTAAAATCGAGATTTTGTTTGATATATTTATGATTAGTTATTTATTGCTCATGTGTGTCGAAACATGCTTCTTATTAGTTTGAAAAATACAAAATCTGTGTCCGATGGTGTTGGAAGTAGGAAAATCTCAATAAAAAAAGGGTAAATGGAATCGATGGGCAACTCATTGAGTTTCAAATCCACTTATTGTTTTGTATTAGTAACTTTTCTATGATTCAGTTCAAAGAAATAGGGCCAGTGTTACAGCTTTGGTTCCTTTTACTTCATCTATTGATGTACCTTCAGATGCTATAACTTATTTGCAATAACAGAGTCACAGAATCTGCCTACCATTTTTTTAATAAAATTATTAGTTAAAAAGAAGAAAGGCTTTTTATGCTTTTGTATGGTGATTGTTTTTCTTTCTGTTGTTTTCAGGCTGTTAATTGAATATGGGCGTGGCAAAGAACAACACCGACATGGAGGAGGGAACATTGGAGATTGGCATGGGTATGTAGTCACTCAACTTTAGTATATCTTGGAATGTTCCAACCTTTTTATGATTTTTGATCATGCACATGCAATGATCCTCACATTGCTTTCCCTTTTTTATCAAGTGTCCTTGATGTATCCATGGATACTATGCTTGATTTCTACAAAGATTGATGTGAAACTTCCAAAACCTTTAAACAGTGGGTGTAATTTGTTTATTATCTCTATTAAGCATTATATGATGGTGACATGATAGAAAGGTTCCTTGTATGGGCACTTTTATTGTGCAGTTGGGGTTTGGACATTAGATCTCACGCAGCTTTTATTGTGCCCTCATGATTAGGACATTAGGATGTTATGTGGCCTTTTATTGTGCCGTTGTGGTCAGGGCACCGTGATCTCATATGTTATAAAAAAAGATTCACATCTTTTCCCCTCCACTAGATAGAAAATGATACATAAAAGCTATGTTACATGGACCCTTAGACTTGTATTTCATGATGTACATATGGGCATGGATATGAGTCCTCTTGGGTACAGGCCTGTAAGAAGAATTCTTGGAGTCAGAAGGAGTTGATATTTAAACATGTAAATGCACCTAATGCTTGTGCACAAATCAATGCAATGTAGGATTAAAGTATCACATACTAATGGAACCAAATATTTAGTTACAATTTTTATCTGATTCTGTAAAAAAATCAAGATGTTTACGAACAACAAGCTACCATGAAAGTATCAATGACATGGGGAAGGCGCTTCTGCATCCAATTTGCAGATGCATGTTGCTAGTATTACGTTTCATCCTCTGTGGTGAGTTATACTGCATGATTCATAATTCTTGTGATAATAGGTTGCACTATGGAATTTAAACTAGATTTTTATTTATTTATTTATTTTTATAATGCAGAGTACAGGACTGTTTCTGGCGTTGCAGGTCCTCTGGTCATTTTGGAGAAAGTTAAGGTGTGCATCTTTGTTACTTCTAGTCAGCTACATTTACGACCATAATTCCTATAACATCATGGTTCTTCCATTTTTCTTCAAGCTGCTGGATTTCCACCTGAGCCTTCTTCCACCACATGATTTCAGGGTCCTAAGTATCAAGAAATTGTTAATATACGATTAGGAGATGGCACAACTCGACGTGGTCAGGTTTTGGAAGTTGATGGGGAAAAAGCCGTGGTGCAGGTTTTGATCTTGTTTTGCTCTGTTTGTTTATATCAATTTTGTGAATTTTGACCATCAGCACACTCATTGTTCTTCCATTGTTGTTAGCGCCCTATGTAATTGCTGAGTAGCAATGTTGTCTTTGTTCGATGCTTAGTTGTAATTGCTGAATTGTTTGGATGTTATCTTCTGTTCAAAATATCTAGCTGTCCCTCCTCACCCCCCCCCACTTTCCTTTTTCCCCCTCTATTTTGCTCTCTTTTAAGTAAAATTTGAGGATGTTTGGTTTTTACTTCTATTTGTTTAGTTTGCTAAAACTTGAGAGGGGTAAAAACAAAAATCTTTCTTTTTACTTGTGGTTGATGTTTGTGATCTCTTTTAATTGTATGAAATATTATGTGGCATTGAGATGCAGTTGGTTTGCATATTTTGTTGAAGAGCTTTTTGCATGTCTACCCTCTGAAAATCACTGTGTGTGTGTGTGTGTGAGAGAGAGAGAGAGAGAGAGAGAGAGAGTATCTCAAATCAGTCTATTTTTGCACCAATATGCTTCCATTATATTCAAGACTGATGGTGTTAGTATGTAAGTATTTAAATTTATGCTTTTGCATTAATTCCCTTGAAGAAATTTTACTTTTAGTTTGAATTGCAAAAGGCTATATTCTTTCATAAATTTTCAGTGTTGGTGTAGAATCTGGTCGACGTCGGATCGTGCTAGAGTCGAGGAGGACGAGGTCGCCGTCGGTGATCTGCAAAACAAAGTCCCATCCGGAGTCGGTGGTGGTGGCACCGGCGGAACCCTCCGACGATTAAGTCAGCTCTTCTGACCAACAGAAATGGAGTACTCAGAAAAGAGTTCGACAGAGTTTCGGAAAGGAGAAGAGAGCTTAGAGAAAACATATCTGGAGGGTTTCTTTTTATAGACGGAGCTTGATTGATGGTGACGGCCATACCGTCCGGTAGTGGGCCGCTCGAAGCCGCATGAGGTGTGGTACGGAGAGCAAGGCGTCGCCAGACTGATAGTGACAGCCATACCGTCTGGTCGTGGGCCGCGTGGGGTTTGTTACGGAGAGAGAGGTGCTGCCAGGCTGATAACGACAGTTATACCGTCGAGATTTAATAGTCGAAGTTCGAAGGAAGCAAGCATTGGTCGGCGGACTTCGACATATATCAATTTCAGAGGAGTTCGGACTCCTGAAGAAAATACGTCTGGAGGGGATCATCCGAGAGTAATCTGCTGGAGGAATCCGATTGAAGGAGAAGTTCGGAAGGAGTTCGGTCGAAGGAGAAGTCCGGAAGGAGTTCGGTCCTAGTGGAGTTCGGCCGAAGAGAGAAGTCCGAAAGGAGTTCGGCTCCTGTAGAAATCCGACTGAAGAAGAAGTCCGGAAGGAGTTCGGCTTCTACAGAAACTTGACTGAAGGAGGAGTTCGGCTCCTCTAGAAATCCGACTGAAGGAGGAGTCCGAAAGGAGTTCGGCTCGTGTAGAAACTTGATTGAAGGAGAGATCCGAGAGGAGTTCGGCTCCCGTAGAAGTCCGACTGAAGGAGAAATTCAGAGGGAGTTCGGCTTCCGTAGAAGCCCGACTGAAGGAGGAATCCAGAGGGAGTTCGGCTCCCGTAGAAGCCTGGCTGAAGGAGAGATCCGGGAGGAGTTCGGCTCCCGTAGAAGTTTGACTGAAGGAGGAATCCGAAAAAGTTCATCTCCCGTAGGAGCCCGACCGAAGGAGAAGTCTGGGAGGAGTCCGGATCCTGGGAAAGCCTAGCCGAAGGAGAAGTCTGAGCGGAGTCCGGATCCCGAGGAAGCCCAGCCGAAGAAGAAGTCTGGGAGGAGTCCGGCTCCTGGAGAAGTTTGGCCGAAGGAGAAGTCTGGGAGGAGTCCGGCTCCTGGAGAAGTTCGGTAGGAATTCAGCCGTTGGGAAAGTTCGACTGGAGCTCGGTCGTTGAGAAGTTTGATTGGGTTCGGTCGCTGGAAAAGTTCGGCCACTGAATGAGTTTGGCTGCTGGGGAGAAAACTCCTGATTGAAGCTCTTCCGTGATTACTAGCTGCATTAGGCTAAGCACCAGGTTGTACTTCGGCGGGGGCAGGATTTATCCCCAACAAGTGGTATTAATACAAAATGGTAATAAAGTGATTTATGCTTAAAACAATTATTTCATTAATGCTGCCATCCAAAAATCTAAGGAGGGGCATCTTTGCAAAAACAAGATTTGAGGGGTATATATGCAAATAGTAATTTTTGCAGGTAAATACACAATAAGTCATATTTGCAGGGATGTGTATGCAAAAAATACTATCTTGGATAATCTTGAGCCTTGCAATTGTGTCAAATGCCTACTAGATTTCCCTTCCAATTCTTTTCTTTAAGCATTATTTATTTTCTTAATATCATGTTTATTTGATGTTCCGTTTTACCTGCATAATTTGTATGCATGCCGTTGTGATCTGCAGGTTTTTGAGGGAACTTCAGGCATTGATAACAAATATACTACTGTGCAATTTACAGGAGAGGTGATGAATCTTTTATTTGAGTGTGATCCATTAATTTTTATCCTATTCTTCTTCGCTTTATATATACTACCAACATATCGTATTTACTTAAAGTCAGTATAGAGCTGTCAGTATATGATGTACAACTTGTCTTGTGAGTGGAAATTCCCGTAGTACATATGTAATATGTGATTATCTGCTGATTTCTCTTGATATGTTATCAAATCCAAGCTTAACTCTTATACTATTCGTTTATGTGTTACTGTGCATGCACCAGCTTCTTTTGATCTTTAAGATCCTGCACACAAGCCAAAACTTCAGTTTAATTCATATATAACTTTGCACCAACATAGATGGTTATAAAAAAGATGCAATTTAGAGGGAGGATTGTAAAAGCAGATCTTCTTGCATAACAGAAAGTAAGAGTCTGTAAGAGGAAAAATTTTGGGTAGACAGAAAAGTAAATAAACTAAATAAATTGGCGAGCCTATTAAATTGCTCTCTTGCTGTAAGTGGCTTAAAAATGTCTGTTAATCCATCTTGCTTACTATATTCTATATGTGCTTATTCTTGTGTTGGATTTTTTTTTTGGTGCATGTTCATCTCTTATGTCTCTTGCTGGTTTCATGATTTTGATATTTTTTCCTCTTGTTTTCTATGCAGGTTCTGAAAACTCCTGTCTCAATGGATATGCTTGGACGGATTTTTAATGGTTCTGGGAAACCCATAGACAATGGCCCACCTATATTGCCAGAGGCATACTTGGATATCTCTGGTAAGTTACAGAGGAAGATGATGAAATCGCAAAATTTCTGAGATTGGCTCTTTTTTGACCACAAGATTAATTCTTATGAGTTTGTTGCAGGAAGTTCCATCAATCCCAGTGAGAGAACATATCCTGAAGAGATGATTCAGACAGGGATATCTACCATTGACGTCATGAACTCCATTGCTCGAGGGCAGAAGATTCCTCTGTTTTCTGCTGCTGGGCTTCCACATAATGAAATTGCAGCTCAGATTTGTCGTCAAGCTGGTCTTGTGAAGCGGTTGGAAAAATCTGATAATCTCCTGGAGGTATCACAAAGATATCAACAAGTTCAATTAGCTAGTTAATAAAGAACTTTGTTTGCTTAATATGATGCTTTTCAAGTTAGTTAATTTTGTTGGTGGTTGCATTGCTACCATCATGACAAATTTCTTATAATTAATTCATATTTTGTTTCCTAAGTTCGATTAAATCCTTGAAAATCAAGATACTGGAACAAATATATATATTGCTAAAATGTATGCAACTTAGAAAAGTGTATGAAATGTAAAACTCATTTCACATGCTTGTTGGAGAAGAATGCTTTTTCTCGGTAAGTGTTGTTCTGGAAACAACTCACTTGAGCTTTCCAATTCATGTGAACCGTATTTGATTACAATTGAAATTTGTGACATGTTTATTGTTTCTTTTGCCAATCTGTCTCGAGTGTTCATCTGATCCCTAGTGTATGATTGCTGGTCATGTAATGATATATGTGAATGTGTCATGAAGTGCAAGTTTGAAAATGCTCAATTTCCATGTGCTTGAGTGCTCTGTAGCTGTATATCATCTCTACTCTCTGGTTCTGTTTTATGTTGCTGATCCCAGTGACTGTTCTTCCAACAACATCCATACCAGATCATGTAAACTTACCATTCCATGCTGACTGAAGCATAACAAGGGTATGGCCCAACAATGGCACTGTTAAAATCCTCATGAATCAGAATAAAGTGAGAAGATATATACATAGAAATTAGGAGCCTAACAAGTTTAGACATGAAGGATCATAGTCTAGCTATGGTCCCATGTAACATTTTGACATCAAGGATTGAATCACCAGTTCAATTTTTCAAGCTCTGAAATATCATACAAGTGCTCCTACTTTTTTCTCCCACTCCCCCCATTTCACTATATCAGAGATTGCAAATGTGGCACTTTCTTAGAAACCAGATACGACCATAATTTTCTTCTCCAGCTGATTAAAAGTTGTTAGGTTTAATCATCTCACTCATGGAGGTAAATTTAATCTAGGAGAATTGGGGATGTGTCTTCATCAGTTTGGATTCCATCTGAACTTGCCTTGAATCATTGATGTTGGGCACCGTAACTCCCTCTCGTTTTTTTTTTTTTTTCGATAATGCTTAAAAAGACCAAGATTCATTAAAGTTCTGGCATAATGGTTTTGGATTTATTTTTCTTTTGTTTTTTAGAAAAAAAAAAAATAGATGTCTTTCCTGCAAACGTGAAATGTCTGATTCATAACTTTGTGGATGAATCTTTGGTGATTTCTTGTGGATCAATCCTGCAGTTGGCCATTGAGAATTTCCTTCCAAAATCATTGTCTATTTATGCATGCATGTTGAACCTCTTTTTCCTGAATTCAACAGGATGGTGAAGAAGACAATTTTGCCATTGTGTTTGCAGCCATGGGAGTAAACATGGAAACAGCACAGTTTTTCAAACGTGATTTTGAAGAAAATGGTTCAATGGAGAGAGTGACACTTTTTCTAAATCTGGTATCTTTTATAAACCCCATCGGACATATCACCTTCTTAATTTTTCGTAATATGTTGCACAATTGCTATATTCATTTATTTGACACAGTTTGCACATTTTGACGTGTATTGACAATGCTTAATACTTAGATGTTAGTGGGATCATTCTTATTGCAGGCTAATGACCCCACTATTGAGCGCATCATCACCCCTCGAATTGCACTTACTACAGCAGAATATCTAGCCTATGAATGTGGGAAACACGTTCTTGTTATCTTAACAGACATGAGCTCATATGCTGATGCACTTCGTGAGGTCAGGAAAATTGCATTTCATAATTTGTCGATATTTTTGTGCAGTTCAGTGAATGTTAATTTGACTACTGCTGGCTTTATTTTGATTCCTTGTTGGTTGGGGCCTGCCTTTAGGCTCTATCTGATGGTCCTCTATCAAATTGTTGGGTTTATAGGTTTCTTGCGTAACCATGATTTCTAGGTAGTATGTAAACTAAAGAATTTGGGACATGGCATGCAACGCTTTCCCCTCTTTGGTCATACCTGCTAATCTATAATTAAAGTTCCTGGTCTCCTGATGTAAAAGTTTTGATGACATGTATTTATTTGTGCCTAGCTCTATGCAATTATTTCTTTTGTTATAATTTTTGTGTAAAATCCTAATGTTCAAGTTCTCAAGTCATTTTTCATAAACCCAGAAGACACCACACTACATTTTAACGACCACATCTTAATAATTTTAGAATTTGTTTCCTAAACATTATGTCCTTTAGTTTCATACATTTGCTTTCTGTTTATGAAATTGATTGAATTTATCATCATCCATTATATTATAACTCTACATCTATATTGCTGGCATGTTAATTATTTTGAACACTTTCACTGCTGAGTTTTTCCGGAGAAATAATTTTGCTTATGCAAGTTACCTTTTCTGAGTTCAGGTATCTGCTGCTCGAGAGGAGGTCCCAGGTAGACGTGGTTACCCTGGGTATATGTACACTGATCTGGCAACAATATATGAACGTGCTGGGCGTATAGAAGGGAGAAAAGGGTCAATCACACAAATACCAATCTTAACCATGCCCAATGATGGTAATATATGAATTTATTATCCTTTTATGCATTGTGGTAGTAAATCATGACCTGATTCTGTTATATAATAATTTGGTATAACATTGACTATTGGATTTTTCTGTCATGAGACACTGCCTTTTTTCATCAATTTTTTGCTTTTTGCTGAATGTTTCTTCATTGCCAAACAGATATCACACATCCAACTCCAGATCTTACCGGTTACATCACCGAGGGCCAAATTTATATTGATAGGCAACTGCACAATCGGCAGGTATAGCAATGCTGATTTTTTTTTTTTTGTTTTTTAAAAGCTACAAACTCAGGTACTGTAGTTATTTCTATGATTTCCATATCTTTGGGTCAATGGTGCATCTGAAGCAACATTTATGGAGTGCAACTGCTTTTCTTAGTCGGATGTCTGGTGTTGTTATATGCTTGTTATGTGTGATACTTCAATCATGAATCTGAAGGTTACCTTTTGCTTAATTTACCAGATATACCCACCTATCAATGTCCTTCCATCTCTCTCACGGTTGATGAAGGTGAGCTTCTAAGCACATGAAGGCCCTCTTAAATCAAAAGGAATGTCTAAATGTTGAAGTAATGAGCAATGATTATGTTCCTAACAATTGATTTGATTTCTTTGCAGAGTGCTATTGGTGAAGGCATGACCCGTCGTGATCATGCTGACGTGTCTAACCAGGTTGGTGAGCAAAAATCAAAAAGAGAAAACTTGCCTGCTGCTCTGAATTGCTCTTGGGTGTCTCTACTCATTTGTTGTTTGTTTTCCAGCTTTATGCCAATTATGCAATTGGAAAAGATGTTCAGGCAATGAAAGCAGTTGTTGGAGAAGAGGCACTTTCGTCTGAGGATTTGGTACCTCTCTCTCTCTCTCTCTCTCTCTCTCACACACACACACACACACACACACACACATATTCCTATGTGTCTGCACATGTGGTTTTGTCTATTTCTTGAGGAAAACCTGTACCTATCATAAACCAACAAATTGATGAACACTTAGATCAATTTGAATGGTTTTGTCTAACAATCATTGCATATATGTGTGGTTTATGTCATTCATGTCAGTCTAGTGTTTAATGCAATCATATTTGTTCTGGACTTTCTAAGTTGTAAAAGAAGCTCTCTCTCACGCCCACACACACCCACACATTCCCATGTGCACATCCGCACATGTAGTTTTGTCTATTGCTTGAGGAAAACCTGTCCCGGTCATGAACCACCAAATTGATGAACATTCAGATCAATCTGAATGGTTTTGTCTAACAATCATTGCATATATGTGTGGTTTAGTGTCTAAAAGAAGCTCGGTATATGAGCTGGTTCAACAACCCAACTAAATCCATCCGTTGGATCCTGTAGACAAGACTGGATCCTTCAGATTGGTAAGGTTGCCAGCAATGACTATGTGAGTAATATAGGTGCTTGTCCAAGGATTATCCAGTATTCTCTCTCCATAGTTGTGTGGCTGCATGCATGTGCATGTCATAGTGAATGACGTAGGCACCCCCCTTCTTTGATGGGCATGGTCTCTCTCTCTCTCTCTCTCTCTCTCTCTCTCTCTCTCCCTCTTTCATCTCTCTTTTATAACATTCCGAAACCAAGTGTCTCTCTTTTATAACATTCCGAAACCAAGTTTCTCTGGTTTAAGAACACATAGATTTTAATTCTTGGAACCCACATGTTTTAAATCTTAGAATCAAAATATCTGTGCATTTCAGATATGTGCCTGCATCCATATAGGTTTGTTCCCTATCTTATTGGTTGTACTAATTGTGTTTATTAATTTGATGAAAACACAGTTATACCTTGAGTTCCTGGACAAGTTTGAAAGGAAGTTTGTTACTCAAGGAGCATATGATACTCGCAATATCTTCCAATCACTTGATCTTGCATGGACACTTCTGCGCATCTTTCCCCGTGAGCTTCTCCATCGTATTCCTGCCAAGACCTTGGATCAGTACTACAGCCGAGACTCTGCTCACTAAGATGCCAATATATTGCAGTTTTGTGGAGATTATTAAAATCCAGCATGAATAAGTTGATGGGTAGACAAGTCCTGACTAGGCCTGTCTGCTAGTTAGATGAGGTTTATTCATTTCGAAATATTGGTGCTATTTATGTCACTTATGTAACTTCAGTAGTTTATACGGGAGACATCAAAAATAATGTGATTTGTTGACTCTTGCATGAATTTACAAGTTTAGCAAAATGATTTTTTTTTTTGATTTGCTATTTAGTTACAAAGGTTTGTTTGGAAAGCCAGTAATATCTTCAAAGCTTGATCGAATGCTAAGTTAGGAATCATGCGTTCAATAAATGATAATAGAAAAGTCTACTTTTCATCAGTTGAATGGGAAGTTTGTACCAATAAAGCTTGCTGTCTTTATAAACCTGGAAGATAACTAATGCATGTATATTTGCACAAAGGCAAATTTCATTCAAATTAGTGGCGGTCACGCTGGGGAAACTCCTACCGAATGGTAATTTTTAAGGTATCATTCTATTTTACACCCAAACAAACCCCCTCCCCTCTCTCTGGCCTTTTTTTTTTTTTTTTTCTAATGCTCAATCTTTCCATCATACAAACCGCAATCCAATCTACCGTATTGTTGGATTGTTCACCTTCCGGTAAATATGCTGGATCGGTCTTTCTGGCCTCTCTTCGAATGCGATGCGTGCTGCTGTTACTCCCACTTCTGAGGCCAACCAAGCTTCTCCTCCCGTCCACCCTCTCTATTTCTTTTACCCACCCTCACGCTCGCCTCCTCCTCTCCTCCGCCAGCCCCGCCCCTTGATCCCCACCAAAACCCTCCTCTCCTCCCTCTCCATCGCCCCTTCTCCTCCTCCAGCCTCCAAAACCATCGCCGTTGTCTTCCTGCCGTCCCTTCCCTCCCCTCTCCGCCCTCCGCGGTGGCTGCTACCACGAGGACTCCGGCGATCCTCCTTCCCTGCTCCCCTTCTGCTCCGGTTGCGGCGTCCACATGCCGAACTCCGATCTCTCCCGGGCTTCTTCTCCCGCCCCTTCTCTAAATCTCCCGACTACCCCGACGACTCCCACCTCTCCCTCTCCCTTAAGTCCGGCCTCGTTGCTCTCTAACAAGACAACCCCCTCGCCGGAAACAAAGCCCCTCTTCTGCGCTCGCTGCCACTCCCTTCGCCCTTATGTCCGCGTAAAGGACCCCACCCCGAGAACCTCCTCCGGGGCTTCGACTTCGAGCGCGTGGTCGGCCCCAAGATGGTCTTCCCGGTCCGGCCCTTGCTCCGTCGTCCTCATGGTCGTCGACGCTGCCGACTTCGACGGCTCCTTCCTCCGCCCGGCTTGTCCCCACTTCCATCGACAAGAACTCGAGGGCGTGGTAGGAGGGCAAGCCCGCCAACGTGGCCACCAAAATCGACCTGCTGCCCTCCTTGGCATCACCGGAGGTGCTGGGGGACTGGGTCCGGAAGAGGGCCCGGGTTGGCTGGAGTGCATTGGTTGAGCGCAGTGAGGAATTGCTGGGTGAGGAATCTGGCGGACCATGTGATGGAGCTCGCGAGGAGCCGCGGGAGTGTGGGGGCCATCCGGTCTCAAAATGCCGGCAAGTATAATGCGACGGGGAGGTGTGTCCCCCGGGGAGCGGGGGTGTGAATCCTGAAGGTCGAGGCTGTTATAACGAGGTTGACGAGGGAGGAGGAGAAGCTGGTGCATATGAGAAAAGAAACGCGCCCAAGACCTTATTGAATCATGGTTAGTTTTTCCATTCAACAAAAAAAAAAGAAGAAAAATCAAGGTTATTTTTTAGATCCTTTTGCACAGCAGCAGATGGAGCCACAATAGTGTTTCGCTTCATTTGCTTGTTGTTAGTAAAGTTGGGGCTCTTGCCTCTGAAGAAAACCATCCTTGAATGAGCTTCGAGCTTAGCACTTTGAAAATATCAAAGTTTAAGATTTCAAGAGACGTTGGTGTGTTCCTTCAGTTTAATGTGATCTGCTCATTTTTAAGCTATAAGAGACATCAAACTTGATGACGTTTAGATGTTCTTCATAAAAGGCCAAAAATATGAAATGTTTTGGGCAAAATGCTTCCTTTTGGACAATATGTTATTCCATGTTAGTGAGACTATACACATGATAGAGATTTTGTAGGCGAAAACCTCAGTAGGTTGGAAAAATATATGCTTATTAAGTATGTGATGTTCAACCAATATGTATGCTTGTCAATTTTTAAGAACCCACTCACTTTTCATGCTTAGTTGATTATTATTCAAATTTCGGAATAATTACTTATGGCGACGTTGAAGGGGGAAGGATCTAAGAGAGAAATTCATTTAATGAACAATGAATTGAACAAAAGTTTTAAGATAAACAGATGAGAAAGAACTGAAGGTGTTGCTTAAATAATGGAATTCAAGAGACTGGTATTGAAAATGGGCCACAAGGGAGAAGTACCATCAGCAAATATAACAAAGGCCGAGATAACAAGCATTTAAGACTAGATCCTTCACCCTGTTTATCCTATTTTGTTTCTCCTTTTATGTCTCTAACTGGAAACCATTCTACACAAAATTTCTCTCTGTCCTTTCTCTTCATTTTCTGTTCTTTCTCGCCGCATTGCATATCCTAAATTCAGCACCTGTAGGTTAGCTTTTATCTTTGACATCGTAGTCTGGAGGAATCCTTTACTTTCGTCATCATGGCAACTTTTTGCTGCTAGCATATCAAAGAATCTTTGTTTTCTATTTATTGTTATTTTGAATAGTGTTGAATGCGGGAAAAAGTTGTTTGTATTATGGTAACCTTTTTTTGTTAGGTTGGTTTGTCATCTTCATGTAACTGAAAAAACTTAAATTAAGTGATAAGAAATAAACTGATGAGTAGAGGAACTAAGCAGTGTGCTTAGGAATGAAATGCAGGTCATGTTCACATGTTATGATGCTTAACCCAGTGAAAAAACAGTGAATTGTGCCCGTGCACAACTTGTGAGCAAATGGTATTGCCAAGTGACAGCAATGTGATTCTGTTACGTGGTTGTGGGTATGAAGAGTCTGGGGTGGGCTATTTTACCTGTGAATGCCTTGGCATATATATCTTAGGGAAAGAGACAGGCCCTTCAGAGATGAAAGTTGGAAACGCTGTGAGCTTTGGGCCTCCTATAATAGTTTCTTTTCTTACATTTTGTAATCTGCTGCTATGATTTTTTTTTTATCTGAGATTAATTAACTGTATTCATCAACAAGCAACACCAAATCTATCTCCAAAACTCAAATATTATCAAATTTCTCAATCATGACCTGGTTTCCTGTGGTCTCTTTATTGTTCTAATCATTTCACTGCTTTTAAACATTTAATTGCACCTGGTTGTGTCTACTTTTGGTTGGGTGGGATGTTAGTGGCAAGCAAGTATAAATTAGTTTTTGATGAGTAGGAGTTTTGTAATGTTTACAATGTGGGAGCTGGAGGATTTTATGGGTTTTGAGAAGATTATCTTAATTTTGATATTAGAATTGTTTCAAATGAACTCCTGTGACTGTCAAAGCTGACACTACATTCTGGCTTCTGTTTTCATCCATAAAGACCTGTTTCGTTGTTATTATTGCACTTTCAGTTCTTGTCAGTTCTTGATACTTAAGCCACCATGGGATTTGGTTTTGTCCTTTGTGATGAGTAAGGGAAATTTTACAACTAACCTGGAAAGGCACTTAAACTTTAGTTAGTGTGAATATTGGAAGCTAGCATGAAATGACTGACTGTGCATGACTTTGACATACACAAACATTTGTGATTTAATGGAAAACAAATATAGAAAACAGGGGAGGGGCGTTCTTCCGGCCAATGGATCCTTTAGATATACAAGGTGCTGTTCTGGTTCTATTCGAGAAATATGACTTTCTTGGTTTTCTTGTGACAAGACATCCAGTGGAGCATTTGCATTAAACAAGGAAACATAAATGAATTGAGACAAAAAAATAAACTGCTTAGAGGAGCTAGGCAATTTGCTTAGGAACGCAATGCGGGCTTAAATGCATATGATGGTCACTGCAATGCAAAAGCAATTTGTGCTCTAGTACAGCCCATGAGCAAATAACATTGCCAAGTGGCGACAATGGGATGCTGTCTGTGGTTGTGGGTGTAGGAGAGTCTGGTGTGGATCATTTTACCTTGGAATATCTTAGCATGAATATCATGAAGGACATGACATTTGGATATGAAGTCTAAAATTTTGTGAGCTTTGGGCCTCCTATACTGGTGCTTTATTTTACCTTATATAATCCACCCCTATGAAGTGGATTTTTCCCCCAGGATTGATTTGCTATGATTATGTCCATCAACAAGTGACACCAAATCCACCTCCAAAATTTGAACTTCGTTGAATTCTCAATCATGACCAGTTTCCTGTGGATCAGAACTGAACGACAGCTAGAAAAGAATTAAAAACTAAAAAAAAAGCAACAGTAATGGTGGCAACCCATCAGAGCTGAATGAAAATCTCTTGGTGCAGCTACCTGTGTGATTATGTTCTTCTATCTTGAGCCCTCGATC
>QRFJ01000030.1:2928549-3143549 GCA_006176705.1 Cocos nucifera
TAATTTTCCTGCAGTTTTGATTTGTGTCATCCTTATTAGTGGATAACACAAATTAACGCATGGTCTGTTTCATTGCCAACGAATTGATATCCAGGTCATTCGAGCAAAGAAGGCAGTAAAAGAGCAACCTGCTGCCTCTGCTGATGATGAAATCTTCGATTCCATTGTGCCTGATATTGTGGTGGCTAGTGCGAGGTATTCTGACCTCTTTTACCCATTTCCAGATGGTATGAGCCTGGCTCATGGAATCAGCAACACATTTGGGTATGGCCTGAACTATGCCTTTGCAGCAGACTTCACAATGGCTTTCCCGGAAGAGAGGATGGAAAACCATTCAGTTGCTGAATAAATTCCAAGGTTTAGGTGGAATTGATGGTGCTTCATGTTTTTTATGTCATAGTACCTTTCATGATCGATAACTCCTAAATAGACGTTGTTGTTGTATCCTGAATAAGCTTGGTTTGTCTCAAATTATGTTACATATATGAGATATGGAAGACAATGCATATGAATCTTGTACTCTATGGAAACTGGACGGCTTGATCTATATTTGGACGTTTGGATCTCCGTGGGATATACCACTAAGCTTCGGTAGAGGTACAATATGCTTAACATCATATGTTGGGGAGGTAGGTGGCGGCATGCATGCAGCCCGTGACCGTTCAGCACTTGAGTGGGCTCCTCAACTTCTAGGCGGGCCGGCCAATCTAGTTGTTGGGTTAGGCTCGGGTTTTAGTTGATCGAAATAGGTAAAAGTCTCGATCTAGTTTGCCTATTATTATTTTCTTGTTGTTGGGATTTTTATTTGAGGTTCTTTATCAGTTGTATCATCATGAATCGCATGTGCTGCTACTTGGTATTTGTTGGTTGAAAGACGGGTGTAAGTTGGGCTCACACCGAACCTAGATCCACCCAACCTGCTCATTGGATAGGATTGAGGTGAGGTTTAATAAATTTGGATTGTGTTTGGGTTCAAAGATCCAACCCGATCCAAATATAAGGTTGATCTTTTAAATAATTATATTTTTAGACGTACTATCAAAATCGACAAATGACGGTGGTTCCAATTTGACTGATGCTAGTTCAACAAAAGTGTTTCAAACCTTTTCTTATCTTAAAATTATTATTTCAACTCAACCTAACCCAGCCTGATCGAGTGGATTGGCTCAGATTAGAGTTAGAAGCCAGGGCTTAGGCTGGGTAAAGTTTACCCTCAACCTGGCCTAGTGTAAGCCCATTGTCAGCCCATGTCTGGACGACCACTGAGTTGTACAATCACACGCTTTTGAATATCAATTATACGAGGAACTTATTAGACTTCTGTTCAATCCTGTGTACCGAGGAGAAGATTGTGGCAGTCAGCAGCGTCGAAGGGGACCATGTAAATGTGGATCTGTGCTTGATTTCTAACCTGGCTAATGGTTTCAACTTATCAGCTCTTGTGGACGGTATATTCTTGTGTGTATTGCCATCTCTAAATCTGTAATCAACATGACTCATTGGGAGACATTTTTCTCATTCATGGTGTCATGTCCGCATCAATTTTTTTTTTTCAGTAAGGCAGAGAGATCATATTAATCTGATATGAATATATCAAAAAAAAAATCAAAAAGTAAAATATCGTAGAGGAATTTGGGCAAAGCAGCACAGTCTTCGCAAATCTAGTCTTCAATATGCTTAGCTACGAAGGAGGTGATTCAATCCCTCCAATAGACAAGCATGGCTTAAAAGATCGTATAGAAAGATAGGCATGTAGCTTCAATCGTACATATGATGAACAAGTATGGTGACGATGGGCAATCTTGGCATAACCCAACAGACATGCCAAAGAACTCAGTCAGTATTTCATTGATCAGAATGGCAAAAAGAGTTGACTATACATAACTCAGGATCGAGCCGAGCCACCTCGTATGGAATCCAAAACTAGCCAAGGTGTATCTCAAGAAGTCTCTCTCATTTGGTCTACATCCTCTCCATATCCAACTTGATGGCCATTAAGCTATGTCAATCGGACACCCTCTAGAGATCATACATAGAGTCATGGACAATGAGCACATTGTCCGTGATGCTTCAGCCACCCATAAAGGCCTCCTACTCTGGACTAATAAGCATTAGCCAAGGGAGTATAGGCTTCATCCTATTGACTATCAGCTTTGCGATAACTTTGTACATGATGGTGCGTAAGTTGATAGGTCTATAGTGTCTAGGCTCAAATGCATCTTCCCTTTTCGGGATCAAAGCAATAAAGGTCTTCTTTTACTCTTCTAGCATCCTGGATAAGAGGAAAAACTGTTGGATAGCTACTGTCACCTCGTGATGGAAAAAAAATGAAGGAAAATTTTCAGGCCCCAGAGCCTTATCTTCTATCATGGACCATAGTGTCTCTGAACTTTCCTAGCCGACACTGGACATATAAGGAAGTCATTATCAGAGTTAGGAAGCACTTGAGTTGGTTGTAGAAAGTTAAATGATAAGCTCTCTCAAGTATTATTCGTCCACTTTGATTTGAAAAACTGAAGGATTTTCTATCTGATCGTGTCAATGCTAGCTGCCATTGATCCATCACTCCACTCTGAATGCTGCTCCTTGTTTTAATGATGGTGGATTGGTGAAAAATTTGGTATTTCTATCACCCTCCCAGATCCATTGCACCCTTGATTTTTGTTTTCAAAAAATCTCTTGCTATCTAAAAAGAGAGTGATGCTCCAATAACAACCTCTTAAGCTCAGCTAAGTTCTAATCAATAGTCCACTGTTCTCATCCTCCCTTAGCTAGAGATCAGTAATAGAAGCCTCCATGATTTCAACTCTTCGAAAGATGTTGCCCACCACTATTCGATTCCACCTCCGGAGTCACCTCTTTGTGAGTTATAATTTGTAGGTCACTATGTATATGGCATCCCTGTGCATTGGAACCTCCTAAGTACCTCCCACAATATCCCATGATTTGGGGTAAGTAGTCCAATTTTTTTTAAAATGAAAAGGGTAAAAATATGCAATAGAAGACGCAGAACACATCCAAATAGGATAGTAGTCAGAAGCTATGAAAGGTAAGTGGTGCACTTGATAGTTGGAGAAATTCTGGATCCAGCTGGCCGATGCAAGGGCTTCGTTGATCCTCTCTCAAACTATGGCCTGACCTAAATGATTATTGCACTAAGTATATTTCAGCCTAGAATACCCAAGATTGATCAATCCATTCATAGTCATAAAATCTTGAAATTCTCTAATTTCAAGTTTATCAACATAAGCTCTGCCCCTTTTTCTTTTGGTCAAGGCCCAAAATGCAATTAAAATCACCAACCATCATGCATCGGGTACCCCATAATAACAAAGTGGATAGCTCAAATTTGTTCATTAGATTCTGTAATATAACAACAACTGCTTGTTGATTACAATTATGGAACACATCCACTTATACATATCCAATTCTCTATACAATAGTGATTCCGCTAGACAAGCTTTGGGATTCAATTGCACAAAAACCCCAAGAAGTAGGAAAATAATGACAAATGCACAACAAACTCCTCCCGACTAGATGGATTCCGTACAACATGCATAAATTAGGGTTATGCAAAGAGATCAACCTTCTGAACATGCTTAAGAAGGATGGTTTCCCCACACTCTTGGCAATTCCAGATAAGAATCTTCGATTGAAAAGAAATTAGCCCATTAGGCCCAGTGCCCAACTCTTCTGAACTATCTCCTCCTAGGTGAGTTGCAGCACTAGCCAACACCTCGCTGCTCGATTTCACCACTCCCTAATGATCCCATCCAACCATCGGTGGAGAAGAGCAAACCACTACACCATCAAAATTTGCTGTTCCAATAGGAGCCTTGGAAGGCAGCCTCATTGGGGACTCCTGAAGAGCACTTGAGCCCAATTCCAATGGAATAATTTTCTCTTTTTGAGCCTTATCTCTAGTTGAGGTAAAGCCCCCCTAAGCTAGGGAGGGCCGTTCATTCTAACAACTATTCATCGCCATGTGTTGGACATTGCCTAGACACTGATCCTTGTCAAAGTTACTATTGGAGTTTAGAGTTTGTTGCTTAGGGTCACTGCTGTAACACTGACCAGTGCAACATCGGTACCTACTGCATTGGTCTTCAAGTTCAAGGATGGGGGTGGAGACGAAGGGGGATCGTTGGACTTACCTTTGATTGGGTTTTCCACACTAATTATGATTTTCTCCACCTGGGCCATGCCCTCCATTCCTCTCGGTGATTTTAGGCTTCTAGCTTGCTTCAGACTCGATCCACAGCCTGCCTCACCCATCACCAAATCAGGCCCTCTTAACTCTTCAGTCAGCCCATCTTCTCAACTTCCATGGCTTGGTTTGATCCATTAAAGGCCCAAAGGAAAGCCCAACCCCACGATTGGGGCCTGTTGCCCACCTCAGCCTACCACTTGGCACCTAACGAGTCAATCTTCTCTATAAATTGATGGCGAGCAACTTGTCAGTTTTTGCCATCCATCCAAGTGGGGAGGCGATCAGATCGAACTCGGTTGATTCCCAGGGGAATTTGGATAAGATGGAGAAGACCAATTTTTGGATGACTCAGGAGCTAAACCAATCTCCTTCCTCACTAAAGGGGCCCCCTTCATCGGCTTAGGTTGCCAGACTTTTTCCGTCGCCAGCCATGGGCCCAACAAAAGCTCCTCGTTTATCGTTTCTGCATCCCCAGCTTCTGCACAAAACCATCGGATCAACTTCAACCTCTCCCATAGGGGGTGGCAAAATTATCCCATCAAAAGGTAGGACCACTAGTCCCCTCCATCGAAAGCGACGTCGAAAAGGTGCAATCGACCATTAAATGATCCATTCTCCCACATCGAAAGTAGAATGAGAGGATATTCTCATAGATAAAGTACTGCCAAAAATCCTAGTTTTCTTTATCAAAACTCCAGGTTTCAACAGCAAGCGAGAATCAAGCTCTACCTTCACCTTCACGTAGCCCAGCTTCCTCAGCTTTCTATAATAACCTGTCCATTGAAAGAGGTTTTCTGGCCACCTTCGTGATACTCATGATTGATGCTTTATCCCAATACTCTGTCGGCAATCTAGGCAATCTTAGCCAGATCATCGTGGTGTTCACCATGTCTGTTTTGGGAATGAAGTCTAGAACCCATTTCTCCATCGCCATTAACTAGCTGGCAACAAGTCATGGCTTGCTAGAGAGGGTCATATCCCTATCCTCCTCCGATTTGAAGTAGAATGCCATATGGATTTTAGCCAAAATACAGGATTCCATCTCATATTGAGATTTCTTCTAAGTTGAAACTCTCCAGCCACCCAATCAGTTGATACCCTCTGATCGAGGCTTCAGCCAATTATAGCTAGCATTTTCTAGTTTTGCCTCGCCATTCCGATCTGCTCACTAGGGAGCTCAAGGATCTCGATGAAATGATGTTGGAGCCTCTCCAACTTCTCCTTTATTATATGATCCAGAAGGCCAATTGCCTATGCTAACAAGAGCGGCCACCTTATCCAGCTCCAATTGACGCCTGACCGCTCCCACCGAAAGAACCCTCAATGGATTCCCTGCTCTTGTCCCCCATGATGCACCCACTATTCGACAAAAAGATCCAAGGTTATATAAAGATTAAAATAGTCACTTAAAGCACCCACGTACCATTTCTTCAAAGTATACACATCAGTTTCTTTTATAGTCACAATGATTAGCAAAATTTATAGTTTGTTTGTCCAATTTTGGTATAAAATTATGTAGAGAAATTTTGCTCCTATCGAGATGATAGAGTATCCACTCTTTAGAAATTCAAAATTAATAATCAGACAATCAAATTAAAGATCCACATAGTTGATTATGATCCATGCTAGTAAAAATATACAAACATCAAAAATCATGTTTTGGTAATATCTGATCTATGCATCATGTAGAAATTTTAAAAAATAGTTAAAATGATATGAGATTGAGTTTGCTATGACTTAAGCATTAAAATCTATTTATTTTACTATATACATACATACATACATACATACATACATACATACATACATACATACATACATACATACATATATATATATATATATATATATATATATATATATATATATATATATATATATATATATATATATATATATAAACTCTATAAATTATGATTAAAAGTGGATTCTTATAAATATTTTATAATATATTTTAGGATACCAGCATAATAAAAAATACTTATTTTTTTATTTATTTGATGCATAGATTAGAAGTCATGAAAATATATGATTTTTAGTTTCTGCATGTTTTTAGTGATATATAATGATCAATAATATGAACTTTTAATTTGAGTATCTAACCATTGTGTTTGGATCTTAAAAAAAGGTACATATCTTTTTCTCTTAAGAGAAGTTTAGTCCATCCCAACTATGCATGCATATCTTCAAAAATAGTTTGCAATAAGTAGAGAATTTTTTAGAAAATGTAGTGGATGCAAGAAGTTTCCTGTGGAGTTGGATGTTGTTTTCAGGGGCAATGAAATTAGTGCACAACATATGATGCAGATGAATTTGATGAGCCCTCGGCAACTAGATGTTAGAGTCTATGGCAAATGGCACGCTATTGGAGGGTAAGCATACCTTATTTTCTTTTGCATACTGAATTTAATTGCACTGAGAATTGAAAAACAATGATCCTGCCCAACTAATTTGCGTGCTCTTGGCCCTTGAAACTTATATAAACTTGTTTGGTGTTTGCTATGCCTCTCTATGAGCTCTACGTATGAACTAGCATGTCATGCCTTAATTGGCGAAAATTTGAAGACGCAGAAAGCCTACTCAGTTGAAGCCATGAATTGTCAAGTAGGAACAAGTTGGCATGCCTCCTTTTTTTTTTTTTTTTTTTTAAAAAATAATAATAATAATAATTATTATTATTATTATTATTTAATTATTAAATTAGTTATATTAAAAAAATTATTATAAATATGACCAAAATCAAATCATGAAAATGGTAATCATAAAAGATGCTATTTAATCAGTCATACTATTTTTTTTTCTATAAATATATTAAATCAAACAGTAAAAATATCGTATAATCAGCCAGAAAAGCTGATTCTTACGGGTCTCGAACTCAATTGCCAGCCAGGAGATCATCGTCCACGAGTCTCCTTCGAAGACATGTCATTCATCAAAGGGCGGGTAATTGAACTATTGAGAGGCAACCTATGTGATCTCCCTTGCGGGTGTTCATAGAAATTGCGGAATACTAAAACGATCAACAGCATACGAGGTGGAAATTCACGAATATCCAAGAAAATGCATTTATAGTCTAAACTATTGGTCACCGCACATCTCGCAAAGAGATTCCATGACGGTACGATCTTGGATCAAAGGACCGATTTTCTCCGACCACTCGAAATCAATATCAATATATGTACCCCAAAAAATCACTCGAAATCAATAAACCTGAGCAGAAAACCCTCTCTCTTTTTTACCAAAAGTAAAAAAAAGCTCTGGTACAGCGTCCCTGCCCTCCTCCGCCGGCCACGTTTGTTTCCACTTCAGGAAGGGGGATTGTAACCAGTCGACGATCTTCCGCTTCTTTTTCTTCTCTTCTCTTATTATTTTATATATACGTAGATTGGAAAAAAAAAAAAAAAAAAAACGGAAATCAGAAAAGAAGGCAAGGAGAGATCGATCGGGAGATCGTGGTGATGGCGACGAGATACTGGATCGTCTCTCTTCCCGTCCAGTCGTCCGCCTCCTTTCAGTGGAGCCGCCTTCAAGAATCCATCTCCAAGCGCTCCTTCGACACCCCCGTCTACCGGGTAATCTATCGATCCCCTCTTCAATCTCTAGATCGTTCTTTCCTTTTTTTCTTTTCCTTTTTGGTCCTGTTTTTAGGTTTTCAGGGGTTCTGCCTGGACCGACGTTTTGAATTCTTAATTTCGATCTTGATGCAGTTCAACATCCCCGATCTCCGAGTGGGGACCCTAGATTCGCTGCTCGCCCTCAGTGATGATCTTGCCAAGGTACTTGTTGGATTTTCTGATGGTTTGTTTGGATTTTCGCTCTTTTCTTTTACTGTGATGTTGATTCGCGAGAATTCGCAGTCGAATGCGTTCATAGAGGGAGTATCTCATAAGATCCGGCGCCAGATTGAGGAGCTGGAGCGGGCTTCTGGCGTTGAGGGTGGTGCGCTGACGGTGGATGGGGTTCCTGTAGATTCCTACCTTACGAGGTAACAGAATAGCGGTGACGAATCGGAATTTTGATTTTTTCGGATGCGTTTTGATGAAAAGT
The DNA here is from genome assembly GCA_006176705.1 of Cocos nucifera. Lineage (NCBI taxonomy): Eukaryota > Viridiplantae > Streptophyta > Magnoliopsida > Arecales > Arecaceae > Cocos > Cocos nucifera. Next base: position 2,936,807 of record QRFJ01000030.1, read on the forward strand.
TTTGATTTTGCGGGAAAATGAATGGTTTTGGGAATGGCAGGTTTGTTTGGGATGAAGCCAAGTACCCGACAATGTCACCGCTAAGGGAGATTGTTGACAGCATTCATGTCCTAGTAGCAAAAATTGAAGATGACATGAAGGTGAGTTGATGATTCTCTTTTGTTTCTTTAAATTCTTCTTCTTTCATTCAAATATTTTCTTCAGTAAGATTGTTTTATTAGTATTGCTGTCCTTTCTTTTAGGATCACCAAGTAATAAGCATGAAAACAATAATGTGAATTGAAAACTTAGATTAGACTCTAGAGAACCATAGATGATCGAATGATCTCATTTACTTCTTATAAACTTCCATGGTTTGCTAAGTAGTTATTAATTATACATAAATATGAATTTCAATAGTGTTTTGTATAGATCTTGCAAATGGCTTAGACCTCGACCTGACTGGGAACTAAATATCAAACGGATTTGATATCCTAATGGGACCCTTTAGATTGGTTGTTGGTCCTGAAGACTAAAGATGTTAATTGAGTCGCTTAGGCTGCAGAAGTTTATGTCAACCATGGCCTCAACCCAGTTATTGTGTTTCATCGAGTATATACATATCTGTATGTTTGAGACTTTAATCTTGGTTTCTACATAAGTATCTAGGGCTCAAGGTTGTCAAAGCCAAAAGGTGCCCTTAAGGCAAGAAGACCCGTATATTGCTCCTATATTGCCCGAGGTGCTATACACCAGAATGGTGGTTGCCTGAGGAAAGCATGGTTCTAATTTATGCAAAGTTCAATAATTGTGTTGAAAATAAGTTCTTTTTGTATATGAAAAAAGTACAAACATCATATGATTGATTATTTAGGTTTTGATGTGCTAAATCATCTTGGATATTAGATTTCATGTTTCACATCTTCCAAAGCACCACGTTGAAATACCACTTTTGATAACATGTTTTTAAATCAAAGCCATCAAGAATAAACTATCAAATATCCTAAATGGCTTGAAAATTCAAACATAAAAATAAAATAAAATAAAATCCCGCTTCACAAAACATTTTTCATGTTGATAAACAACACTCAACACAAAAGTGCAAACCATTGAACATCCTAGAGTAGCCTTTTATTTATGAGGGGTCGAATAGACCAAAATCAACATCAAAATAAAGCTAATAGAGCTCTGAAAGAATGCATGAATAGGATAGGAAGCATAGTGCTGGACATTGGAGAGGCACTTGCTTGAATTCCTCTTGTTTTGTCTCAGGGGCTTGCATGGGTGCTGCTTAGTAAACATGCTTTACCTAGAGATTGTTGATGCAACAATTCAGGATCTCATCCAAAAAGACTAGCCGGATTGTATTATTTGGGTTCCCTAGTCCTGTATAAGTATCTAAGATCTATCCAACGAATAACCGATGTGGGAGTAAATACGCATCCGCACTCCTCACATACTTTCCCCTTTTAAGTCCTAACGTCCTCACCAGGCTAAAGGTCCAAATCCATACTTTCATTCACAAATACCATGATCGGCCCATGATCAACCCAATGAATCCGTGCTGCAGTATCTCCTAGTCCACATAAGTTATAGATTGGATCGATTTTGATACCATTTATAACAATTCAGGATCTCATCCAAAAAAACTAGCTGAAATATATTATTTGGGTTCCCTAGTCCTGTATAAGTATCTAAAATTTTTTCAGTAAATAATCAATGTTGGACTAAATACATGCCGGCTCGGGTCCTCACAGTTGAAGCACTTAATATAATGGTTACCTTTGTACTTATGCTGTTTAATATTCATTCTTATGGAGATATTTGGTAGGTCACCCATAAAGTTTAAAGGTTTTCTTATTTCATAGTCAGATTCCTCTTTCTCTGCCGTTGTAGCTTATGTGGGAACCTTATTATTCTTCTTCCTCCATATTTTTTTCTTTTTCTTCTGATAAGAAAGAAGTTCAGTGAAAGGCACTTAATTATTATAACGTCAAGAACTCAATGTGGTAAAGTCTCATCCAGTCATTAGGATGTAATTTTCTATTACCCATCTCCTTGAAATGAAGCCTAAGCTTGCCATGTAAATTTGTATATTGCAGGTTCGTGCAGCGGAGTATAACAATATCCGTGGTCAGCTTAATGCAATAAACAGAAAGCAGAGTGGAAGGTATCACTGATCGGTTGCCACTTTGAACATTTCATACCTAAAACTGTAACTTTATAGGATGGGATTTCAAGATCTTTTGCAAATCTGATGTTGTATACTTGTATTCTCCTCAAAAGGCATCGATTTGCAACATTGAATTAAAATTACATTTCTTTGTAATTCAGCTTAGCTGTCCGTGACCTTTCCGATTTGGTAAAGCCAGAGGATATCATCACGTCAGAACATTTAGTGACACTTCTTGCTGTTGTTCCCAAGTATTCTCAAAAGGACTGGCTCTCAAGCTATGAAACATTGACGACCTACGTGGTAAAGCTTCTTCTTTTCTATATCTTCATAATTGATGTAAGCTGTGGTTAGGATGATCAAAAGGATTTGATGATATAAATCTGATCTAGCTCCTTTTCTTGTCTCTAGTCTTTATAGAATTATCTTTTGCTCGTGCATATGATTGTGGAGTGGCATTCTTTTCTGAATATACTGCACCAATGGTCTAACACATACTATACAAAAATTTTAGAATTTTTTTATGAGATATCATATGTATTTGATGATGCACATAAAAACAATGATAACCATCAATGCTTGTCCCAAGTCAGGTGTATAATCCTTGTTCATCAATCATTTTTATGGAGGTTTACTTTCAGTTGCATAGGGATCAGAATAGTAGCGAATAGCATTGGCCTACATAAACAAGATGAATTACAACATTTGAATGTTAAGGCACATCTTTAAAAATTTTATTTAGAGTAGGTGCACTAGGTGTAGTATGTCACAGGTTATGCTTGATCTTTTTTAACATTATTGGTCATTAATGAACTGATGCAATCATAGGCCATGAGAAATTCTGTAATACATCTTAATGAAGGAGATATGGTTGTCTAGAATGATGGGATCCTCATGAACTTGGGTCAGTATTTTATAGATTTGCTATTGTTTAGCTCAATTTAATCATTCCAGCATGAACTTGGGTCAGTATTTTATAGATTTGCTATTGTTTAGCTCAATTTATTTTTGAGAAAAGTAGGAAGCAATTCCTTGGAGTTACTTATGAGGAAATGGAGAAAATATAAAGCATTGGCAGCCCAAAAAGCACTATACTCAAGGACAAGATTGAATGAGGAGTGCACACTTTGGAACTGATAGCAGGAGAGAGGACAAGGGAAAAAGCAGATACGCAGTCACACCACTGGCACAACTGGAAAATGAGCAGAAGCTTTCGTCTTGCAACAAGAACTCTTGCTTGTTCACCTTGGCCAAAATCTGAAAGCCATTAGCTAAACATGTTTATGTTAGAAATGGACATGCACATAATTTAATCCGCAATTTTAAGTGAAATCAGAAAGTCTCTTTTGCATCATTGCAAAGATAATTCCGTTACTTAGGGTTTATCTACTTTATCACTCTATATGAAGAGGTTAATATGTACTTAATCAATTGCATGTTGGACAATAAGTTCCATATTTGCTTCTTTAAGTTTGGTAGTGCTAACATTATATGAATTTATTTAGGTGCCTAGATCAACAAAGAAGTTGCACGAAGACAATGAGTATGCTCTTTACACTGTCACACTCTTCGGTAGGGTGGCTGATAACTTTAAAACAACTGCACGTGAAAGAGGATTCCAGGCAAGTTTCTTTTATGAAAGGCACGTTGTAGTTCACAGATTATGTTATGGTTATTTGTTCTGCATCGCATGTTGTTTTGAGTTGCTAGAACATGGATAGGTCTTTAGTGATTTTCTTTTGAACTTTCTTGTTTGTATTTTTTTTTTTGAAAACTTGTCTAATCTTTCCTATCCATTTTTTCTTCTGATAAATCCTAGTTTAATGCTTTTGGTGATCCAGATTCGTGAATTTGAATACAGTCCAGAAGCACAAGAGAGTCGGAAGCAAGAGCTGGAAAAATTATTGCAAGATCAGGAAAACATGAGGAGCTCTCTTTTACAATGGTGTCATGCTAGTTACGGAGAGGTACATTTACTATTTCACTTGCACTATCTACTATTAAACTCGCTGGTTGTTTTCTCTGATATGAGGTTCTTTCCATCAAGAGAATTAAACACATGATTAACATGTGTGTCACGGAAGAGGAAAATGAAATGTAAAACATTGTGACATTGAAGTTTGTATCATAAGTTGAAGTAACATTTTATTGCATGGAACAGATAGCCTTTACCTTTGAAGATGCTTCATTCATGTCTCCCTATTGTGTCCCATCTATATCACTACCTAGTTATGAAAGCCAATCCTTGCTTCTTAGGACAAAGTTTTACTTCATGATGTTATTCATAAATTGTGCACATAAAAATTACTACTTCGCCATTTATTGGATCAAATCATCCAGAATGGCGTGATTCATTGAATTGTATATTCTTATTTCACACTATAATTTTTATTTGATGACTCTTAGGGGCAAATAGTGTACCTAGATGCTTCCAGTAATCCATCTTTCCTTCTTAATAGAAACTCTATATTTTCTACATCTACTCTTCATATTTTATTAACTTAACCTTCCTTGATTAAAATAAGCTTTTTAGAGGTCCGGATCAGATTTAGCTACTTATTGTTGGATGCCAAAGAGGGTTATGGGTTTTTTAACTCTTCTTGTGTGAAGTTGCTCCATAGCAATGGGCAACACTTAGAAGTTTCCTAAACAAACAAGATACACCATAAAAAGGAGAAGTGCAAATTTTCAAGACTCACAAGACTTGGAAGTTACCAGTATCATGCATTGGTAGCATTGATTGAAATGTATCCAGGCATGTTCTGAATACAAGGCAATAAAAGTATGCTGGGGTTGAGAGTGGTTTACCTATTAGGGAAACTCGAGGCATTAAAATCTCAAGAGAACTGATCTCTGTTTCCAATGATAGAAAGGCTGGTTAAGAAATTAGTGTGAATGCGAATTACAAGCTAAATATAAGTGTGCGATGAGGAGATGGGGTTTTAGTTCCCAGGGAACAACTAGCTTAGTTGTTCCTACCAGCAAATGACACTACATACCCTTATGTCGCACTAGATAGTTCTGAATGCATGGAGGCATTTCTATCATTTGGCAGATGCAATCAATGCACGAAAAACTAAAACAATCTATGCAGGAAGAGTGCGCTGATTGCATATGCCAAATGACAGAAATACCCTCATGTATGTACAACTACAATACATTGGGGTAAAAATGTCATTTGTTAGTGGGAACAACTAAGCTAGGCCATTAATCTTGGATATCTTGATCTCGTCTGGTATTTTATTTCCGATTTTTTTTGGTTCTATTGTTTTTGTAACCTCTTGCCATTGCCTTAGGGCAACAACTGAACTGGGTGGGTTTTATTAAAGATGAGAGTTTTTATAGAGATGTGGTAGTGGGGACATAATACATCCAGATTTGAGTAGAGAGCTGGAGTTAGCTGCCTGACCAAGTAGTTTGGATGATGACCGTTGAAGATAATACATGAGTAGGGCCTGGTTGTTGAGGATATATTTTTTTTGTTTCTTGGAAATGTAGCCACAAAGTAGAACAAAGAGGACATATAGGAAGGAGAGGACCAGGGCCTTGGAATTAGGGAGTTAGTCTTCTGCCTATGGGGTTTTTCAGTTTTTCCTATTGCTGTGGAGCTTTCTTGTTTTTCTTATTGTTTTTTTTCCCCTTTTTTCTTTTTTGTTTGTGCTGTTGTTGACTAACATATTGTTTTGTTTTTCCTACTGGAATATGCCCTTCAGGTTTTCAGTGCCTGGATGCACTTCTGTGCTGTGCGTGTCTTTGCAGAGAGCATTCTCAGATATGGTTTGCCGCCATCATTCTTGGTATTAGAGATTCTACCATCTCTGGTCTTTCTGATTACAGTTTAGGTTGTAACCAGCACTATGTGATTTTCTATTGAAATATTCTTTTCAGGCAGCAGTATTAGCACCTCCAGCGAAAAGTGAAAAGAAAGTTCGGTCTATTTTAGAAGAGTTTGGTGGTAATATCAATAGGTAATTAATATGATCATGTGATTTTCATGTAGTAGAACAGCTAAGTAACCTTTGTGACATTAGATTTATCTATAGCTTGACGTCCTTGGTTCTTTAGGGTACCAAGCTTACAGTCTGTTGTGGGAACTTAGTTTGTGATTATTAGATTTAATTTAATGCTGACGGTAAGTTTTATCTTTCAGTGCGTTCTGGAAATCTGAAGATGAAGTAAGCTTGGCTGGTATGGGTGGCGAAGCCGAGGCTTATCCCTATGTCTCTTTCACTATTAATATTGTTTAATACAAAGTAAGTTCAGGTTGCCCCTGCTCAACCAGTTCAAAAATTTTTGAGTAATTATGTTCGGTCACAATACTGATGCATAGTTGTGTACTGTATTTATCGTCTCTTGTCTAATTCTTTTTCATATATGTGGTATTGCTCAGAATCTTGTTCTAGGTTTCAAATAATAATCAATATTGTGTCTTTTTTAAACTGATTATACCACTCATTTCATGAATGGAACTCTTTGACATGTTCTGTCCAATAAGTGATGCGTTCTTATGTATTGTGAACCTAATGGGTTGTCTTGTAAACATCACTTGGCTGGGAGTCTCAATAGCATTCTCCAGTGATAAGAACAGCACTTCTGTGATCAAGTCTATTATATTTGTGTTCACTGGATTTTAATGGGTATCTTACACGTTCCTCCAATCACGTCGTTTATTATGAAACAAAGGCTTTATAAATATTTCGAAGAGTAATTTTTTTTAGTTCTAAGGTTGCCTTTTTTTTTGGTTGTCTTCGCTAGGGTGGTCAATGCTATATCAGTAAGTTGGACCTGTTTCTGTGTAGAGGTCTCACATCACAAGAAATAATTCGACTTTCAAAGTCTGAACTGTTTTCGGTAGGGTTGATTAACGGATTTCATAAGTAGAGTTGTTTAACGGGAAAACTAGACCAATTTTTTGGTGCTGTAATGAAATAATTAGGGGTGGTTACAGATTATTTCTTGTTCACATCACAAGTCAGATTTGATGTTGGTTTTTTGTTTCGTTTTTATTTAATGAAGTTACGTGTGTTGATTCTATCCTGATGTTCAACCAACGTTCAGGTTGGGAATTGTCACATTGTCTTTTTTTTTTCTTTTTTTTTAAAAATTTTGTGCTGCATTTTCTCTGTTGATATGTGGGTCCCTACGCTGATCTCAGCGAGGTTCTCTTTCTGATTTAAATATTGTTCATATAAATAGGCCTGACATTATTTATGGGTGTTTGTCATCGGCAAGCCAGAGTTAGTTCGTGTGGCATTCATGCACCCGATGGATATAACTCGTCCGCCTCCGTCTGAAACAAATGTAAAACTAAGTTCTCAGCTAGTTTGTATTAGATCGAGTACCATCGATCTTCAGTTGCGGAAACGAAAGTTTAACATGTGTGTATCAAAATGCGCATGAAATGGATGGTCGTAGACCTTTGAAAATGGTCATTAATCCAAAACAATTAGTTAAAGCATTAGTCATCCCAAGACGTTGGGAGTCCTGGTTCCGAATTTAAACTAACGGGGATTCTTCAAATTCTCGTTGCGGAAAGGAGGATCTTCGGTCACTTTGACATCATTTTCATTTTTTATATTTTTAAAAATAAAAATAAAAATTTATTTTTATTTTGTAAAGATTTGTAAATAAAAATATATTTGTTATAGTAGTCGGACCTGATTCAATTAGAACATGGGATCTGATTCAATTAGAACATGGGATGTGTATGAATTTTTAAAAAAAATATTTAAAATATATTTGAATCAAAATGGTATATTTTACTTTAAACTTGGTTCGATATAGTATTAAATTAAATTCTTTTTTCAAAATTATAATTATTTTTAAATATGTAGATAATAAATTTCTTCTTCGATTCGATCCGATCTTTTTTATATATTCGACCAAATCTGATCCAACTCTTAACTTTTCTTGATGTGATCCATCCCGACTTGAGGCAGATACAAGATGAGATGAATACGGATATATGATTTTTAATTACGGAGTGGATTTAAGTATTGGTCAATTCGATCCATATTCGAGTTGTTGCGATTCGAATGTTGAGATGATGATGGTGGTGGTAGGATAGTGAAGACTAAAGTGGTGACAATGATCAATATAGAGACAATGGTTGCAAAGACATTTACAATGGCGAAAGTGGTGCTAATGGTGACGGTAAAAGATAAATAAGAATTTCATACTTTATTTTTGCTTAAAAATAATAAAATAATAAAAAAATAAAAATAATAGTTCAAATATATTTATATTTTAATTTAAATGGTGTTGTTTTTAAAAATAAAAGGGATGCCAAAAAAGCTTTTATTTGCATTCTATTCAGCTAGTTTTAGTATGGTCGTTTGCACGAGATGTTGGAATGTTATTCTGTTAGGTTGCGATATGTTCCGCATGATAGGTTGTAGTTTAAAACCTAGCTCTTTTGCCTGAGAATTTAGTGCCAGGTTAGTAATTGAGGTAGTACTGGAAGGGGTGGCCCCTAGGCTCTAGTGTTATAGAATGTAGCAATTGGTAGCGGGCTACTAACTGGGTCGCGTTCTTTATAGCGGAGCATTCAGATAAGATTCTGTGGACTGATCACTTTTGGAGTTGCTGTGATATTTTTATTATTATTATTATTTTATTATATTTACTAGATTTGTATGAATGCTCTGTCCTGGAAGAAGAAGAAGAAGAAGGAGCAAACAAAAAAAAACACTCGGGGCTTGAAACCATATCATCCTGAGGTGGTAAGATGATTTCCCGTGCATCAGCGTGGGCGCATCATTAGTTCTTGTCGGGGTTATCATTCAGAGTACTTGGGGTTATAATTCAGAGGACTTGGCCACATTTGTCCCTTCGAAGGGTAGTGAAAATGCCTTCTTCAGGTAACCCTCCTTTAGGCCAACGTTCTCTCTCTCTCTCTCTCTCTCTGTGTCTTTTGGGGGGGATGAAAATGGAAGCTAAGAAGCTTAGACTCCTTACATTACCGTAAGGAGGCAGGTTCCGAGTGGGATGCATCAAGCTCATAACAAAAAAGGGACCGGATTCCATCATGGCAAGAATGCAGCTGAAAATAAAAAAAGGTTTTAGAGAGACGCCCCAGAAGCATTGTAGGGTCGATGTGAACTAACAATCTCACGAAACAGACCCTGGGTCATGTCATGTAGACCAGAAGCAGAGCAATAGTTGTAGAAAAAGTCCCATACTGAAAACTGCGGAATGGGAGGAACAAGAGCCATCTCCACAAGAAAAAAGCAAAAAGAGATATCTCGGGGCCGGGATCCCTTTCTGTTGATCCCAGACTTTACCAAAACCCGGTATTTGGGCCGCAGAGGATTGACCAATCGTTTAGACAGTGCATAAGTTTGCAGGTAATGGTTGCGGGAGAGGAACCATTGTGGAAGATGCGCGCATTCCTCTCCTGCCAGCAGCTCCAAATAAAAGCAGCAATGAACATATAGATAGAAGGCTGCAGCTTTTAAAGAAAGAAGAAATTAGTCCAATCACTATGGAGTTTGCAAACATCACCTTCAGGACAAGGCACTGCAAGGGAGGAATTAATAGCACAGACCATAAGGTTGTTGAAAAGGGGAATGAGATGAAAGGATGATTAACCGATTCCACAGAATCTCTGCCAAGAGGACGGCCACCGAAGCACCTCCCAGTTCCCTTCTGTAAATTATCCCTTGTATTGATTTTGTTAACAAGATAAAGCCACGGACGACATTTAACCTTCGGCAGCACCTCGGTTTTGCAAAGAGTTCGAGCCAGATTCCATTTTATTTCTCAGGAATTTATGAAATGGTAGAGGGAAGCAGAAGCAAAGTCTCCAAAGGAACTAAGTTGCCAGAGGATGCTGTCTCTGTCCGAAGACAAATGGAAATCGACAACGATGGCATTCAGCTGGGTGAACTCTTCGTGGGTAGTCCGAGAGAGTTGGGATTAAAAAATTTGTCAATAGTACCATTTTTCAGACGGCAACTTAGATAAACGTGTGGAAACAAGTTTTGAAGAGGAGCAATTCAAAAAATTCTGCGAGCTTCTCTGCATGATCGATCAGTTCTGCGTGCTTCCAAATGGTGCGCCATTGCTCGATCGTTATAAAGACTCAGAAAAAGAATAGTACAACATCAATAGTTAATTAGCTTGCTCAAAAGTATGGCTTTACCGCTTTAGTCAAAGAAAATAAGGTGTAATGCATGGGACTGGATTTTTGCATTCATCTCTAAGTCATGAATTATATGCCACGGAGGAAATTACATTTTTGTGAAACTGTTTGAAAGCTAATGGGAGTTCATCTCTCAATAAAAAATAAAACTAACCAGAATGCAATTCCACGGTCAAGAATGTTGTCTTTTTCTTGAAGATAAGTGGAAGGAGGAAGGTACTTAACCCACACTTTCATTAAATAGGAATATAGTATATAGTGATGCTACAGGTTGGGATTGTTGTTCCCCTCTCAGTGGAAGGGTGCACTGCTTTCCAGGTCACATGGTTACATTGTGAGCTAGCAGACAGACAGAGCCACCCACGTGTTTTAACGTGAAGCACCCAAGTGTTCACGTAGGGAGCCATGCAAACCACCAGGGAGATGTCGAAACATACAAACCGAAAACCTCGTCCCACCCTTGGTGCAATAACTTTTATATGTTCATCGTACGATAAGTCTAGATGCGAGATTTCGATGTTCAAATTGGAATGAGATGCATCCAGTGGTTAAACAGGCAGGCCCTTGGATTAGCTTTCTTCAAATCTAGACACTGTTATTCCACTCCTTCCATATACAGACACCAGGTCATGACTAACCAAAAATGCCCACCAGGCAGCTGGCATTGAGGAAGTTGGCCCTTGGATTTCGTCTGGCTTTTCATTGGGTATGGTCCTTGGAATCGGCTCTGGGCTTGGATTTTTGGCTTGCTAGAAATGACTTAAGAGCATCTCCATCAAGGTGCTACCTCACCCTTCTGGAAGGATGTGGTCACCTATCGAGAATCCTAGTTCTCTCCTATCAGATTTGAGGTAGAAATTGGAGAAATTTTTTCCTGCTGGAATGACTGCTGGGTGGGACGCGAAGCTTTGAGATCACTTTCCCCCAGCATATGCTTTGAGATCCTGTGCCTCCAGTTTCAATCCTTCGGGATACCGCACCCTCCAATTCAGGCAGTAGACCGACTTGGAGATGGAGCAGAAATATTCTTTCTTGGTTAATAGTGCATACAAATTTCTAGTTAGTAAGGATGGAGATCTATAATAGGCACAAGTAGGATTTGCAATACTATACCAAGCATATCATACGGTACATCAATAACGAACCATATCGATATTTGTTGAGAGTATCAACACGCTTTGATATCACTTGTTAAGGATCTAGTATCAGCGGATTGCGATAGAAAGAAAGAAAAAAATTAAAACGAGAACAATCAAGTACGTGGATCAATCTAAAGGCTCACCTCCACGGGATATGTAGAACTTCAATATGAAAAAGAAAGAGATACAAGAAGAGATTACCCACTCTCAACTCACGTATACAATCCTCTTAACAAAAAATTATCCTTATCAAACTCTCTCTTGAAGACCTTCTGAAACGATCGCAGATCGTCGCCTAGCTGTCTGCTCGAAGCCCCTGCTCCTACTATCGCTAGCGTCCTTTTTCTGCTCCAATCGTCTCAGGCTCTCTCAAATTCACCAAGCCACATCTTCTATCTCAAGTCACGGCCCTTCTGCCAAACCACACTTTCTACTTTTTTCGATCTGCTGCTTAAATAGCTACGGTTACAGCCCAAAATCCAAGCAAAAATGGAGAAGGACTGCGCGTAGTCTGCGTGCAGAAAGGACTCCCCACGCGTCCGCGAGGCGGCCTGGGCCCAAGCTGCGCCCGCGCCGCGCCCGGCCTGGGCCGTGTGCCCATGCCTGGGCGGCACGCCCGCACTAGGCCGCGCACTGGCTAGCCTACACTCCAGTGCGCGCCTGGGCCGGCCCCAGCAGGCCCACACGCCTGGGTCGCGCATCCATGAGCCTGCCAACCGTGGGCCCCACTTTAGCGATCCATCGGATGCTCCGCAAGCTTCTTTCGCGCGTATCTTCGCCATCCAAACTCTGATTTAGGTGTTCTTGGGCTCGTTGGACTCCGTTCGTCATTCTGAAACTCATTGTGGGCTTAATATGGAAGAATTTAAAGTATTTTTCTCAATAATCTCCACCTCGACTCGATGTTCCATCTCCATCTATCCGAGAGTTCATCTAGCGCCCCCATGCCCTGGGGCAATCACTTGCTAATCATGAATGGGCAAACATGAGAGTTGAGCCAGGCCTCTCGATCCCACCTCCGTCAACTGTTGTAATCTGCCTGACCTGAGACCTGCTCGGATAGCCTCCTATGGCAATAGAAACTTCACCTTGTGACGTCGCATGTTGTCCTTCCGAGTCTCTCATCCCGTATTCGATCCTTCTCCATCTAGAATTCCACCTCGCACTGGACTCTCTGACATGAGGTAATATCCTCCATACTTTCTTCCTCTAAGCACCATCCTACTATCGTGCATTACCTTCAGGATTCCTCCATCAGCTTTCCATCTGAAGTCGGTCCAATCTAGTCTGCTCAGTGAGATTAGATTCTTCTTAAAGTCGGGTATGTATTGGACCTCACGCAACTTCTTCACTGTTCCATCATGAACTTTCATGCTGACCATCCCACTATCCTTGATCTTACAACTCGATCCTTCTAGCAAGAACACAGTATCGTCACCGATCTCTAGAGAGTCAAACATCTTTTTTCTATAACATACATGATGGAAACAAGCAGAATTTATAATCCACTGGGAGGAAGAAGTAGATACTTCATCAAAAATCAGAAGGACATCATCATTGCCTTCTGTATCGCTACTGGCCATCGCTACAGTAGCCCTTGTTCGATCCTTGAGTTGTGGGCAATCCTTGACCTAGTGCCCCAACTCGTTGCACATGTAGCATTTGATCTTACTTTGGTCCCTCGTTTTGGACCTGGATCGTCCTCCTCACGATCCTCTGCCGCTTCGTCTAATGCCTTCTGTTCCTCCAAAAACTGTCAAAGCTAAGCCATCGCCATCTGAGCTCAAAGCTGGGTTCTCTCTCCTAAGAATTTTATTCTGGAGTATCACTGCAGTGACCTCGTCCATCTTGTTGGTGCTCTTTCCCACTAGAAGAGCAGTCACCAAAGACTCATATGAAGGGAGAAGCGATGCTAGCAAGACCAATGCTCTGATCTTCTCAACTTTTTCACCAATGCTGAGAAGGTCGGTGAGAATCTTTTGGAAGTTGGATAGATGTTCCTGCACACTCTGACCTTCGTCCATCCGCAGCCGATAGAATTGCCTTTAAAGGAAGAGGGTATTTGTGAGGAATTTCGCCATATACAACTCCTCGAGCTTCGAACACAGCGCCGTCGGAGAAGTCTCATCAAGTATATGGATCACCACATCATTCACTAGGTACAAACGGATCGTACTCACCGACTGCATCTAGATCCGCTTTCAATCTTTCACCTCTATGGTGACTGACATCTCGTCGTACAAGAAAGCGTCGATTAAACCATGTTGGATGAGGACATCCTTTACCTTTTCTTACCATAAGGAGAAATTGTCCTTCCCATCAAACCTATTGATCTCTACCTTGATTGCATTTGTCTTCTCCATATTCTTCAATCTCTATCACTACTGTTGCAATCTATACTCCGGTACTGTCTGGGCTCTGATACCAATTGTTGGGAGCATCAATATGCTTTGATACCACTTGTTAAGGATCTAGTACTAGTGGATTGCGACAGAAAGAAATAAGAAAACCAAAATGAGAATAATTATGTATGTGGATCAACCTAAAGACTCGCCTCCACGGGACATGTAGAACTTCACTATAAAAAAGAAAAAGATACAAGAGAAGATTACCTACTCTCAACTCACGTATACAATCCTCTCAACAAGAAGTTATCCTTATCAAACTCTCTCTTGGAGACCCCCTGAAACGATTGCAGTCAATCGTCTAGCTGTCTGCCCGAAGCCCCTGCTCCTGCTGTCGCTAGCGTCCTTTTCTCTGCTTCAATCATCTCAAGCTCTCTCAAATTTACCAAGCCACACCTTCTACCTCAAGTCATGGTCCTTCTGCCAAGCCACACATTCTACTTTTCTCGATCTGTTGCTTAAATAGCCACGGTCACATCCCAAAACCCAAGCAAAAATGGAAAAAGACCGTGCGCAGTCCGCATGGAGAAAGGACTCCCCTGCGCGTCCAAGAGACCGCCTGGGCCCAAGCCACGCGCGCGCCTGGGCCTGCGCGCACCCGGCCTGGGCCACGCGTGGCGCTGGGTCGTGCGCCCGCGTGCCCGCGCCTGGGCCGCATGCCCACGCTGGCTGGCCCGCGTGCCTGGGTCGCACGTCCGTGAGCCTACCGACCGTAGGTCCTACTTTGGCGATCCATTGGATGCTCCGCGTGCTTCTTTCGTGCGTCTCTTTGCCATCCGTACTCCAATTGAGATGTTCTTTAGCTCATTGAACTTCGTTCATCGTTCTGGACCTCACTGTGGACTTAATATGGAAGAATTCGAAGCATTTTTCTCAACAATATCGAACCGATATGTAATCTCATACTATATCAATTCTTGGTATATCTTGCCATCTTATACCATATAATACTACCGATATGGGATGAGATGGCAAATCTTGAGCACAACAATTTGGAGAATATCATTACCACTGAAAAGATTCAACTGCCTGGTGTTCCATAATAGACTCAAAGCAGAAGATGAAAGCTCTCTTTGTGGAGAAGATGAGGAAACAGTGGAGCACCTCCTCATCAGTTGCCTCTTTGCAGACTTGACCTGATACTAAACAACAGCACCGCCGCACCCCTCTATCAGATATGGAGCGAGTGCAGCACAAACATCTAAATCAAGACAGAATGGACTTGTATTGTAGCTGTCACTAGGTATTTGTGGAATGAAAGAAACAAGCGAAACCTGATAAACTGAAACCCAGCTTGAGAAAGTTTTCAGAATGCTTCCCATAACCGCCATAGAACAATGAATTTTTTTTGCAAATACCAAGATTATCTGACAGGAAAGTTTTTCTATCAGTCCGGTAGGGAGAGTCTTACCCCTCTCCGGACCAAAAGACCACCGTGATAATGTACTCTTTCCCCAAAAAGCAGAACAAAACACCTCAACAGAACCAGGCACTTTTACCATCCTCTCCACTAACGTAATTTTTCTCCAACAGTGTATCAGATGGCAAAATTCATGATAAAATGAAGCTATTTCCCCCTTTTTAAGGGACAACAACCAGAAGAAATGCTACAAAAGAACATTCCAAGCTGATGTCTTACCAGCTTTGATCCGATAGAATAGATGTTAAATTTCCTTTAGGCAGTCATGTTCATAAAGTTATACTTTTTCTATGACCTTCAAAATCTAAAATTAACTTCAAAATCCAATATTTTTTCTCCTCTTCAAACAAATCACAGGAGCTTCTTGCTACATTTAGAAGTCAGAGGCACAACATCCTACAAATTGGTTGAGACAAGTCATTAGAATAATTAATGGAACTCGGTTGCAGCCATTTACCCTTGCTCAATCAACTTGAAACCCATTTCCTCTTCAAACAATTGCCTCTTCAAACAAATGATAGGAGCATGATAGAATTCGCGGGCAAAGAATGCTACAAAGTTGTATTACAGACAGGCAAATCAGTTCTATCAGTCGTTGCAGAACACCTGAGAGACAACCAAGCAAATCACAGCCGATGGTCATTTTTTTGACCATTCATTCAGTTATCAACAATATCCCCCTCAAACAGATCAGAAAATCACCTTATGACGTTTAGAAATGGGCAAGATACAACATAACCACAAGCAAAGGATCATACAAAATTAAGTTTCTATCAGTTGTTGCGGACATACATGTGAAATTCATTCAATTTGGAAACTGTTCCCTCTTCAAGCTGGAGATCATTTTTCAACCATTTCCTACTCAAACAAATCACCACGGGCACAGCATGCAATAAGTTTGTTTTAAAGCAAATCAGTTTTTATCTGTTTCAGTTGTTGCAGGTAGGCAGTGTTTAGCAGTATCAACAAGATAGGATGCTACTCATGCAACAACAAGAATATCAACAAGATAGGGTTGCTACTTACGGAATGAGACAAGATACAGTTCAATTAACAACATTAACTGATGCTCTCCAGGAAAGGAATACAACAAAACCATAGGTTTATGCAGGAAAAGCATGGCGATTTCAAGTTGCTGAAGTTGGCAATGTGAACTTGCCATTTTGTTTTACAGTACCAGCACAGCTATCAATGTGGATCTCATCTGTAGGTGCCTTAGCCTTCACTCCCCTTCAGGACTTGGGCTGCATCTGCTGCCCATCAATCTCATCTGCAGCTGCCTTATCCTTCAATCCCTTCAAGACTTGGACTGCATCCGTCACCCGTTGAGATAACAAACCAGGTGAGAGTAGAATCTTATGCAGTTCGGTGACATTCATCTCCAACAGCTTGTCTGTTACTTCCGATGAATGTTCAGGCTTCATAAGCAGGGAACCCAGTTTTCATTAAATGAAAGAATTTATGAATGAAAGAAACATACTGTACAAACAACTAAAGAAAAAGAGGGAAAATGGAAACATGCAAAATGTGTCCTCCACTGAGAGAAATATATAAACCTACAGCCCACCCCTTTCACTGCCATGAATATTAAATCACAGCTAATGATCTAAAGTTCCAGAGTAAACTAGAAAAAAGTGTCTGTAATTCAAAAGACATGAATATGGAAGAAGCATAGTTACCTCAAGCTTCTGAACAAGGGGATGGAGTTGTTCTCTAATCATTGATGTCTGCTCCTTAGGCTCTGCAGCTGCAACAACCCTGTCCAGCCTGTCCAGTTCCTTTAAGCGATGACAGGAACCCTCAGTGTAGCACGTCTTACTTATCCCCTTCGCAGATCCATACAATTTTGGCACCTCAGTGTAGCCTGTCCAGTTCTTCACTGCCTTGGCAAACTTGAATGAACATGGAGCCTCAAAGTAACCATTGTATGAACATGGAGCCTCAAAGTAACCATTGTTCATGACCCCATATTGCCCATATCTGTTTGGCTGTGAGAGGGAGAAAAAAGTCAAATCATTTTGTTATAAATGAGAGAATTTATATTTGTTCATTGTCATAGCAAAGGTTCTACAAGCAATGTAAATTAATTTGTGAGGAGCAATTCAGTATCAGTTATGAAAAAATATATGGAAAGATTAGATAGGTTAATTTGATAGACACTAGAGGTTCCATAAACAACGTAATTTCTGATCATCTACTGGACAGTATAACAACCTGTTTTACCATTGAATTTGTGGGGACAAAAATCTGGATTCAAAAACTAACACTAGTGCTCTCCTAGGATTCAACATGCAAAAGAAACTTGAAAGGGTGTTTCCAGAACCAGAAGCCAGGAAATACCTGCACATTGTATAAGCATGGCAGTGGATTCCCTCTATAAAGAGGATAATGAAACTGAGAAACAAATGGATCATTCTTTGTTTGAAGAGGGATGGGAACCTTCTTTGCCCAGGTCGCAGTTGCATAAGCTTGCTGCTTTATTTGATTAGGGATCTCGAAGTATTGATTCCCAAGAAAATGACCCATACCATGCCGCCGACAAGTGTACCCTGAATTTTGAAGCAGTCCATATTGTGGTGTACAATATATTGATGGAAGCCCATAGTGCACAGCATGTTGTGCTGGCATATTAGCAAAGTGAAGCTGCAAATCTTTATGGCCATCTTCCTTGTGCTGAGCAATTGCAACATATAGATGTCTGCCATGAAACAAGGCCCCTGTACACAAGAAATGTGCCTTGATTGGATAAGAAGCAGAAGCAAGAAATACATGAGATTAATCACAAATATAGAGTTTAATACCATTTAATTTTGCAACAGCATTGCTTGCTTCCTTTGGGGAGGAGAAGCACACAAATCCAAATCCCCTGCTCAGACCATTTTTATCATGCATCACTTTTGTTGAAATTATTTTCCCACATCCAGCAAAATATTCTCGTAAAGCTTCATCATCAACCGAGTCATCGAGGTTCTTCACATACACATTTGAACCCTGATACACAAAAATAGGTCCTTGATTTTGATCCTTCCACTTAGCATATGACCAAAGTATAATTCAGCAGATATAATTATAGATCCTTGACTATAAGTACAATTCAGCAGCTAGGTTACCTGGATCCCTTTAAAGTGTCGGCTGTGACTCTCCAAAAACTGAAGCCTTAGGAGCTTCTCACGTTCAGCCTTTCTCTGAGCATGTCCTACATATAAAGACTTTGATCCTGACACCATAATCATTATAGTTAACTTGCAAAAGTGGAATCATGAATCCAGATCAACATTGCGAGAATAAAATGAAAAATTGGAAATATGCAAAAATATACCAAGTTTCAAGCCATTCATAGCCTCCAAAGCCTTCTTGGCATGCTCTGGCAACTTAAAGCTGACAAATCCAAATCCTCTTGACTTTCCATCTTTATCTTTCATGACAACAGCACTGCTGACTTTACCATATTTGGAGAACTTGTCATGAAGAATTTCGTCTGTGATATCCCAGTCCAGATTCTTTATATAAAGATTGGTGCATATTGGTTCTGTGTGCAGGGTTTGCCTTTCACTCTTTCTAACAAACTTCGATACATACCTGAAATGCAAATAAAAAATAAATTCAATGACATCTTGGTCAATTTAATAAAGAACACCAAACACAATTCAGAGTACAACAACTGAAAGGAGGAGAAGCACTGTAAGAATTCTATTAAATAATAAAAAAATCTAATTAGCAGAATCTGAAAATTCAAATCAAACAGTAGGGAAAATTACATGCAAGATGGAGCTATAGCATAAACCATAAGCCAAAACAATACAAAGACGTCACGTATGTAAGGAAAGCAAAGCAAAAGGCAATAATTGAAGCAAAAATTAATAATTCATACCCAAGATTAACAAAATCAGAAAATTCAAACCAAATCAAATAGGAAGGTGAATTACATGCAATATGGATTTATAGTGAACAACTTGGTCCATCTCTATGTAAGAGAACTAACTGATCAAAAAGGAACTCAGGATCCTCAAAGCATGGAAAAGAAGAACTTGATCCATTTGTAGGTATGAAAACAAACAGACCAAAGACCCAGCAATCCATGTAAAAAGAATAACTTGATTCATCTTCCAAGGGAAAAAAAAGAAACTGATCAAAGAAAAATCTGGCGATCCATGAAGCATGGAAACAAGAACTTGATCCATCTGTTGATAAGAAAACAACTGATCAAAGAAAAACCCAATGATGCATGAAGGAAAAAGTAACTTGGATCATTTATCAAGAAGAAAATAAAATGATCAAAGAATGCCGAGTGGACATTAAGAAGAATATAATCTTATAAACTTAATATTCAAGGTAAATAGTGAAGTACTAAAACCAATCAAATACCAAGGACCTCAACTACTGTAAAAAAAAGCACATAAATATAATGGAAAAACCAAAAGAAAACGGAAAGCCTCACTCAAGTCCAAATTCAGTAGGCAAGAAATGTAACACTAAACTCAAAGTCCTCGGTTCTGAAATTAAGTCCATATCAATATACTGAGAAGATATAAACAAAGAATTCCACATGTATCAAAGGAAAGAGGACCACAAAACATTCAATAATCAAGGCTTTGTACTTTCTTGCATACAGAGGAGAGTAGTACATACTAACAACCAAGATTCCAGGCAATAGAAAAGGAAAAGACAAGCTCAGCTAAGAACAAAAGAGAGCATAGAAATACTCACAGTCTCTTGTTTGAACCAGTTAAGGTCACGCCATTGAGGGCTTTAATGGCCGCCAGGGCAGCCATCTCCGAATCCATCTGGACGAAGCCGAATCCTTTGCTCCTCCCCTTCTCATCCATCGCCACCTTGCACGATTCCACCATCCCATACCACGAGAACAGGGCCTCCAGCTCCCTCCCGCTCACCGATTCCTCCAAATTCTTCAGGGTTTCGTCATCAAATAACCAGAAAAGGAAGATTTTGAGCAAATAAATCGTTAAAAATAGGGGGAGAAAAGAAGAAAGGGATCAAGAATGCTGACCTTAACGAAGAGATTACCGATGCCGGACTTTCTTGAGAGGGGGTCTCGGCGGGACCACATGATCCGGATGGGCTTGCCATTGAGAGGGACGTGATTCAGAAACCGGATCGCTTTCTTGGCTTCAAACATCAGCGAGGTGAGGGTTTCAAAGAAGAGATGAGAAATCGATCAAGAAACAGTAAAGAAGACGGAGATCAGGGATCGGGAGAAGGGTAGGCAGATTACCATGGAGAGGGAAGAGGAAGTTGAGGTAGGCGTAGCGGAGGGAGTCGCCGGAGGCGCGGTCGCGGCATAGGCGGACGGAGGCGATGGGGCCGATGCTGGCGAAGGCGTTGAGAAGGTCGGCTTCGGTGACGGACGGGTCGAGATCCCCCACGTACAGTGTCGCGCTCGGCGGGACGAGTGACAGCGCCGCCACCGAGCTCGGGTCCTCCGCCGTCATCGTCTTCGTCGCTTCCCCCATCTCCTGGAGGCTTAGACTCTTTTTTTTTTCCTTGGACTCGAGAGCTCCTCCTCCTTGGACAGAGAGAGAGAGAGAGGGGGGGAGGTTTGAGCGGGAAACTACGTTTAGGCCGGGCTCTTGTACGATGGGAGTCATGATATCACGGTAACTACTGCAGCCTTTTAACAAAACGTGCGTGTCTAGAAAAATAAGTATGCGACCATAAATCTGCCGTCCACGTTTATCATGTAAAGAGATCCTCTCCGTTCGTATAAATGGTGAAGTGACACCTGGAGAGGTGTGCATGTGGAGCGACGTGGACGGCGGATTTTGCTTTGGCAGAGGTTACACGCAAGCGGAAAATGATGGATGGCGTTGGGTGACCATGTGATCATCAAGATAATTTTAAATTATTGATGATTCTTAAAATTTTTTGATTATTTATTAATAATCTATTTGATATTCTAGTTGAATCTAAAGTAAAACCATCGTATATTCTATAAAAATATATTTATTAATTTTATAAATTATTAATTTTATAAAAATTATTAATTATTATTATAAAATTATATTTTTAACTATATTTATAATATATTATTTATTAATACTATTATTTATTTTAATTAAAAAATAAAATAAATAAGAATAGTATATTAAATAATTTTATTATATAAATATAAAGTATAATAAAATATTTTTATTTTAATTAAATTTATCATTAAATCATAATACAATAATAACATAATTGATAATATTATTATATTATAATATATATCATAAATATAATATTAATATAATATGATATGATATATATAATATTAATATAATATATATTAATATAATATATTAATATTATGTTGATATACTATTTTTTTTATTAGATCGAGAGATATTTTGTCCTCAAATTCCAGCTGAAGATCACCATGCAAGAATGATTTTAGATTTCCAACTTCAAAGATAGATATTCCATCATAGAGTTGACGAAAAATGATCATGGATCACTTCTACATGGAATTATCGTAGTACATTCAAACATGATCTCTTTATCTTCATCGTTATTGTATCTAAGGTTGATCACTCCATACTAAATAACTACTAGAGGAAGATTTTGAATGGATCTCATTGTTGAACCATCATGATTTCGATATTGACCGATCTAGGATACTCCATGGGTTGTAAAAATTAGCTTATTTTGAAATCACTATTTTTTGAATGAAGTTTTAGAAAAAGTGTTATAAAAGAAAAATAATTTGTATTTGGTAAAATCATTTGATAAGCACTTTTATCGGTATTTGAGAAGTAGTCTGTATTTGTTAAATCTTTCAAAAATAATATTTTTGATAATCAAATTATAAAAAAAGGCATGTATAGATTTACTTTATAATTAATATTATTTAAATAAATAAATAATTTTAAATATTTATTATAATTAATTTTAATTTAATTTTTATTTTTATTTAATTAAAATAAAAAATAAAATAATAAAAAATATATTAAAATTTTGATTAATATAAATACAATTGTATCAAAGATAATACATATTGAACATTTTACATAATTTTTATATGATAATATTTATGTATCAAAATACATCAAAATACATCATTCACTAAATAATAGTATGATTTGGTAAAAATAAATAGGAATAGTTATGGTAAATAATAATTTTATGTAAGAATATTTTTATCTTAAAAAATTAATT
The DNA here is from genome assembly GCA_006176705.1 of Cocos nucifera. Taxonomy (NCBI): domain Eukaryota; kingdom Viridiplantae; phylum Streptophyta; class Magnoliopsida; order Arecales; family Arecaceae; genus Cocos; species Cocos nucifera. The sequence continues at coordinate 2,959,218 of QRFJ01000030.1, forward strand.
TTTTGTTTCTGCTTCCATAAAGAAGTTCTAATTTTTTGCTTTTTCTCTACAGTAGAAAAACTACTTCTACTATCACTTAAAAATAAATTATTTTTTAAAATAAATTTAATTAAATATTTTATTTTTTTTAAATAAATATTTAAAAAAAATTTCTAAAACTTGGTCAAACAGGCCCATATCTAACTCACCAAGCTTGCAACGCAGCAAAGTTGAGTGCTTCAAGATGTTCCTCAAGCCCTCAATTAACGTTGTCGAGCATTTACTCTACCCTTATTATCATTATTATTATTATTAGAAAGCATTTACTCTACTTCAAGCATTAGCCTCCGCAATCTCACCATTCTTGGCCAAGGCACTGATTACCGCACAAATAGGTACCGGTTCAGATTTGTATCCCAAGAAATATCTCAAATCCTAACTCAAACCTTCTGGATCCGTGGCAACATTTCAACAACTCTTCTTCCACTATAAAAAGTAAGGAGAATATCAAAGAAAAAATAAAAAATAATATAAACATAGAATATTTACATATCATAGAATATTTACATATTTCGATCCATTAACTATGTCTGGATAGAGATAACGTAAAAATTTTACTATAAAAAATTAATGCTTATAAAGTATCATTACTATAAGAAAAGACTACAGCAGTAGTTCTGCTGTTATAGTCTAAAAAATTACTACTATAAATTATGACAGCGATTATTTAACCGCCGCTACTGAAGCCATTATCGTAGCTCTATGGCAGCGGCTGTTTGAACCGCTGTCATAGATAGCCTATTACAGCGGTTTTATAACCGCTGCCATAGATTATTTATGGCAACGGTTACATAACCATAGCCATAAATGATCTATAGTAGTGATTTCTTAACTGCTGCCATAGAGGTCTAATATAGTGGTTGACACCATTTGTATCAGGAACCTATGTCAGTAATTGGCACAGATATGACAGCGGTTATAAAACCACTATCATAGATTTTAAATAATTAAAAAAATTAAAATTTTTATTTTTTTATATATTTTATCTGATAAATATAGATATATAATACGAAAAAATATAATAAATATAAAATTTATTCTGAAATGCTAAAATTTTATTATCGAATAAAATTTATTACAATATTTTTTAAAAAAATAAAATACATCAAAAGTTTTCTAAATCTACATCATCGTCGTCGTCACCGGGAGCCGGAGCCAGAGCTGGAGCTGGAGCTAAAATGCGGGCCAATATATCCTCGAAGCCCATGACTTCAAAATGCGCACTGAGCGTCGACATCATGTTTCTCACGATGCCCTCTAGATGATATGCACGCTCCTCAGTCCGATCTGCCCGCGTCACAGCATGATCTGCCCATGTCAACGCCTCCTCAAGTTTCTCCCGACTGACGACATCGAAAGTCTATGAGGAGACACTCGCCTCGGACCAATAGCTCGTCGACATGTGTCCGGGCCTGCATTGGATCCTTTCAGAGTGCTTAGGCCTCAAGACCTGAGACAGATGGTCATGGAGCCCAGAGGTATCCGGGCCCTCACTCATGAGCGTATCTAACTGATCCTATAATTATAAATTAAAATAAAATTTTATAAAAAATGCTATAATATTAATCATATATACTAATACATTTAATACTTACAAAAATACACTCGATCGTGTTATTCATTGATCTACCCGTCTTGTCTATACGGTTGGATCGAAAGATCTCGCTACGGCTAGGCATCACTCCATCTCTCATTAGCTATAACAAAGAATAAATTTATCAAAAAGATGATAAAAAATATAAATTTAATTTATCTAGTAAGATTTAGAATTAATTACCTCTCTATGCATACGACTGGCCGTAGACTCGCGGCCTAGAGTATGCGTATACTCCCGGGCTGCACGGTTCTCCTTATTCTGATAGGAGGTAGCCTAACAAATATTCAAATAAATAATAAATATTTAAAAAATATTTAAATAAAATTTTAAACGTATTGAAAAATTTAAAAGTTAGAAATTTTACTTCGAACTCCTGACTCCTCCAATGTCTAACCATCCTCTCCCACTAACTCGAAGGATGGTTCTGTATCAGGGAACAAGCTCCTCCGGAGTGTCTCGTTGGTGCTCGAGCCATCCTCTGTGGAGCTTGACCTTGTAACCCCGGTAAAACTTTTTGATCTTTTTCGGTTGGACATCTCAAGCCCTTTCATGATCGGAGAAGTTGTACCTCCTCTGCATAAAGTTACCAAAAATCAGTTACAAAATTATTCTAATCAAACATATATAGTGTAAAAATATAAAATGCATAAATATAACTAAGATGCGCGTACTTACCCATATCTCCTCCCATACTCGGTTTCTAACGGCAACATCTATCAAACGCCAGTCTCTGGACTCTACGGGAATGATGTCCGACCGCCTCAAAAGCACTCCAAAAAAGGAACGCATCTTCCGTGCGATCTCCCCTACCGGCCTCCCCTCCGCATCGTAATAGACTATCACCTGATGCTGGTGGTTCCACACATGTGCCATACATGTGGGACTGTGAAATATTCGTTTGGATGATACACCTGCAATGCAAATACATTATGCAAATATATAAGTGTACAAATACTATATAAAAAATAAAGTTGTGCTAATATAATAAAAACGTACACTCAGATGCCTGCGTAGTAGCATGTGGCTCAGATATGGACGACAGTAGAGGCTTAGCTATCGGTGGAGTAGATGCCATCGGTGGAGTATATGTCATTGGTGGAGTAGATGCCGATGGTGGAGGTCCCTGAGCAGCCGATGTCGAGATGGATGGAGTATGCTCCGACTGCTCCTTGGATGCTAAACTGCGCGTAACCCACCGAGGGACAAGGGTGAAAGCTAAATGGCATTTTGGTGCCATCGTAACCTGCAATGTTAATGAATATTAATCAATAACATGTTGAACAATAATATTAGTATAGCATCAATAAATAGTCTTTAATATGTACACTAATCAATTGACGGGTCTATCGTTATGCAATGCAATAAACAAAAGCTACAAGATATAAACATCCAAAAAATTTTATGCAATAAATTCTATAACATAAATTACATTCATAAATAATTAAGAATGAGCAACAGTCGTAGATCTGATCTCTTGTGTGAACCTTGGTGTTAATCCAGAAACCTGAAAAAATAACAAAATAGATGATGGTGGCACCTTAGGGCTTAAAGTTAGAACTTTAGAGAGACATATCAAATTCTATTCACTCAGAAATCAAGCCGGCTTCATGCCTGAGACATCTGGTTCGGGTCCTCTCCTAGCCGGCTCGATCACAGCTCGAGCCGGCTCGGTTGTGTGCCATCCCCTCGATCACTCCCTCTCTTCCTCTCTCGATCTCTCTTGCCGATGACGACAGCAAGGCCGAACCCCTCTCTCCCAGCTTTTTCATCTCTTGATCTTCCTCTCTCCCTCTCTTGATCTCCCTCATCGACAAGGCCGGGCCCCATCCCTCCCTCTCTCACTCTCTCACTCTCTGATCTTCCTCGATCTCTCTTGCTGGCAAGGTCGGACCCCATCCCTCCCAGTGATGCTGGCGAGGCCGGACCCTCTCCCTCCATCTCTCACCCTCTCGATCTCCCACTCTTCCTCTCTCAATCTCCCTCGCCGACGAGGCCGAACCCCCTCCCTCCCAATGATGGCGGCAGGGCTGGATCCCTCCCTTCCTCTCTCCCTCTTCTCGATCTCCCTCGTCGGTGATGGCGGCGAGGTCGGGGATCGTCGGTGAGGCCGGACCCCCTCCCTCCCTTCCACTCTCGGTCTCCCTTGCCGACGGTCAGCGAGCGACCAACCATCCCTCTCTCAATCTGTTGGCCTCCCTCTCAGTCTTTTCGTTTCTTAGTTTTGGGTCTCAGAATCGGATCCGACCTTTCAAAATCTATTAGGATCCGAGTCTAGTACTTCAAGTACAGATCCATCGGATATTCGGATTCGGTATTAGTAATTAAAATTGGGTTCGGATCTAAATATTCAGGTTCTGATCCAAAAACTACGGTATGCAGATAATTATAATATTTATAATATTTATTATAAATATTTTATAAATTATTATAAATATACATGATTAATAAATATACTATAAAAATAAAAAAAATATACCTGCGGCTACAGAGAGCGGGTCACACCGAAAGCTCCGAGGGTCGCCAGCGACGATGCTAGAAGAAAACTACGGTACTAGAGGTAACTACGAAACAAAAGCAAGATAGTGAGATAGAGAAGAGAGAGAAAGAAGAAAGAGAGAGAGCAGGGGAAGGCGGGGATGGGGGAATAGGGAGAGGGGGCACAATGACGAGGAGGCTCCGAGAGGCACAGTGATGGGAAGGGTCGACGATCGGAAGGGAGAGTGTGGGGTGGGGGGCCGAGTGGGGTGGTGGAGAGGGGCGCTGAGGATGGAAGGGATGGGGGGTGGCAAGTGGCGTGGAGGGATGGCCGGGAGGACGGCTAGGGTTGGGGGAAGGAGGGGCGGTCGAGGGGAGGGTGGGGGGGGGGCCGAGTGGAGGGTGGTGGGGAGGGATGACCGGAGATGGAGGGGCTGGGGGGTGGCAGGGTGGTGGGGAGGGGCGGTCGGGAATGGGGGGAAGGAGGGCGGCCGAGGGGGAGGTGGGGGCCGGATGGGGGATGACGGAAAGGGCGGTCGGAGATAGGGGGACTGGGGGATGGCAGGGTGGCGGGGAGGGGCGGTCGGGAATGGGAGGATGGGGGTGGGGGGCGGGTGGGGGGTGGCAGGGAGGAGGGCCGAGGATGGGGGAAGGAGGGGCGGCCGGGGATGGCGGGCTGGAGGGGGATGGGGAAGGAGGGACGGCACCGATCGAGGGGGAAGGAGGGGCGGTGCCGGCCGAGGGAGAAGAAGTCTCACCAACGACGGAGAGGAGGGGGAGAGACAGAGAGAGAGATCGAGCGCGCACGGAAGGAAAGCAGAAAAAATTTGAAGATTTTTAACCTAACCTACGGCAGCGATTATCGAACCGCTACTATAGATCTACAGCAGCGGTTACCTAAAACCGCTGCCATAGATCTACGGCAGCAGTTCTATAACCGCTGTTGTACATCTATAGCAGCAATTTTTGATAACCGCTGTCGTAGGTTGAAAATATTTTTTTTTTATTTTTTTTAAATATTATATAATTTTAAAATTTAATGTCCATTTTCATCGTTCATTATCTAAATAATTATCATTAGAGTGTCATCACAAAAGGTCACCTCAATTCGATGACCCTAGCTTCATCGATTAGAAAAATTTGATTTCGACGATCACGAACGATGATATGATGATCTGATAGATGAAGATCTCCGATGGATCCGAAAATCTTTAATAATGATCTTGATGATGTTTGTAGCATACTATCAAAGTTTCATTTCAATCGAATATCGTTATCATCAATCTGGATATCGTTATCCAGGACTTATAAACTTGAAACGTACCCAACACAACATAATCTGATTCTCCAAGCTCTTTGGAGCCCTTCTTACTTCACCTCGAGCTGACAATAAGCAAAGCCTCGAGCCTAAACTCCATTCACTTTTACTTGAGTTTAAAAGATGAGTCTCTTTAAACTTTGATACGTTATGTGCCCAAGTCTAGCCCATGATCAGCTCTAGCTTTGCCAAACCAACCAGATCTATGAAGCTGCTAATAACCAGATTACAAAGTGCTGGAAAGAAAAATGACGTCTTGTTTTCATCCAAACATAACGGCAAAGTGCAGCAACAAATGTATTGTATGTTATATTTGGAACAAAACCAAGTCTTTTTCCATCAAGTTACAACTGCCTCTGTTTTCACCGATAAACTAGATTTACACGCACAAGTTATGCAGACATTCAGCAGTTGAGTTGCATGTCTGCAAATATTCCTTAGTAATAGCGAAGAAGATAAGATAAACTGGATTGTCCCAGAATCTGCAGAAGAGAAGGGCATGTACAAAGAAGTGTCAGAGAAAACAAAAAAATACAAACGAAAACATATGGTTCCAGCTTGAAAGCGTAGTGCGATTTGATTTGAAACTATATGCAACAATGAATAAAACATGCGGCCGCAAAGTAAACTGCATGTAAATATTAAAAAACCTAATTATGTATTCAAGATTTCACTTGTACTTTCCATGGAGGCAAATTTGTCAAGCATAGAAACAAGGGAAAGGAGTCACATTCAAATATTACATTCCCTTTCATGAGGATGGTTTTACATGTAAACTTTTGTAAGCATCTTTATCCAACCAAATCCTTTTCGGTGTGTCTATAGATGAAATCTCAAAATTACAACAATCAATATACTGTGGCATACAGTTGATATCTAACATCTTAAGATCAATGATCAAAATGCACCAGAGCCACCATCCGACGGTCCAATAGCAAAGAGGTTGGTTACTGTGGCCCCTCATTAAGTTCAGGATATGCCATGGTGGAAAACTGTTTTAAATCAAAATTTGGAGAAAATCGTGAGGATCCATTTTAACAACGGTCCATCATCATTCTTGGTCTCAGAAAGCTTGAGCAATCTCAGGGGAAACAGTAAATGTGACATATGTTCCATTCTTCTAAATTAATGTACTACAATAAGAACGCATTTCCTGACGATTTCACCATGTATCCTAAGCATTATAAGTCAAATTAATCACACAGTAATCCCTTTAATTTTAAGTATGGACATTCTGCCAAACTATTCAATGCTGCAACAACTTGTCCTGCTGGCAGCACACCATCCAGTAAATCAGAAAAATCCAACAAGGAAGACCAAGACTTATACTTCCCTGCATCGCAAAGAAGTTCGAAGTCTTCACCATCCTTGCGCAATCTTAGACCCTTGCTTTGAAGGAGAAACGTGACAAATGTTGCTATTGCATGTTGACCTCCCAGATAATTCTAGGTGCTAAGTACACGTAAAGGATTGGATCCAACCTGCATTTCTGCTTTTCAAGAGACGACCAATGCCTGAGGTGGACTTTTATCATTGCATTTCAGGTACATCCATTACATGGAAAAAGTAGTCTGGCACATGCAATGAAGTCCACGATAGGAGGTTGTGTGAGCATCTTTAAGAATCAGAATCACAAGAAACTCGATGTATTTGAGTTATATTGCCCCGCATATAATTTTTCTGTCAGATTTACTGATGAATCACAGTGTTCCTAATACAATAAAAGTACTTCCCAAACTAGTCACCCATTCCCTGGTGGCAGATAATTTACAGCCAACATGCTATGGCATGTGTTGGTGCAAATAAGATATCCTACATAAAAACAGTGACATCAAAAATAACTTAATGATGCTGATCTTTTCTTTACTTTCGCTGATGCATGAGAACCCTTCAAAACTTCAGCATATTTCTTAAGCTCATTCTGCTCGGAAACATCAATGTCTCCATGATCAAGTAAACTATCATGGCTCGTACCGATCTCACTGTCATCTCTGCATACCATTTTTCTGCAACTAGTTGACGTCCCCATATCACTTTTACAACGTTCTGCTTGATTCTCTTTAACTTCCTCTAGGTTGAGCTTCCCTAGTCTTGGAACATCAAAAGAGGTTCTATAGAAACCCTTAGGCCAGCCACCTTTATTTTGAAATTTTGCATTAGCATGTGATTCCATTCCTATTAGATGATTGGTTGAGGCACGTTCCATCAAAAAGCATGAAGAAATACTATCACACGATTTTCTTCCAATCATATCATCTAACGAACAAGTTGAAACAGATCCCCTTATATCTGAATCACCCCATTTTGTATGAGTTTTATCTACCGAAGAATTTTTGCTACTGTTCTTGCCTTTTCCCAATACCAGCTTCTTAAGCTTTCTAATAAATTTTGATTTGCTTGAGCTGCTATTTTTTGTTGATGAAGAGATATCAAAGGATGTATCATCACACTCCCCAGTGGATGCTTGTGAAGAAGAACAAGACTCTGAATCAAAGTCCACAAGGCTGATGTTCTTCTCATCAATACCCAAATTTGCATATTCCAGTATGAGCTGCTTGGCTTTCTCTTCGGATGCTGGACTCAAGCTCCTGCTTAGATCCCTTGCAGCTGTCTTCCCTGGAGGGGCCTGATAATTCCTGAGTTCATATCGTAAGCAGGCATTGATCCACCTAAGATATACCAATTCTTCAACATCTGCACAACGATCAGTTTGAAGCTGCTCAATTTCCCTTGCCAAGTTTTTATTTTCTTCTCTCAAGCAACAAACTTCTTCCAGTACTTCTGCCTGCAAGTGAGTGTAACTAGTTAACGCTACTTTCGCAGACTCTGGTTGGATAACCAACATGTCATACTTGTAACAAAGTATGGAAAATTTGCGAAGAATAACAAACACAGCAATGCACAAAATAGTAAATATAAGAGTTGTGTTGAAAAGATGGAGTAAGAAAAAGTATCTAAACAGCTGGAGTATATTATGATTTATCTGGATGCAAAACAATTTCAAACGATAAAAGAATTCACAATTTTTTTGGCAGGAAAAAGACATGGAGACTATTATGGAGGGGCTTACGGCCAGAATGTAAGGAACCACCATATCAGTATTATCCATCAATATTTGGGGTAAACTATTGAAACTAGGGATGCCAATTCTTTTCTGTCTGCAAGCCAGATAAGTAATCATAATTTACATGAATCTAATCAAAAGTATGGAAACTACCTCAGGGGCCTTTAGAGTGGCAGATGATATCATTTGTGTGGCAGACTCTAATTTCTGCATCAAGTCCAATTTCTCCTGTACCAGTCTTGAGTTCTCCTTTCTAAGCTCAGCAGCTTCATTTTCCACCTCCTTGAGCCTCTTCAACTTGCTCTCGACCTCTACATCATTCTTCCCATCCTTATGTTCATTTTCTTGCAACACAGCAATTTTTTGCTGGAGGGAAGCTAGCTTATCCCTTGCCTGCTCTCCATCTGATTTTAGTTTCTTCTTCAGAAGCTTAATCATTGACCTTGCAGACTCCAGTTCAGTCATTACTCTTGAGTAGTCCGATACCTGAATTTTGAGTTTCTGGTTTTCATCTTGCAAGGACTCAATCTTTAATGATAACAGTTTAACCTCCATCATGTTCATCTTCAACCTGTTCTCCAGCTCTCTCACAGTGGCCTCCTGTTCCTTTAATCCATAATACTCGAGCATCTGCAGCTCAAGGCTTTTTTCCCTCTCCTGGAGACACTGCACCAAGTTGCGAAGATATGCAATCTCCAGCTCCATTTCCACGTCCTTGACATCAGACTTGCTACTCATGGGGATTTTGGCGCTAGCCTCCAAGTCTTGCTGAGCTGTCTCAAACTCCTTCACAACTATCTGATTAAACTCCGGTAAAAGGAACTCCTCTTCATCATCTGAACTCTTACAGATCGGAGACGACCCCAAAACGGCGGCGGCGGTTGTGATGGTGGAGGTGGATGTCCCGTGGATTATCTTGGCCAAAGCTTCCTCCTTGACATATCAAAACCCAATTCACAAAATATATCATGAATTTTTCAACATCCATGCTTCAAAATAACATTTTTTAACAATGAATATGAATATATCAAATAACGTTTCTTTGTGAACAGAAATCTTACAAAAACCTCGAGACCCAGTAGAAAATAACTCAAAGTAACAGGAACGGGAAAAGAAACTAGAGGAAACATTTGATAATCAAAAACCAGGTCTCCGTAGAAAATTATCCGACCCTTGATAAAAGTTACAGTTTTAGAAAAACTCAATTTTTTGAGAAATTCTTTCAAACTCTCAAAACCCAATAAAAAAATCCTCAAACTACGGGGGAAGATTAAAAACAAAGCGATAATAGGGATTTGTCACTTACACTTCGAATAATGGGCAGTTCATCCTTGAGGACTGTTCTACTGCCGGTGGCAGCGCCAGCGGTCGCGGATTTGCCAGCGTTTTCCGGCTTATCGCCTGCTTTTAGAAAGAGTAAACTTTGAAATCAGCACCGCAAGTATCGATCGAGATGATCAGATGAAGAAGAAGCGAGGATAGGAAAGTAATAAAGAACCTGGAGAGGAGGCGGGAGGAGGGGAAAGGCGGGGGCGGGAATAGAATCGAGAGGCGAAGTAGCCAGCGATGGAGAGGGCCAGTGCGACGCCCAGTTTAAAAATCAGGGGCTTCATGTCCTTCTTGTCTCTCTCCACCAACCCCTTCATCGCCCCCACCTCTATCTATAATTTATGCTCGCTGTTCCATCGAGAATAGAGGAAGAATAAGAAACAGGCCTCGTCCCTTCTCCTCGCAGGCCTCCATCGCAAATCCCAACGCGCGTGACGACAGGAAGAGAAAACGAGGGGAAGGGCAGAATAAAAAGGGAAAGAAGCCGAGGGTCCAAAGGCGGAGGAAAGACAGGGAGGAATGGAATAAGCGTGCGTAACAGAGGAGGGAAGCGAGTAAACAAAACTTTCGCCACTTCTTCCTCTGCCCTGCTGCCCTTTTTATTCCGGTTGCTGCTATGCATCACCTAGGTTGTCCCCGGACATGCCTGTTTTGTGCTGGAAAGCTCCACAAAGATGGGTTATGCAACCGTCAGGGGAATGTTGCGGGGAAGCGTAGAGATTACCCTCGGCTCTGTGGGGCCCGCGACATCGCTGCCGTTGGATGTGATTCCCGTTTGAGTCTCTCCCTTCCGCCGTGTTTGACCGGAAGCTCCGCCTCTCTGTGAGTGTGGGTGGGTGTTTGGGATTCCGAGGCCGCTCACCGTTGGATTGCGCGGAGAATCCGGAGAGAACGTGCGAGATTGCGGAGGTACACCGGAAGCGAACGAAGGTGATAAATTACGTCGTGTGTGGATTTGTTTCGCTGGACATGACGAGCATCTTACCGCACCAGAGCAGCGCTCCGCGCTCGGCCGCGAGCGAGAAGTGGGTCGCCGGTGCGTCTGAGCCGCGGCCGCGTTGTCCTTATGTTTCCAGGCTCCAAAGAATACAAGTGTCACCTTTTTGCCTCCGTTAACTTTTTCCCCGGTTCTGTGGACCACTGCAGCATTGCCGTGTCCAAAAGGGACGGCACACGGACGCGCCTGCAAGTTAAGATAGGGGTGGCAGTGTAGTTGGTGACAAAGATTGTTCAATAAATCCTTTGCTCTACTAAGTCATTCATTGCGTCACGCAATTGAACCACGATTACTCGGTTGTTTCCAAATTTAATATATTTTTTGATTTTATTTTTTTGGGATAATCTGAAGAGCTAGCAGCTATATTATAACATAATAAATCACTATTTACGAAAAGAAGAAACAGCCAAAATGAAAAAGTATAAACTGAAGTGGCAAGCTTTGAGGATAAACTAAGGTTGAGCTTAGTGCACTACCATAATAATCTATATTTTTTATAATTTAAATAGATTACAAGTAATATTGATTACTGTATATATAGATAATATTATAATAAAATTACTGAAAATCTTAATTGATATGTTTGATATGAGAATCAGATTACTGATAATATAATATCAAAATTTTAAAATATCTTTCAACCAAATTTATTAAAAATTATATTCCATGCATAAATATAAATATTATATATATATATATATATATATATATATATATATATATATATATATATATATATATATATATATATATATATATATATATATATAATGATACTTCGTGGAGGAGTATCCTGATGTTGCCAACTCAGCTTCTTTTGTTGTGCCATGTAGAATCAAAATTTAGCTTTTTTTTTATTGTGCCAACCCAAACCTAGCGAGAAAAAAGAAAAAGAAGACTCCTCTCCCTGCCCCAGCCCCCCTCCCCTCCGACCTCCCCTCGCTGGCCCGTTCGCGACGGCCCTCTTCCCCTTCTCCTTGCTGCCACCTGCCATCAGTCTCCACTGTTAGGAAACAGGGGCGGCATGGGCAATCAAGGGATCGGGGCGTGGTGCTGGAGGCACGGAGCAACGGTCGGAAGGGTGCTGGAGGCATGGAGCAACGGTCGGAGGGCAGTGCGAGTGGCTGTCGAGGGAACAAGAGCGACGCGGGTAGTCAGGGGATTGGGGTGTGGTGCTATAGGTGCAAAATAGCACCCAAAGGGGTGCGATGGCGCGAGTAGTTGGGGAACTGGGGTGCGGTGCTAGAGATACAAAGTAGCACCCAAAGGGGTGCGGTGCCGGAAGCACAAAGCAGCGGTCGACGTTGTGAGTGGCCAGAAGGCAGTGTAGGCGACTGACGGGCATTGCGGGTGGCCAGGGGGCAGCGCGGGGGATTGGAGGATGGCGATGCAGGCGAATGAGGGCGGCAATGAAGGCGGCCACTAAAGGCACATGGGAGGATAGCAAAAAAATAATAAATAAAATAATAAAAATAAAATATTAAAAATTTATTATTTTATAAGAAATAAAATATATAAAAAATAAAAATAATATAAAAAATAAAAATTAGAGATTGATTTTGTAACCAATTTTGAAAATTTAAATATTATAAAAAATAAATAGCGACAATCAATTTTTTAATTAAAAAATTTAAAACTAATTAACAATCAATTTTACGATCAATTTTATTAATAAAATTAGCGATAGATTATATTAATAAAAAAATTTAAAAATAAATGGCGATCAATTTTATGATCGATTTTTTAATAAAAAATTTAAAAATAATTAGCAACCAATTTTATGATCAATTTTATTAATAAAAAATATTTTAATAAAATTAGTGATTGATTTGTGATCGATATATTAATTTAAAAAACTAAGAATAATTAGCGATCAATTTTGAAACCAATTTTATTAATAAAAAATTTAAAAATAAATAGCAATCATTTTTTAATTAAAAAATTTAAAAATAATTAGAGATCGATTTTATGATTGATTTTATTAATAAAAAATATTTTAATAAAATTAGCGATCAATTTTTTGATTGATATATTAATTAAAAAAATTAAAAATAATTAGCCATCGATTTTATGATTGATTTTATTAATAAAAAAATTTAAAAATAAATAATGATCGATTTTATGATCAATTTTTTAATTAAAAAATTTAAAATAACTAGCGATAGATTTTATGATCGATTTTGTTGATAAAAAGATTAAAAATAATTAGCAATTGATTTTATGATCAATTTTTTAATAAAAAATATTTTAATAAGTTTATAGATCGATTTTGTGAACTATTTTAGCGATCGATTTTGTAACTAATTTTAAAAAATAAAATTTTATAAAATTTAAGTTATTTTTTAAATTTTTGATCATAAAATCGATCATAAATATTATTAGCGATCGATTTTTAGTTTTTAGTAACTGAATTTTTAATCGCTAAAATCTTTTTTTTTTTTTTGTAAACGTTTACTGAGATAGAAGGAGAGCTGTGGTGGAGCAGTAGGGGGATGGGGTGGCAGGTATGAGAATAGAAAGAAAAAAATATTATTTATAAAATAATAAAAAATAAAATATATAATAAATAAATAAAATAAAATAAAATATTAAAAAAATTAAAGAATATTTATTATAATTTTTTATTATTAAAAAAAATTAATAATTATATGCCATAACTATCTGTTTTGCGCAATGTGCGCATTTTCGACTAGTTATAATATAATACTATATTACATAGTATTATATCATCATAATATTACTATAGTATATTATATTATATCATTATAATGATAAAAATATGATATAATATAATATTATTATAATATTATATTATATAATATTAGTATATTATATATTATATTATATTTTAATATATATTTATATTTATATTATATATTTTTTATGAGGGTTTTTTCGTTCAAATATATTATTGTCAGATTACTAAATATTTCATAATTTGGATGGGCATTTTTCTTCTTGATAATCAAGATTATCTTAAGAGAGATAATTTAGATTACTTGATAATTTAAATTATTAATTTAAAAATATATAATTAGGTAGGGCATTTTTAAAGGATAGATTGCTGGCTATCTGAAAATAGAGTAACAAGAGGGGTGATGCAAAATAAAGCGACTCCCACGACTCTGATATTAACGTAGCAAGGAGAATCCCAAGGGATGGGATGGGATAATGAAGCAGACCAACGCCCAAGGCACAAGTCTCTCCGCCGACACAAAAGAGATGATAGCGGTATCTTAACGTGAACGGAAAGAAAAGTCTGCAGCATGCCAGAGTTCCTGAGAAAAGGCCATTGCACGGTCGCAAGATGCAGGAGAGTCAGATAGAGACACTAGGAGTTAATAGTTGTGCAATTGCTTCTACCCCAAACAGATGTGCTGCCGACTGACCTAGCCACCAACAAGAATACCATAGGCAAAACTTACAGCCAGCAAAGAATAGGAACCCAGGCTACCCCGTTACTGAAGGCATCCGTTCTGTCCATGCTAGGTAGTCCATAATTTCCACATAGAATCATAGAAGACCACTAAAGATGGATAAAATATCGACCAATGCATCCATCAGAGCCCTTAATGTTAGACGGTTGTGCGCTGTGAGACATAAGCATTCTCATATGAAACATCATCTGGAGGGCTCAAGAAACAGCCCCACCGATAACTATAAGGGAACAGTGGCAACTCGGAACTCGATTCAATAAACAGCGGCGAGTTGTTGAGAGTAGTAGAGGGATGGTGTATCAAAATTAGCAGTAGATGGCATTGAAAGCCACACATTACCAGACCCTTTAGATAACTTGGGGACCCTTGGAGTTGCTTTTTGATATAGGATTTATACTGTGCCATTCAAAACCTAACCCACCATGCCAGCCGTATCATAGGCCTTCCTTGTTTTCGTCTCTATTATGACCCTCTCTACCTAGGGCTTCCAATAAATTACCTGCAGCAAAGGAGGATGAGTAGGGAGATATTGAAAGGTGATCGTCTTTGCCTGCAGGGAAAAGAAACTCCTCTACGATCAGCCACGAGAAGGTCCAGTAAAATATCCCCATTATAATAGCTAGCATCACAATTCAATGCTATTTTAGATATACAATCGGCAGGCTTATTAACTTCACGAAGAATATGAGATGCACCGGGACAGGGTCATCAAAGTAGGCTGTGCGGAGGAAGTCAGGTCCCTTTCTCATTAATTGTGAAGGTATCATAACGACAATCTGGAAGATTTTATCATTCCGAACCCCCCAAATAAACCATGCAATACAGGCAAGCATCGCTCTCGTTATCATGTCGACCTGGCCATTAGACAATGTTTAATAAGGGCAACCAAGGATTCAGGGACAAAGCTAAATTCACCAACATGTTGCAAGTTATTCCAACAGGCTGTGGCAGAGAATGGTAGCATGCTTAGCGTCCTCCACCATAAGTTGACAAATATCACGATAAGTACTAGCTGTGGCTGTGATACCCTGACATGCACCAATTTTTAATTGGCAAATGGCCCCAAAATAGCCTCCACCAGAAAGTTTTGACCCTCATGGATGCATCCCATTGAATATCGTCTCCGAGATGTGGAAGATTTCTTTAGTTTGATTTTTGAATATATAGGACCCAAGATTCCATTGGTTTAAAAATCGTTCATTTATCACAAACTATTGAATATGCATACATATACATATATTATATATGTTTCATCCTCTTTTCTTTTTTTTTTTGAGTCTGGGTTTATCTTTTGCAAAAAAAAATAATGATTGATCTTTCTTCACGACACCAATCATTAGATTGCATGTTACATAGATTGCAAAGTACTTTGAAGGAGACCTTCCTCTTTTATTGGCCTATAGATATTGTGAAAGAAAATGAATCGTGCAAAAGATATAAAATGAACCCCATGTTTTATTCCATTTTTTCAAACTATATCAATTTCGCTTGGCCACCTTCTTGGTCGGTGCCTTTCCTTTAATTCAACATAGCAACTCATTTTCTTCAATTTTTTTTTTCAAAAAAATTAAGCTATCTCTCAAATATAATCTATCACCACCATTTTATTATTATATAAGTTGCATTTGACAATACTATAATATTTTATGTTTTTAAAAATTTTTGAACATGTTTTGCATGGTCAAATATTTAAAAATATAAATGTAAATTCCATAAGTGATGACAGCGGTGATATTAGTTTTGGTGATGGAGGTAACAGCGGGAGTGGTAGAATAAAATGAGCTCCATTAAAGCTTAAACCAACCAAAATGATGTGTGCACCTCATTTTCTTCTCCCTTCCCTTGCACAATGACGTTTGTTTAAACTCAATAATTAACATGACGGTCAAAATATTCACATTGACCCAACAAACATCGAAAGCCATGGATGAAATTTAGTGGCGCTCAACGAGATTAATGAGACTAGCGGTGGAAGTCCTTGTAACGCAAATTGCACAAGTAGCTTTTGCGGTGGAATTTAAAATACTATGCTGTTTTTTTTGTAGTAGAACCACCAAGTAATAATCACTTGAGTTTTAAATCAAAAATATTTTAATTTTCTATTATTAAAAAAAATCCCTAAATTCCCTGATCGTCCTTCTTCTTCATCTATATCATCCTCTTGTCTCTCTCACGCCTTCTTGCCGATGATGACCGGCGGTGCTCCGTCGCCATCCGCTTCCTTTTGCTCGCCGGCGATCCGGCAGCAGCCGACGGGTACAGATAGGTGTAGAGGGCCGGGGCCCGAACACGTCGTGGGAATGTAAGGATACGTGGACCACCAATGGGATCTGCCAGGCCATCGGCGATGGGCCCGAGTACGTTGGAGAAGGGCGGGGAGAGGCCGGGGAGGGGAGGGAGGGAGGGGCGGGGGGAGAGTCGACCTCCGTAGTTTTTTCTATTTTCTTTTAATATTTTAATATAACGCGGTCCGACCGGTTGATGATGATATGGCAGTCGGACCAGGGATCCGGCCTCTTGGCCGGGTCGACCTCCGGTCCAGGTTTGATTGGCATTCCCTACCACGCTAACGCACGGGGCGCTTATCATCGGCAAACAGATACCGACTTCTCCCTATATATTTATGTGAAGTCGGCACTGAATTGCCAGGTTACTTCCACCTCCGTCGTCGCTTACCCCCCCCCCCCAAACGATTCTTTCCCTTTCCATTATCCCTTGGTGGTCACCGCTGCGGCGTGCGATTCGGCGTCCCGGAGAGACGACGTCGAGGTCCTCTCTCTCTACCTGCAGCCCTCCTCCTCGCTCCCCATCCCCTTTCTCCCCTCCGCCCTTAAACCCTAAACCCGCTTACACTCTCCTTTTTCTGTTCTTGAATTCTTTCCTCACCAGGGCTTTCATCTCCCCTCCTCTCCGTCATTGCTTTCTTTACCGCTCGTCATTCTACTCTGTTTCTTGAAATCAGCAAGAAGTCCTGGTTGTGGTTTCGGCCGTTCGGAGGCGAGTCTTGAGAGGCTCTTCTTGGTTTTTCCCGAAAATCTCTTATTCAGCCACGAGTTCTTGAGCCAAAAAAAAAAGAAAAAGAAAGAAAAAGTCTTTGTTGCCCTCGATCGTGAAGGAACAATGATTGCAAAGGCGTAACATCGACCAACTTTAGCTTTAAAAAAAAAGACCGTGCGTATTAGTTGCCAATTATGTGTTTGTGTACAACTCATTTCCCAATTCCAACCACCTTTACATCGACTCTTTCTTGCTTGCTTTCTTCCTCTTTCTCTTTCTTTATCTTTTCTTTTCTTTGTTGTGTTATTGTTTGAAATACCAAAAAGTAATTTTGGCAGTTGCAGTCAAGAATTTAGATTAGCCAACCGTAATATTCTCACCTTATTTTTTTGCTGCTTTCTGAGATCTGTACAATAGCCAGTTCTTCTTAGTTTTTATCTTTTCCTTAGTTGGCTTGAATCCTTAGATTTCTCAAATCCATATGATAATGGGATTTCTCCTTGAATTCACTGCAGGTTTTGCATAGCTCACATATTCTATAGCATTCCTGCTGTCATGTTTTTCTTAGAGTTGCTAAGAATATGGTGGAATCATTGAAGCACACAACAATTTAGGTCATCAGACCTTTGCCCTAGGTATCACTCTGTCACCCTTTCTCTTGTTATTTTTCTAATTTTCTTGCATCTTTATTTATTTGCTTTTTGATGTATTTTGCCTGTTTGGTTTACATGCAATGCATGTTGGCCTATTACTTTCTATTACTTTCTTGAAGATTAAGAACTTGATGCTTTTTCTTATTTTTATTTTAAAGGATGGGTTAACTTCATGCCTTCATTCATGCTGCAAGGCCTTCCTTTCTTGTTTGCTTGCTTTCTTTCTTTCTTTTCGAAATTTGTCCATGCATATATCTGTTATATATTTTTTCTTCGTTTCTTTGGAAAGTATTTCATGCATATCTGTTGATAAGTGACAACTTGTTATTTGTCTTATTTAATCTATAGAATTAGTTGTTTCATTGTGACACGTATATATATTCTTATTTCTTAGTATGCCTGAATCTATTTTTTCAGATTATAGTGAGAGAAATATGAGTTACTGATGTTAATAGGTCTTAGCATGGTTGATATATTTTTAGAATATGTCCATTATGCAATAATAGAAGAACTTGAGATTGGAAGTGCAGTGTGAGAGTTTAAGAGAAGCAGGAATTGGATGATAATTTTAAAGAACTGCAATTTTTACGGGAAAGCTTTCTGGGAATTGTAGGAGTGGAACCACAATCTGAGAATGCATCTGGAAATTTGTTTATTATCCCTGTCCACCTAAAAGGAGAGAGAGGAGAGAGAGCTTGATGTGAGCCAACAACATTTACCATGCAAGAAGAAAGATGATGTGCCATCAATAATTGAATGCTATGAGTTCAATCCATGATCCACTAGGATTTTTGCACAATAACAATTTTAGTTCATGTAGTTTCATTTTCATTGGTTGATTATTATTTTTCTCAGAAAAAAATTCAGAAATATTCATCTATAGTCTAACTCAAGGGTTTAAATTTCAGTTCTAGACCATGTCCTGGTTTGCTTCTGGGATGGTACATTATCAGGTAACGATGATGCGGTCGAAATGTACCAAAATGCCAATACCAACTGAAAAGGGAAAAATAAAAAAGTTTCCATCATGGTCCATCCTGGTCTATCTCGACCATTTGGTGCATCCCAATTTTTGGGATGCAATTGGGGTGGTAGGGACATCCTAGTCCAAGAAAACTGGTCTCCTATAGGTGTCTTAGTCCTGGTTTCCTGTTGGAACAGCATGATACCAGTGGTACTGCCCCTTTCTAGTGGGACTTAAACTTTTGGTCTAAATTTTTGTCAAAGATCACCATATAAGTAAACTGTTAAAGTTGAACAATATTAAAAAATATAAATTCTGTGAGCTACTGCACATGCTTCCTAATAGAGACGTACTTGTGAAAAAATACATGGACCTTGGAAATCATGGAAGGATATGTGTTCTTAACTTGACACTACAGTGATGGTGAGCAAGAGCTTTAAAAGAATTTAAACTTTTGAATGTTGAAGCTCCCCATATTGGAGAAGAGTTTTCTAAAGTAATATTAAGAAGTTGTGCAATTGAAACATTGATGTAAAGCTATTCAACATTGATGAAGTTGCCCCCTCTCTGCCCCCCAACCCCTTGAGATGGTGAGATATATTGAGTCCTTATAAGCAAAACTTGAGAGGTTTAAGCAGAAGTGCCCATGAAAGATTGAGTCCCATGGAACCCATTGTTTTATGATGTTCTAACCATATGGAACTTTATAATTTAAATGCTTGCAAATGCCTCCAGCCCTTCACTCTTCCTTGGTTACTGAAATGCAACATGAAGTTCACATGTGCTGACTTTCTAAGAACTGCAAAATGTGAAGATTGCAATTGACTGTTTGAGGGTTCTATAACCAACAAGCAAAGTGATGGAGAGTTGAGAAGATGGCACTGCTTGTAAAGCCAGAGAGAGAGAGAGAGAGACTCTAAGTTGAATCTATCTGTTTATAAAATGTAAAATTAAATCTCAAATCTACAAATTTTCCACCAGGTGTTCTAAGGAAAATATATCAAAAACCCATATTTGATGTAGGACTCTGAAATCATTTGTTTCGTATAATAAAATATATTTGAACGGTCAATCTCGGCCATCAAATTTGCCCATTCTTTGAAAGATGGTGTTTCTTATTGTCATATTGCTGTTAAGCAAGAGATAACAGCTTGAAACTTGAGAGAGAGCATTTTCAAATGTTTAAAATGTAGAGTTTCACCCAGGTGGAACACTCTCAAATACCAAGTCTTGTGGAGTTTAACTTTGACATGCCATTCTCTTCATTCTCTCAAGTTTTGCTTTCAAGGACTTTATATGCATCACTCTCGCCTCCATTAAGATTAACTTTGTGAATAGGTTCCAACAAAGTTATCTATCTATTTACAGATTCATATTTCTATCTGTTAAACATGTGAGTATGTTATTCTCATGCACTCAAGTTCTGCTATTTTCTCTCAAAAATCACCATCCAAAAAGAAGATGGAAAGATTTCAGTCTGTGCGGGCTCTTAATTTCTTCTTATTTTTCTCTCTTAAATTTTCCAATGATTGTGAAATATTGGGCCAGAAAATTCTCCTACCACTTTCTCCTCTTGCTTTCTCAATGATCAAACAAACTCTTGATGCTAAGTTGTATCTCGTGCTATGGTACTTTGCTGCTGTTGTTGATTGTGTAACCCTTTTCTCACTCTTTTCCAACTATATATCTTTGGTCACTACTATGTTTTCTTTGGCCCTTCTCTACAGAGTTTTCAAGGAAGTTTAAGTATGCTTTCTACAACTGTATCATTTCTTTTAGACTATCTTATCTGGCATCCAATTCTCATCAATGTCAGTTTGCTGGCCAACTCATATGACTACAGTACAACATACTGAAATATACAATATCTGTGTTTTCTTTGAGTTATGTTGGTATTTTGGTTCTAATTTTATTATTCCCCTATGTGAACCTTGTAGCAAGTGGAAAATATCTGATGAACTGCATTTCATACATACAGCTTTATTTTCACACGGTTGTCATGTCATCATGAGGAGTTCTTTACATGGCTTTTCTAGTGCATCATGGAAAAGAGGGATATGGCATGCTGGCATTAGAGTGCCTAAATTAAATTTCATCTTGATGGGATTTCATGTTCAGTGCTTCTTTGCTTGGTGTTCACAGACTTTGCGATTCCCAACGGTGAAGCAGCAACCATCAATGGAGGCAGAAGGCAATGCATTCTACGTCGTTCGGAAAGGGGATATTGTTGGTATCTATAAAAGTTTAAGTGATTGTCAGGCTCAAGTTAGCTCTTCGGTACTATCTACAACACTCTAAATAATTTGAATGTTTTGTCTACTAAACTTAAGTTCTGATATTTAAATTTTTACCTTGTAAACAGTATATTTTTTTGTTTCATGTTTCCTCTTGAATTTATGCATGATGAACTACTAGACAAGTTATTGTAAACATGCTTGTATAGAATATGTGGTTACGATGGTCATTCTGCAGGTTCATAATGCTGCACAAATCAGAATTGTATTCTTTCCTTCACATTTTGCAGTTTTTGTAGGGCTCCCCCTTGTCTTCTTATTGATGTGGTTGAAATACTTTGGAGAGCTTACTGCGAGCGGAATTTCTAAACTCAATTCTCTTTCATTGTCTCTTAAAGCTTTCATTGGCATGAGAATAATTAATGTTTAACTTTACTGGTGAAATCTTGATATTTCTCACTTTTCCGCAAATTTGTAGCATCATTGTTGTTTGCAATTTGCTCTTCATTATTTCACTATCTATATCATTTTTACATTGTACACTGACTGTTTTAGTTTAATTCTCCTTATGTTGGATCTTTATCTCCTATTCATTTTTCCTACTTTTGCCATTCCTGAATTATTGTTAGAGAATGTTTTGGGCCAACATAATGGATCAGTTTTATGTTAGCAATTATATTTATAAATGGTGGTTCTTATGATAGAACTGCAGGTCCACCTATATCGTTGGAGGAGCTGCCCTGCTTATAAAATGCTAGCGGCCACTGATCACTTTAGGACAGTATCCTGTCTCTTTGCCTTCTTAATCAGCTACCCCAAATAATAGATTACAGTAAAATGCCACTCGGGCCATTCATTCTGTGTAGCAACTCTTCACCTACCTTCTTTTCCTTATCTGTTTCTTTTCTGAAAACCCAGTGTCTACATTTTGTTTTGGATTCCATTTCACATTCTATTTCCCTTTTGTATTTTCTATTTATCATACTCCAGTGCTGCTTGAAGGGACAATGTAGTCCGTGTTTTGTGAAACCAAAAATAATGCCAAGAGTAGCTTCATTTTCTCTCTTTGAATCAAAGGGACTGGCTTGTGAGAGATTGTTTTATCTAACTTTTCAGACTTCAAAAAAAAATTATTATTATTCTAATGCTTGAAACTGGATGCTGCGAAATCACCTTTTGTATTGGATAGATAACAAGATCATATGGGCTTAACGACATCTTTATTTTTTTTAATGAGATTGTGTAAGTTTCTTTCTCTCTGGCCTCAATAAAACAGTTGATTCTTTGTGCATATGCTTTGTGGTGGGCAAAGTGCGAGATACAGATCACTTGTTAATCTCTATCAAACTGCATAGTTTTAAAGAGTACTTGCTTAAATAGTATAAAATTATAACATATTGGGCTATATATTTTTTGGATTCACGAGATATTTGGATCTGAAGGCACAAGGAAGGATATGATAGGATTCAAATAAGAACCTGATAAAAATATAGCATCTAAACTTGAATTTGAAATTACATTCTGATTATAGTTTGGTTTGGTGTTTATTTCCAGAGAAGGAACTGGGTGGAGGGTTAAGCATAGAAGGAAGAAGACTGGGAGGTCAGTGGGAGGGTGTAGGAAGTGATAGCTTGTCAGTGGTGGGAGTGAGTTTGAGGCTAGAAGAAAGGGAGCTTTGTGGGGGAAGTGGAAGCATTTGGTGGATGTGAGAAGGTCGGTGATGGAAAGGGTTGCATGTTGGAGACTAGATGAAATGGAGTGTGGGTGATGGAAGAGGACATGCATGGAAGATAGAGGGGGAGGTAAGGGAGGGGGTGGGAGGAGAGGAGGAACGTGGTGGAAGGGAGAGTGAGGCAGTGTTGCGGAGGTTGATCAGATAGGTTTATACATGAGCCTCTTTTTCTTTTGTTGTGATGAGAGGGAAGGGGAGGTAGTGGAAAGGGAACTGATGGAAGCTGGTGGCTGCTGGAGGTAAGATGGGCTTTGAGGAGACATGATAGAGGAGCAAGAGATGTGGAGGGAAAGGCAGAACTAAGCATTCCAAACATCCCTACGTCTAGCAATATCTTATGTTAATGATATCATCATAAGAATATACCTTGTCTAGAACATTTATTAATATGTAGATCAGACTATCTATTTCTGACTAAATACATAAGGTTATGGTGAAGGCTCTAAACATCCAAAACTAAAACATGGGCACTCACCATATGAATTCATAATTCATAATCAACCCTTTTTGTTTCAATTTTTTATGAGGATTAGTCGGTGATTAATGGTGTGGGTCATTCTGTTTATCCTGCACAAGTATTATATTGTAACCATCAACAGATACCTAAGAACTAAAATCTATCTTCTACATGACGAGTAATTGTTCTTTTTTCTTGCTAACATATGCTCGTAATCCTAGTTATTACAGCTTCAAGCACTCCTCGCCCCTTCTAATTCCTGTAAAGTTAATTGAGAAATGATGCTAGCTTTTTTGGCTAGTTAGCAGTTATATTCATCTTGCAAATTAGATGTAGTCTGTCTCTAGTGATATCCTATGATAAACTGTCACAATCAATTGACATGGTATATATAATGGTACCGAATAGTTAAATGCTCCTAATATGCATCAGCAAATTTTTCTCATATAGGTATCTGATCCTTCCGTCAGTGTGTACAAAGGTTACTCTCTTTGTAAAGAAACAGAGGAGTATCTTGCATCTCGGGGACTGAAAAATGCGTTATACTCCATGAATGTGGATGACTTGAAAGATGATCTGTTTGGAACCATGGTGCCTTGTCCTTTTCAGGTAGATATCAATACACCCCTTCTTATTGTGTTGCCATCTCCTAGCTTGCTGTAAGAAGAAGTTTTTGTGATAAATGTATTAATGGATCGTTATTCTTCTTGAGATCTCCCAATCTTGGAATTCTTTTAATATGGATTTTGGATATATTAAACTAATTATTGGGAGAATGAGACTATTTTCATATGCCTTTTGCCTCTTTTTACCTTAACAGTATAACTTGTTTGACAATATGGTGGCCATAGGCAACATGGTTTGTCTTTTTATGTCTCTCTTATGCCATAATCACATATGATTTGCCTGTTATGCATAATGTCATCTGTTTAGGAGTAATAATCACACACATTGCAAGTAAACTAAATTTTTTGTCGTTCATTGTGCTGTCCATCATTTTTTCTTTTTAAATTTTGAATAAGTAATCAAGAAACTGATTTTTAAAACTTGATTTTTGAATGTAACCTTCTTCAGAAAAGGAAATTTTAAAATTAACAATAGTTCATCCATGTTTGTCTTATAGTGTTTCAGCCTCATAAATGATCAATTAAGTATATTTGCTAATACAAATGATTCACAAGTCCTATCCATGAGAAAAAATTCTCATTATATTGATTATTCCACTAGGTATTATTGTATACAGTGTTCTTAGGTGTTGTATTACAATCTCATGCTTCAAAGATGTAACTTTGGTTTCAGACAAGGTTTTAATGAAGGATTCTCCCATGGTGTATCAGCTTCATATAAAAAATTAGCATCCTTTAACAGAGTCAATGCTGATATTTTATTCCGTTTCTAAAAATGTGAAACTTGGAAGAAATTTTGAATTTTATTGGAACCGTCAAAATGTAAATTAGATGATGATTTTAATGAGTGCTTTTGAAGTTAGAAGGCTCCTTAGAGTTCATGTCCTTCTACTTGAACATTTAGATATTGGTCATGAAACTTGACATCAGTTTGTTTGAAAGCTGTGATAATAGCTAATTCTCATTGGCATCATTTGATGGTGATCATGTCTTATAATCCCTGACATAAATATGTTGGACAGCAGTATTCCATCCCTCTTCCTCTTGAAATTTTCGAACTTCTCTTTATCGCAAGAAATGTTGGTGCTTTACTTAATTATTGTTTATGACAGATGACAATATCTATTACTTTTCAAAGTGAGCAAAACGATGGAAAAGATTGCATCCATAAGCCTTACAATATTTATCAGTCATAAGTCACAATTCCAATAGTTTCACTGTAAGCCATTTTCTACTCTTGAAGAGTTTCCATGGTAGTGGTATAAAATCTTAATTTCGACACTGCTTTGATTTTCTTTTTTAGTTCTATTTAAAGGTATTTATATTTTGATACTTTATGCTGTTTGAAAATTCAAGAACATTTTAATGATGATTATTATATTAGCCTTAAGGAAATTGTTTTATCTATTGTAGGTAATTTGTGGCATGCTGATTTATACCTATGAAACTTGTAAAAGGATGATTCTTTTTTGAAAAAATTCTGAGGGAATTTTCTTTCTAAGCATGGTGCAGAATTCCTTTTTCAAAGGCAAATATGCACGATGAAAATATCTTTCAATTCCCTATATTTATATTCATTTATATTTTTATTCCTTTATATTTGTTGCCATTTTGGGAATTATATGGTCTTTATTTTTCTTATATGGTCTTTATTTTTCTTGTTATGTTGCTTATGTTTGTAGGTTTTTCATGACTTCTCATGTTTGTAGTTGGTTGTAATATTTTTCTTTTGCTTTGTGTCGTATCTTCATTTGTCCCACTCGAAGAAAATGTAAGAAGGATATTTAATTGTAAACACTGTTGGTCATTTCTTGTTTGTCGTTCTTCTAATTTTGCTTTTTATGACTTGCAGTTCAGTAATGGTGCGTAATTCTCTATAGGTTATTGATTTTTAAGTGAAGTCCACTCCCAGTGAAGTGTCAAACCAAGATTTTTTTTTTTTTTTTTTTTTTTTTGCATTAGTTATAAATTAAACTTATTGTCTCATTAGCTTACATGCTGAAGATGAAATGATTAAGCAATCATGCTTAGCCCCATGAATGAGGTTAAGGTGCCTTGGAGCCATGAACAGCCACTCCTACCCAATCCGTGAATGAAATGACTTGTGAGACGACACTTCTAAATGTAGGTATCACATAGGGTGAGCAGCTATAATTAGGCCCTGCTTGGCATTGTTGTATATAGTAGAGCTTTTGTTTATAGAGCTTTGGAAAGTAGAGTTTTCACTAGTAAAGCTTTTAATGAAAAGTGCTATTTGTTGTTTGGTAAATACATTTCCGAAGTATTGTGGAACTTTAACATCAATTTTGGTAACCAAATTAAGAAAATGCTTTTTATATTAGAAAATGATAATAAAGGATATTATATAGTGCTTTTAATTATCTAATCTTTTGTACTATCAAAAATTGTTATTATACAGACTACTTATAATTTATAATTTTTTATTTTGATATTTTTAATATAAATAATATAATAGATAATGATATTGTTATATTTAATTGTAAATATAACAATATTTTTATAATATTATTCTATTATAATAATATTAGTATAATGTAGTAACATGATATTATTATTTATAATATTTAATAGCATTATATTATAATATTATTTTACTACAATAATATTATATTATCATAATGTGATTATTATAACATAATATTAATAATTATAGTTATAATAATAAATATAATGAAATAACTTTATATTATATTATGTTATTTAATTGTACTATCAAAAATTATTATTATATATACCATTAACTTATTATGGGCACTGTTAACTTATTAATTATATTGTAGTGAAATATCTAATAGCAACATAAATGCTTGCCTTTGTTTATGCAGATACAAAATGGCAATAAAATTGTACATATATCAACAACCATAATAGCAACCAAGGACTGCATAATTGATCTGGACTGCCCAATTCGAGGTGTACCATATCGAATTGGTGTGGAACTAGATCAATTTTCTGGTTCGGTATGAGAACCATCCATGCTAGTGTGAAGTGATTTGAAACTGAGTGGAACCGCCCGTTAACGACCCGCATCGCCTGATTTTGGATGGTACCATAAAAAAAGTTTAGAAAAAGGGGTCAGAAGCTGTCTTGGTTTGGGGTGTGCACCATATCAAAGTGAAGAAGTACCAGCACGGTACTTGGTGCCTGGATTGTAAACCTTGATAGCTACATAAGTGCTTTCCAACATTTCTCAATATCCCTATTACAAGCACAATATCTGAAATAAACAATTGAACAACTTATAAGGAGAGCCATAATACGATCATGCATAACATCCTACTCACGGTTATTCAATGCTTAACTTTATTCCATATTGTGATTCATCAATCTCTAAACATTCAGAGGGAGTAAATCTTCTTTATCATTGATTGCTGTCGTAGGCGTGAAAAATAAACTCTGCTCACTACTATAGTTAGGATGAGTTGAGATCGTTTCCATTGGGATCACGTAGTTACAATTGAATGATTTTAATTTTAAGTAGAAGATGGATAGTAGTTCGATTAATTTGAAGACTATGAAATATAAAAGCAAGTAAATAAAGTTGATTTCAGCTATGAAGATGGAAGTTTGGTTCAAATATAAAGATGTATCCTCAGGATCTCAATTGTTCCTTATTGACAGTTGGTACCCTTCTTTTACCTACCTTTGCTTAGGTATCTAAATGATAAAGATATAGCCTATCTTAGAGAGCACGATCCGTACCCATAGATCACGGTCCGTCTTTTAAAGTTATAGGCTAGTATAAATTAAATTAGATATAAGAGACAAGATTTCATTTAAATATAACTTATCCCAAGAGTACGATCCGTACCCATAGATCACAGATTATCCCAAGAGTATAAATTATTCTAGATTGAAAACTTTAGCAAAGTAAATAAAGATGAACAAATATAAATAAATAAAACTTAGATCTTCCTTGCATATAAAAGAAAAATATAAAAGGTTTTGCAAAAGAAAACAAACTATCAAAATAATTCACAAAGATCTCCTAAAAACTGGATGTCTAGCCGGCCATGGGGAAGCTCTTCACTGCAATCTGCATCCCGAACTTTGGAGAATCTCTGCCACGGACTTGGAGAAGATCTTCAACAGCAAGAGGAAGAGATTTGGTGGAGAATGAGCTAAGGGAAATAGGTTTTGGAATGGTGAAGAGGAGAAGACAAGTTGCTGGAATTTTTGGTGAAGGCTGCAAGGGCTGGAAAGATAGAAGCTTTAGGTGCCTGTTTTGGAGGGCTTTGGTTGTGGGATTTTTGTGGGTTAGTGGGGCCTGAAATAAGCTTAGAATGGCAGGGTTTTGAAAGGTGGGGTTTTAGCTGGCTAAAAATTGGAGAAAGAGTGGTTAGTGGGGAGAGGCTGAAGAGAGAAAGAGGGGGTGGTATAGAGGATCTTGGTGTTGGCTGGTTTCTTTGGACGTGGAGAAGGTGGTATGAGGCATGTAGAAGCTGAAGTGCTCCAAAGGGAGGGCAGGCCAAGGGTTTATATAGAGAGGGAGGCTAGGGTTTGAGGGTTTAGGCGCATGGAATAAGGGCCCTAAGATCTTAGGTCAAAGCATCAAGTTCCTTGGTTCCTCTCTTGATTATTTTCCTCAACTGCTTCCTTGATTTTTTTTTTTTTTTTCATTTGATTGAATCTGAATTGGCCTCCAATTCTCTCTCAATTTCTTCCTTTTAAACCGTGCTTAGGTGCCTAGAATATCAGCCCTTGATGCTTGATTGGGTGGTTCTGCTCAATTTATGAATTAGTTGTGTTCACACTATGATTCATGTGAAATATGATCTTATAATCTTGACCATTGATGTTTAACTGTGTTCACACCTTGGTTTCTTCGTGAACAGCTCCCCTCTTTGTGCCTACAATGATGACTATTGGATGATGTGAGCTTATTTCCTGGCCTTTGATTTCTTCATGAATCCATATGAAAGTGTTCCAAGGATTGATAGCCTTTAGATCTTCCTTGATTTTTTTCAACCTTTGATCTCTTCTTGCCGTGGATCTTCATCTAAGGCACCTAGATCTCCACCATTGATTGTGTCATTATGATGGAAGCCCTTGGATCTCCTTTATGGCTCTGGGGTTCAAGCTGGATTAGATCAAATTGAGCTTAATTGAATCCAATCTTCAATTTACTTGCAAAATAAGTTAGGAAACATCAAATTCAAACTAGTACATGTTAATTAATGATGTTTTGAGTGTGTTTAATATATTAATTTAAGTATTGATCAATCATCATAAAGTTAAAACTCAAAATTTTTAGTTGCATGATTATGACAATAAAAAGAACGAACTTAAATTGTTGCCACAATAACAATATTCCAAATTTATATATTTTTAAAATTTCATTGCTGAGACTAGAATCTGGGTCTCTTGGGTGAGCTTTTGCCAAAAAAATAGCTTCATGATGCATCTCAATAGAGCTTTTGTCGAAAAGCTCCAAATCTGAACTTTCCCTGATAGACATTTTTTTGGCTTTTAGAGGAGCCAAAAAGCTGTTTCAAAAGTTTTATCAAATAATTCCAAATCACCCGAAAGGGCCAAAAGAGCTTCTTGCCCTCCAAGAAGCGCTTTTTGGTCCTCCTACAACAATGCCAAATGGGGCCTTAGTCCATATATGAATTTGAGATGGCTAAGCTGGACTATTCTAAGTCTGCATGAGGATTAGCTATGCCTAGGTGCATAGGCTTGGTCATTTTCTAAGCTAAAACATAGCTGAGAGGGCAAGGGCAGAGTTATTTAGTAAGATGATTTCTCCATCCCTCTTATACCTCAAAATCACCCAAAATCTCACATACATATGGCAACCTCAGTGGAAATAGAAGTGAATCAAGCAGAAAAAGCAGCTTATCCTTGGGACCGAAGTTCCAAATGGGGATGACAATCTCTATCCCTGAGAATCAGATTAATGTGGAGAAAATAAAGTTGAAGATGTTTTTATGGATGAAATCTAATTGTTTTGATTATCATCCTTTGCATACATACACATGTTTGTAATCTTAAAGGTTAATGTCTTTTTTGCTTTCAGCAACCAGATGGACTTGGCTCTTTGGTTAATAAAACCCCCCAAAAGACATCTTCTCAGAAAAGATCGAAGGATGTGCTGAATAACTTAGTAAGTTACTGTCACTCAGTACATACCATTAGTTATTGTATGTGCGTGAGTTGTAGCAGGTTCCTCCGCTTGCAATCAATGCTTGACTTCACTTTCAAAAGTTGTGTCATGCCTAACTTGCTTGCAAATTTAACATGTTTTCATCCATCCCTTATTTCTTTACCCTTTCCCAGTTAATCTTTGTAAGCTTTTGATAATTATTTTGTAGGCTACTGTTTATGAATTGAGTCACTCTTTTATGGATGCAGTTTTGCTACCGGGGATGAGAGATTGGTGGCATAAGAAACCAATTGTCCAACAAAAAGTTAATTGACTGAGTTTTCTTAATATCTTGTGCTTACATTACAAAAATCCTTGTTTACCTCATGTTTTTCTGTTAACAGTTAGGCATTTTTTTCCCATCTAGTTACTTTGAGGATTGCAAACATAAAACTGTCTTCAAGTTTGCCAAGAAATTTTGACACTTCAAGAAAGTATTATTCATAAGTATAAATTGAATTTGTGTTGAAAGATATTTAATATTTTTTTATTGTGAAGGATGCTATAAATTATAATAGTATGTATTTGAACGATATAACATGATAAACTAGTTGAAGACCTGTGCGTTCTGCGGGGTGGATAATTACGGCATGTAATTATTAATTTTTTAATAATAAATATTTATAGTAAATATTTTTTATTTTTTTAATATTTTATTTTGTTTATTATATATTATATATTTTTATTATTTTATAAAATAATATATTATTATTATTTTCTTTTTTGTTCTCATATCTTTTATGCGCCCGCAGGTCCCGCCGCACCCTCCCTGTTGCCCCACCATGGGTCTCTCTCTCGGCAAACGCCGATCCCGATCTCGATCCCCCAGCACCCCTATTGGTATCGTCGTCCCTAGTGCCACCATTGAAGGAAGAGAGAGAAACTCTCTCTTCTCTTCTTTTCTTTTCTTTTTTTTCTTTTTCTTTTTTTTTTACAAAATAATATTTTATTATTTTTTTTCTTGTTTTCATACCTTCTTCGCGTCTGCTGGTGTTGCCCCACCTCCCTGTCACCCACCACGGCTCTCCTCTCTCGGCAAACGCTAATCCTGATCGCACCCCCACCCCTTCACTTCTCATACCTTCTCCGCGCCCGCCGGTGCCATCCTATCCCTTGCCGTCCCACCACCATTCCCCTTTTATCTCGGCAAATATCGATCTCAATCGTACCCCCCGGTGCTCCTGCCGGTACTGCCGCCTTCGGCGCCACCACTAAAGAAAAAGAAAGAAACTCTCTTTTCTTTTCTTTCTTTTTTCTTTTTTTTTTCTTTTTTCTTCATATAATTATTTTTTCTTCCTTAATTTTCGATCAGCATTCATCTTTCCTTGGTTTCTTGCTTGCTGAATACTTAGAACACCACTATTCTCAATTCTTTGCATTATCTAAAAAACTAATTGAATACTAAAAAAACAACAATAAAAAAAAGTTAAAAAAAAATTATTTAGAAAAGGTGCTATCAAACTCACATTTCTTTTATAGGACGAAAGGGCTCGATTCTACCCCCCACCCCCTAGCTTGCCCATGGTGCCCCCATTAGCATCCCTCCAACCGAGGAAGATAGAAATTCGAAGGGAGGGATAGGGGGAATGAAAAATGACATACTCCATTAGTATCCTGAAAACTTTCGAAGGCTATTAAATGCAGAAATTTGGCTTTCAAATCGACAAAGTACCATACTTTGTTTGCCGATAATTTGTTAGGTTTGATCTGATTTGATTCGAAGGATCAATTCAGATCTCGAAATATATTATTTTTTAAAAAATAATAAAATATTATTTTAAAAAAAATAAATTAGTATGTTATTATTTTTAAAATTAGAAAATGATATGTTATCTTTTTAAAATAATAATAAATTAATATTTTTTAAATATTATTATTATTTTTATAATATTTTATTTTTTAAAAATAATATTTTTTTTACAAAAAATGCTATTTTCATCTCTTATCCCTCCCCTCTTTTATTTTTAAAATATTATTTTTTTTCTAATTTTAAAAATACTACTTTATTATTATTTAAAAATAATATTTTAAATTATTATTAATAATAAAATAATAATAATTTTTTTCTATTTTCCTCTTCCTCCCTAAATATTTTCTTTCTTTTCTTTTTTCTTTTCCCCCTTCCCTTCCCTTCCCCCCGCCTCCCCCTACCCCTCGCTCCCGTCGTATGAGTTCTAGGTTGCGGCCGTCCATGCCGCCCCACCGTGGTGCCGCTCTACCGTCGTCCGCATGACCACCAAAACCCCTCCCCTCCCCTCGGCTTCGGCAGCATTAACCCCCCTCCCATCCCATCCCCTGGCTTTGGCTTCACCAACCCCCTTCGCCTCTCCTCCCCGGCGCCTCTCGTGCCTCCCCCACCCTACGTGACCACCCTGTAGAATGGAGGCCTCCCCCACCCAACCCCCCGCCACCATCGCATGAGGCCCAAATCATGGTCATTCGTGCCGCCCTCACCATGGTGCTGCCCCACCGTTGTTTGTGCCACACCTACCATCTGCGCTGCACCTGGCTCTCTGCCCGACCACCAAGCCCCCTCTCCTCCCCTCTCTCGACTTTGGCACCACCAACCCCCCTCCTTCCACTCCTTACTTTTTCCCGTCTTTTATTGGGAAGGAGAATTGGGAGAAGGTGGAGAGCCCTAGAGAGTGGTGGAAGCGCCGAGAGGCCGAAATGGCATTGCATAAGATAGGCAGTCAAAATAGTCGGTTCCACGTGGGACAACTAAAGTCATCTGAGATGCTGAGGTGGCAACACCACAATACTCCTCCATAGAGTATTGTTATATATATATATGTACGTATGTTTGTATATGTATGTATGTACATACATACATATGTACATACATACATACATATGTACATACATATGTATGTATGTATGGATGTATATGTGTGTGTGTATATATATGTATGTATATACATATACATACATACACACACACATACACATATCTATATATATGTATATGTATATGCATATGTATATATATATGTGTGTATGTATATACATACATACATACATACATATGTACATATGTATGTACGTACGTACATATGTACATGTATACATATATATATATACATGTACATATGTACGTACGTACATACATATGTATGTGTGTATATATGTGTGTGTGTGTATATATATATACACATGTGTGTGTATATATATATACACATACACATACATACATATACATACATACATACATGCATACATACACACACACACACCCATATATATATATACATATATATATATATATGTATATGTTATATGTATATATACATATATATATGTATATGTTATATGTATATATACATATATATATGTATATGTTATATGTATATATACATATATATATATATATATATATATGTATATGTTATATGTATATATACATATATATATATATATATATATATATATATATATATATATATATATATATATATATATATATATATATATATATATATATATATATGTTAATTGCTTATCTGATCTGAACTCTTGTTTACCTCTAAAATACAAGGAACTAAAATAATCTGATGTATTTTTAATAGCCTAGCAGAACTTGCCTGTAATATTTCTTTTTCCCCTTGTGTAACATCTATGAAGCCAACTGTGTGATGGATTTCTTTCTGCTTCTTTAACACTATAGGAATGCACTAGATTGATTTTAAGAGAAGTCTTTCTATGTTTTTACCTATTTCATATGGTGTTTTCTCATACTCCCACAGTTGTCTCAATCTATATGCTATGACCAACAGGATGCAGTTGGATGCACATCCACCTCAACTGAACAGGGCCAGCAGGCAAATAAAGAACTCAAACTAGGGCACTCTATCAAGGCACAACCAATGTCACATAATTATGTGAGTTTCTGTATAGCTAATAACTAAAGTATGTAATTCTGCTGCTGCTTCTGTGGTTGGAAAAAGCTTTCTTCTATACCATCCACAGTAAATCTTCCATCATGTATGGAGATGTTTCCTTGTGCTTACGTGCTTTTGCAAACTTGTTTCATTTTATGTTGTAAGATTGTTGGCTGGATTTGCTTCATTTCTGAATTCAATTGTTATGCAAACTGAATTTGATGATTTAAGTTGATGGATTGTTTGAATATAGACACATTTAGGTCTTTTCTTTTCTTTTCTTCGTTTAAATAGATTTAGGCCTCAAAGTCGTTGTTATATTCTTTCTCTAGTAGCCTTGGTTGACTTATAACTTTATCCTGGATCCATCCCAGGCGGAATGCATATTTTGTTCATGTTTGGTATGATTATTTAAGGATTTATGCCCTTGTACATGTTTAATCCAATCTTTGAGGAGCAATCTGGCTGAATGTGGTCCGACTGGAAATGAAATATCTTTCCATATGGTCTGGAATTAGGTGGGAATCCTTTAAAATTGCTTGATCTATGTGCCTCCTCTCTCAAAGCAGTCCAACCAATTAATTTGGCCACCATTTTGATGAAATAGTAGATGATTTTGAAGCCATGTAAATGCTCATATGCACTAAGAAATTAACAAAGTGATCTTATGAGATCCTGAGTTCAAGTCTTCATCAAATCAATACACTGATATAACCATATTTTCTCTGGGAAGAGCACCGAGTCTTTGTATGAGCACTTACGTTCAAGTCTTAAGCAAAAGAACACATTGGCCTAACCATTATTTTTATTGTTTAATAAAATCTTGCAATAGCACATATATACCATGGCATCATCTAGTTCAAAGAAACAATCCAAGTTGAGCCTATTTGTTTGGGCTGTCCCGGACAACCTTTTCATTCAAATTTCTCTATGATTGTGACAGCACAGCTTGGGTCCCCAGGCAACCTTCAAACACCAACTTTCAAGCCTAGAAAACAGCATTCATATGGAAAGCACATGTATTAAGCTTCAAAATTGTATATAGTGTTTATCTTTACTATCCTTTTCTTTTCTTTTCTTATGAGTATTGACATTCTGTCTCCTTCATACTTCTAACCGTCTTTGGCATGCTCATCTTAAAGAGCATAAGCATGTTTTGTTCATGCATTTCTCCTATCTAAGTTCTATTAGTCATGTTTTTTTCCCTATTACATGATTAAAATAAGAAGCATCTTTGCATCAAGGAATGTGGAACGATCCTGAATTGCTTGGTTCGGGGTTGTACCGAGCCATATCGGTGGTGGTTTAGGATGGATCTGGCATTCAAAAGTGGATTTTGGCGAAGGAGGGGGAAGGGAGAAGGAAAGGGAGGAAGAGAGAGAGGGGCAGAGAGAGGGAGAGAGATGGAGGGTGACAGACGGCTGGCGGAGGGCTGTGGAGGGGTGGAGGGGCTCTGCCTTTCGGACCCTAATTTGTTTGAAATAGGGGTCCTTGATGGGGCCTCTCTTTTTGTTTGTAAATATTAAGTGAAGTCAACAAGGGGCCTTCTGTGGCCCTTTGGTGGCCTTTGTCGGTGGTCTGTCACCCTTCATCTCTCTCCCACTTTCTCCCTAACGAAATAGGGGTCCTGGACGGGGCCCCTTTTTTAATTTTGAAAATATTAAAATGAAGTTGGTAGGGGGCCCTCTGCAGTCTTTCGGTAGCCTTTGCCGCCACCCATCACCCTCCATCTCTCTCCCTCTCCCTCTCCCTCCACCTTGTTCTCTCTCTCTATTCCTCTCTCCAATTCTTGCTCTCCCCACCCTCTCTATCACGTTGGGCCATGCTCCATGGGCCTTCTCTCTCTCTCTCTCTCTCTCTCTCTCTCTCTCTCTCTCTCTCTCTCCCCCTCCTATTTTCCTCTCCCCTGCCCTCTTGGTTGTGTTGGTACGGGCCTAGCATGGGGGCATACCGAACTATGCTGCCGGCCAACCGGTACCGGCGTAGTGATCCTTGCTCTGCATAAACTATAACCATTAATGGATACCTCCAGCATTATCTATCTATATCCTTCATTAATCTATATCTGCCATTTTTTTTTTTGCACTGTTTCTTGGATTTTGGACAATTGCATCTTAAACTTTATGGTCCTAAAGACATGAATCAGAAGAACCTCTTGACTCTCTAGTATTTATGCAGATCTTGTGGCTCAGATGGTTTGAAAATTTTTCATTATATTACTAACTAATACATGATTATGCGTGTAATCAATTGTATTTTTATAGTACATGATTCAAGTTCTCCCTGTTCCCGGACAATAATATATGTTCTCTACGTTATTGGTTATATATGCCTGGCCTTCCATTTTCAGTATTATTTTGTATTTTTCTCATTAAGTATCCAGGAGGAGATAAAATTGGTCTAATACATCCAGATGTCTTGTGTTCTGGAGTTTGATGGTGCTTCAAAAGGAAATCCGGGAAAAGCTGGTGCTGGAGCAATACTTCGAGCTGAAGATGGAACTGTGGTAGAGATGCACAGAACTCTTCCCTATGCGTTTTTCTATGTTAGATGAGTTATTATTGCCTTGACAAGCTTGTTTCCTTATTTGGATGAAGATTGCTCGGCTCCGTGAAGGTTTGGGTGTTGCAACCAATAATGTTGCAGAATATCGAGCATTGATCTTAGGAATGAATTATGCTCTTAAGAAAGGATTTAAGCAAATTCGTGTGCAAGGTGACTCTAATCTTGTCTGTATGCAGGTATGTGGTTTGATTCATGTTATTCAGTGACCAATTACTTTTGTTACGGTTTTTCATATTTCACATTTTCATGAAAACATCCAAATGCAGCATTTTTACACTAATAAGCTAGGGTTTCAGAACTTCAAGTGCATATGGCAAAGCACTTGCTGTTCTCATATTTTGTATACTGGTTGGCAAAGCTGGCATAAAAACTTGTTTTTTTATGCTTTCTCTTAAGCACAACAAGGACTTTGCACTCTCATGCTAAGTTCATTTGTGATTTGGTAATTCCACCCCTTGGCTTCTATTAGCAGTCTTCTTTGTTGTGTGAGCGATTGTTTTAATTTTTTAGTCTATTTTGTATGCCTTAAGTATGATGCTTGTTGCACATATGGTGACTCCGCCATAGTAGTTTACACTTTACACGATGGTTGTGAAGACAAGTTTTAAACTCTATCTGGTTCTCACACATGAATAGCCTGATATTTTTAATGAGCTATGAAATGGTTAAGCACTTAGAAAAATCATTTTTTGTTTAGCTACTTTATAGAAGAAATAGTTACAAAAAATAGCTTTAAGTTGCAATTACTTGAATAACAAGGTGCTAACTTTAATAATTATGGGCAATAATATTTATAAAATATTATATACAACGGATATTAAAAGAGAGAAAAAGAGGAGGAATGCAATCTTTAATTGTGTAATTGGAAGGGAAGATGGCCTAGGCATTTGTTTCATCCTACATCTTAGGTGCTACAAATTTTAATGTTCTGCAGTTCATTTAAAGGAGGCAGCATTGTAAGAAATATAAATTGTTGCATCATCATAGATAGATAGCATCCAACAATTGCATCAATTATTCTGTTTGGGTGTGCATGCATGCACGTTTTTGTGTGATATTGCATACTAGAATTTCATATCTTACATGAAATGCTTAAATAATTAAGTGAATTAAATAACTGCTGACATATTTAAATAGACATTTTGATGGCTATGGTGAGAGACCAAAAACCTTTATAAAGGGCATGACTTAAGTAATTCAACATGGCAACTGTTGGGGTAGTCAATTTTTGATTGTTGGTTGATACCATATTTGCTAAATTATTGAACCTGTCCTTTAGCAGCCAGAGATTCTACTATAGGTGTGGCTCCTCAAAGCTACCTTAACATCAATCATTTAAAAAGATCTGCTTCCTTGCATCACACCCGCAGGTGATTCTAGTAACCAAGATCTGTCCACTTTGATGACAGTAGTTAGTCTCTCCCTGTCGGTTTACTCTAAGAAGGTTCCTTGATAACAACTTGATAAGGATGTTTATTATGTTGGTATTAGAGAAAATATCTCATTGCTTACATATTATCGATTTTTTATCTCAATAATTTAGGTGTTAAAAAATCATTCTTCTTAATAAGCAACACCTTTTCCTTTCTTCTTGATTCGGATCTTGCCTTAGGAATGTTTTTTCATGTTCTATTGCTAATTGGCATCTTTATGCCTTCAGCTCAACTACCTTGACCTTAGAAATGATTTTGCGTGCCTTATCCTACATACTTATGATTGGCCTTATTGACCAATGTGAGATCCATCAACATTGAGAGCTTTTATAATTGGCACTTATGCTGATGTGTTAACACTTTGATATATGATCTTGCTTTTTCAAGGAAGGCTTTGTTGTGCATCAGAGGGCTCCATTTTAGCAATTCTTTTCGAATATAGATGTGTCCCTCTTCCATTCTTTTTTGGCATAGAGATAATTATCATCATGATTTCTCTACCTTGGCTTTTGTTAACCTTTTTCCCCTCTCCAAAGACTGGCTTTTCCCATTGTCACTATCACACATACAAAGCTTCCTCCGCCTTTTGTTAGGCATGGCAGGTAGGGCTGGAATTGGGCTTGAGCTAGCCCGAGGCCCATCAAGCTGGGCCAACTTCGAGTTGGACTACAAGCTAGGCTTGAAAGATTTTAGATTGGGTTGGGATTAAATATAGAGTTCATATGTTTTCGGGCCAAGCTCGAGTATATCATTCATCCGACTCAGGCTCAGCTTAAGCCTGAGCCTGGATGAGGCTTATGATGGAGCTTGAACTCAGGCCTGAAATGGAGCCTGAACTTTGGTACTTGTGTATGAACTACTTAGAAAATGGGAATGCCATGTCCAACTATATTATCAATTTGCTTTTTTGGTAAACATGTTTCTGATCATCAGATGGTTGCTAATGTGAAGCTACAATATTTCATCAAAAAAACATGAAGCTACAATATGAAAGATTGAAAGATTAAGCTTCAATTGGTTTCTAGCCAACCTAATTTATAACCCAAATGGATAATTCTGGTTGACCCAATCATGTTCGTGTTGGGTCGACCCTAGGCGTGGGTTGGGCTTGGGCTGGGATATTCCCAAAGTTTTCAAGCCTAAACTTGGCCCGAAGCTCCCCCAAAAAAAAAAGGAGCCATGCTTGGGTAGGGGAGTGGCCCGACCCAACTCGGCCAGTTTCTAGCCCTAGTGGTAGTAGGATGGGCTTGGTTCGGTTTAAGAAATAGGTATCACGAAAACTTGTCAACCGGAAGCTGACTTGTTTATTGAGTTAGAAATCGAGAATCGAACCCAACCTATTTGTAGAATAGGTAACCTGAGCCAACCGATGAAACCTGTTTAAAAAAAAAAGGTTGGAATGAGTCAAGTTGGTTAAATGGGGTGGGTTGCAACTATGCATCTGACCTGATTATTAAATGGGTTGAAATACGTTAGATAAGTCGATACTGTTAACCTGAACCTAATCGATTTAACAAACAAGTCAAGTCAGGTCGACCGCTTACAACCTTGACTTGTTTATGCCTATTTTGAACCCTCTTGTATTGTGTTAGTTGCAGGTTGGGTCACAAATTGCCACTCCCTATCTTTGGTTCCTTTGTTCCGCTTGTATTTTGCTTCTAGATTGAACCCTTAATAGTTTTGTATATAGCATTGAGCCTATACACCTTTTTACAAAATGGTTGTCCCCTGAGTTTCATCTCTACCATGAAGCTCCATTGATGCATCTTGCCACTAGTTCTCTAGCTTATCCTTGATGGTGATCCTACTCTCCACCTATTATATAGCCATGCTACTGTGAGACCATATAATAATCATCCAAGTCATTATGGTTTTCAATTACTCATAGTTTTAAATATTATTGATTTGTTTTATTGGTCATTTTTTTTTCTTTCTTTTGGTAAAAGCTTTATCCTTGAGATTTGTTACAATAGATTGACAAGCAACCTAAGGGACATTTTGGATAATATGGAGAATTTCTTTTCTAGCTTCAAATCCAATAGGATGTTCACTTGAATGATTTAGGAGGAAAATGTAAGATTTTATTTTTTTCCCCCTTTTTGTTTAACATTTGGATGTTTGGAATGGGTAGGATTGTTGTCGTAGTGAAGGGATAAGTAGAGCAAGTGCTTGTAATAGGCTGTGCTTGCTAAGCTTGCCTTAGGCCTAGGCTTAGCCAATTTGATTCAATTCCAGCCCAAGCCTATCTACAATAAAGCAATAGGCCCAACCCCTTTGGTGTTTACAGAAGACTCATTGCTGAGACCGTGGTTGATGAAGCGGTGGCACCACCACTCTCGTGGATGAGCCTGCACCTATCTTGGGAAGCATTGATAAATAGCCTCCCATGTTGGGTGTCACCTGGGTGACCATTACACACCACGATCTCCAAGGATGGCGCTCGATGATGAGAAGTGTTGGTGAAGAGCTTCCCACCGGCTAACATTGATGGGGTGGCTGTTGCTTACTGCAGTGCCTAAGAATGATGCCTGTATGGCAAGAAGGGAGGAAGAAGACCCTCCCAAGGGTTGGGTGTCACCATGTCAGTCATTGATTATCAAAATCTCTAAGAACCTCAATGGTGATGACAACAACAATGGCCACAAAGAGCAGGATTTAGGGTGGTGGGTTGCAGGTCATAAGGGCTACAGGTGGGGGTGCGTGTGTTCTCCTCATGTTGATCACTCTCGGGTTCTCCTCATGTTGACCCGAGGGCTAGACCGTGGTTGATGAAGCGGTGGCACCACCACTCTCGTGGATGACCCTGCACCTATCTTGGGAAGCATTAATAAATAGCCTCCCATGTTGGGTGTCACCTGGGTGACCATTACTCACCACGATCTCCAAGGATGGCGCCCGATGATGAGAAGTGTTGGTGAAAAGCTTCCCACGGGCTAACATTGATGGGGTGGCTGTTGCTTACTGCAGTGCCTAAGAATGATGCCTGTATGGCAAGAAGGGAGGAAGAAGACCCTCCCAAGGGTTGGGTGTCACCATGTTAGTGATTGATTATCAAGATCTTTAAGAACCTCAATGGTGATGACAACAACAATGGCCACAAAGGGCAGGATTTAGGGTGGTGGATTGCAGGTCATAAGGGCTACAGGTGGGGGTGTGTGTGTTCTCCTCATGTTGATCACTCTTGGGTTCTCATGTTGACCTGAGGGCTAGACCGTGGTTGAAGCGGTGGCACCACCACTCTCGTGGATGACCCTGCACCTATCTTGGGAAGCATTGATAAATAACCTCCCTTGTTGGGTGTCACCTGGGTGACCATTACTCACCACGATCTCCAAGGATGGCGCTCGATGATGAGAAGTGTTGGTGAAAAGCTTCCCTTGGGCTAACATTTATGGGGTGGCTGTTGCTTATTGCAGTGCCTAAGAATGATGCCTGTATGGCAAGAAGGGAGGAAGAAGACCCTCCCAAGGGTTGGGTGTCACCATGTCAGTCGTTGATTATCAAGATCTCTAAGAACCTCAATGGTGATGACAACAACAATGGCTAGAAAGGGCAGGATTTAGGGTGGTGGGTTGCAGGTCATGAGGGCTACATCAACCGAGGGGGGGGGTTGGTGGTGTGTTCTCCTCATGTTGATCACTCTCGGGTTTTCCTCATGTTGACTTGAGGGCTAGACCGTGGTTGATGAAGCGGTGCCACCACCACTCTCGTGGATGATCCTACACCTATCTTGTGAAGCATTGATAAATAGCCTCCCATGTTGGGTGTCACCTGGGTGACCATTACTCACCACGATCTCCAAGGATGGCGCCCGATGATGAGAAGTGTTGGCGAAGAGCTTCCCACGGGCTAACATTGATGGGGTGGTTGTTGCTTACTGCAGTGCCTAAGAATGATGTCTGTATGGCAAGAAGGGAGGAAGAAGACCCTTCCAAGGGTTGGGTGTCACCATGTCAGTCGTTGATTATCAAGATCTCTAAGAACCTCAATGGTGATGACAACAACAATGGCCACAAAGGGCAGGGTTTAGGGTGGTGGGTTGCAGGTCATGAGGACTACATCAACGCAGGGGGGGGTGTTCTCCTCGTGTTGACCTGAGGGCTAGACCGTGGTTGATGAAGCGGTGGCACCACCACTCTCGTGGATGACCCTGCACCTATCTTGGGAAGCATTGATAAATAGCCTCCTATGTTGGGTGTCACCTGGGTGACCATTACTCACCACGATCTCCAAGGATGGTGCCCGATGATGAGAAGTGTTGGTGAAGAGCTTCCCACGGGCTAACATTGATGGGGTGGCTGTTGCTTATGCAGTGCCTAGGAATGATGTCTGTATGGCAAGAAGGGAGGAAGAAGACCCTCCCAAGGGTTGGGTGTCACCATGTCAGTCGTTGATTATCAAGATCTCTAAGAACCTCAATGGTGATGACAACAACAATGGCCACAAAGGGCAGGGTTTAGGGTGGTGGGTTGCAGGTCATGAGGACTACATCAACGCGGCAGGGGGGGGTGTTCTCCTCATGTTGACCTGAGGGTTAGACCGTGGTTGATGAAGCGGTGGCACCACCACTCTCGTGGATGACCCTGCACCTATCTTGGGAAGCATTGATAAATAGCCTCCCATGTTGGGTGTCACCTAGGTGACCATTACTCACCACGATCTCCAAGGATGGCGCCCGATGATGAGAAGTGTCGGTGAAGAGCTTCCCACGGGCTAACATTGATGGGGTGGCTGTTGCTTACTGCAGTGTCTAAGAATGATGCCTGTATGGCAAGAAGGGAGGAAGAAGACCCTTCCAAGGGTTGGGTGTCACCATGTCAGTTGTTGATTATCAAGATCTCTAAGAACCTCAATCCTCAATGGTGATGACAACAACAATGGCCACAAAGGGCAGGGTTTAGGGTGGTGGGTTGCAGGTCATGAAGGCTATATCAACGTGGGTGGGGGTGGGGTTTGGGTTCTCCTCATGTTGATCACTCTCTTATTAGTGTATTAGTAGTGCCTGCCATGTAGCAGCACTAAATGACGTGAAGAGTAATTGTAGGCTATAAATGCGCTGGACTTGGGTTAGATCTATGTTGTACGCTCATAGAAACTCGATAAGACTTTGAGTTCTAATTCGGTTCTATTAAAATGATTAAGCTTCAAACTCGCATCCAAACTCGAATAATGATCATATTCAAGTTTGAATTTGAGTTTTTTGGGGTTCATTTCAGCATATGATTCTAGTGGACTAACTGGCTGAGTGTCAACAATTTCCAAAATTGAAAGAACTTTCATCACAATGGTCCTTCATAGATAGTGAATTTGTAGCAAATTGCAATGGGAAATGAACACGATATTGGAGGTGAATGACTGGTTTGGAAAAAAATCCGATCACTTTAGGGACAAATTTAAGTTTCCATTTATGTTTGGTTTGATTGAAATAGAATCAAAATCTAAATGTCAGCTGGGATTTGGGTACTGCAAGGACAGTGGGCAAGAAAAAAATCACAAATCAAAATGTGGAGAAAAGGAATTAACTCCTGCCTTGTAGCCAGTCCTCTTTATATTTCTGTATACGATTTGTACATTGTGTATATATTTTCAGGTTATTGAGTTTTAGATTTGAATTTAACTCTGTCCAAGTTTATCTGGTAAGAGGTCAGATTCTATGTATGTAATCTGACTTTAATCCAATAATATTAGAAACTTAAATCGGATCCATATTCGATTATTAGAATATAATTGGGTTAAGCTATCAGGTTTTCAGGTACCATTTACACCCATACTAATCGGGAGAGGCATGATGGAGAGAATTCAAGATAGAGAGAGGATGAGATTATTGTGGAGGCAGTGTGGGCCATGGACCAGGTTTGGGCCTGCCAAAATAAAGCCCAGTGGCTTTTCTGGGTCTGGCGCTAAGTTGGCCCAGGATCAGACCTAAGTAGAGCAAAGAATAATCCAGGTGAGGTGTTGCTGGTAGCTCCATTGCATTCAATAGAAATTCCTTGATGAGAAAGATGCTAGTGCTGAGGATGACCATGGGTGTACTGGGTTTAATAAGTGAGGGCTGTTGGGCTAGGAGAGTTGGAAGGGCTTAGGTTGGGAATGATGGAGATGGAAAGTAAGGAAGGTCGTGAGTGGAAGAAAGGGGGCACAAGCGGTGCAAGTTGGCAGGGGCGGCAGATCTGGAGGTTTTGCATGTTGAGGGGAGGGTTAGGATTTCGTTGGAGGGTAGGGGAGCAAAAGGGATTGGGATGGACTCTTGGTTTTGGAGTGAACACTTTCTCAAAGGCCATTGGAGAGGCTTGAAAGAAATGCATCAACTCCTCAAGGGTGATATGTTCTTTTGAAAACAACTTTTTCTTAAAAAATGGTTCCATGGGATTTTAGTTTTTGGCATGATATTTAACATTGTGCCAAACAAAAGAGCAGCTGAGAAATCCAGTTGGATTATAAAATCTAGCAGGATTTAATCCTACCTGGTCCAGTACAAATAAGTCCTACGTCCTGTATTATAACTTGTATATTATGGTTGCAATTTGGAAAAGAGAATTCGTTCTTTAGAGGAGATGATCACTATGTGCACTTGCTGTGGTTAATGAAATTTGTGGATGTTGCTTTATTGGATAGAGTGGAATATTTTCTCCTCCAGCAAGCTTTTTGAGGAGAGATGTTTGTATTGTGATTCGAGCCTCTGATATCCTCCCCTAATCCCCTTGGTGGTATCCATCACTGCTATATTTCTCATATAAAACTCACCTGTAGTATGTGCCCTCT
The DNA here is from genome assembly GCA_006176705.1 of Cocos nucifera. Lineage (NCBI taxonomy): Eukaryota > Viridiplantae > Streptophyta > Magnoliopsida > Arecales > Arecaceae > Cocos > Cocos nucifera. The sequence continues at coordinate 3,003,941 of QRFJ01000030.1, forward strand.
CATTTTTTGCAGTCCGGTTCAAGAAATACCATTGTCATACACTTGCCATCTAGCCTGCCTTTTGCAAAACAACTGTCTTACCAAGTTTTGAGACTTCTATCAATGCTACTTTGTTTACCATCTAATGCTGTATTGCCTCATCTCTTGTGATGCAGTGACATTGTGTACTTCCTGAAAACAGGTACAAGATCTTTGGCAAACTAAGAACCAGAATATGGCTAACTTGTGTAAAGAGGTAAAAGGATTGAAGGACATGTTTCTATCATTCAAGATCAGCCATGTTAAAAGGGTAAAAAGAATTCCGTCTCATTCAATCAGTTTTGTATATGGTGTTCAAGTATGAGCAAAATGCTTCTTGTTCAGTACAAGGCAAATGCTTCCTCTTTCATCCCTTCATGTTACTGTACAAACTGCCATGACATAAATGAATACAGTGAACTGATCAAGTGAATATGCTCAAACTTTATATGCTAGATTCTGGAGATTTTATATAAACAAGCTGTCTTTTTTGGAGTCTGCTCTTTGGAGCAGTTGTTGCATTCACAAATTTTAGCAGGCACATGTACAATGGAAACCTTGCATTCCAATGTAGGCTGCAGAATAGATTTTTTTTTTTTAACTAAATTTTCTTTGGTAAGATACATGCTACATAGGCAATCCTTGTTTATTGTGCTGATACAAGGAAATATAACCTTGAGATTTTTGTTTATTTTTGTATGAGTCCCTTTCTTTTTGCTATTTGCAACTGGCACCTTCATTGCCATAATAATTCCCAAATGACTTCCCAATTACCTGTTTTTTAGTACACAAGGAATGTTCTTGTAATATTAACATCATCACTTCGGAAATATATGATGCAGTTGCCCCTTTGTTTGTTTAAACTCAGAAATGCCTTTACTTTTTAAAGTAAATGTTTATAAAATTGAACTACATATGCAAAAGAAAACCCTAATTTAATTACCATGTATTAGTAATCCACTCTATACTGTACCAGTATCTACATAACAAGAGGACACTAGATCCAAAAATCCCAAAACAAAAGATGTTCTTGCCATCCAAGCTAGCTGTGTAATTTGTTGGTGTATTCAAGGGATAAAAGAGCAATGGCATTGTAAATTGCAGCATTTTGCTGCTACTTGTTAGCGTTTGTTGTATTCGAAGAATTTTTGTTGTTTGCTGAGGCTTCTGAATGGTAGAGCTTTCGAGGTGTGTGGAATTTTTTATGGTAATAGAGGCATTTGGCAGCAATTAGGAAAAGAAAGGGGAGTTGTATGTAATAAATAATGCATAAAAGGCTCTATGCAAAAAAAGACCCTTTTTTTAAAGAAAAACGAACTTGTTGTGGTTGTTGTTTTTAGTCATAGGAATAATGCTTGAATTGACATATTGGTGGTAGTTCCCATGGTCTGAAGTTTGTAGTTTCTTGGGAGAACATAGTTTTATTTTCCTTTATGGTAACTAGAGACTTATTTTTTTTAAAAAAAAACCGCTAACCATTTCATCGTTGACATGCTTTTGCCTGTCATTTTATGCCTCGTGTACTGACATAGGCTTTTCTGTCACTGTTGAAGGAGTTCAATTCTGATGCTGATGCTCAAGCAAATTTAGCTATTGATCTTCCAGGTAAGAAACCTGAGTCTAGCAATTGTTTGAACCCTTTTCAGCTATGTGCAACTGCATTGCAATGTTGTCTGATCTTTGTGCAGTTGGCAAAGTCTGCGAAGAGCCCGGTGAACTCTGTTAATTCTGATCCTCAGATCTTCAAGTCAGCTCTCTCTCTCTCTCTCTCTCTCTCTCTCTGTGTGTGTGTGTGTGTGTGTGTGTGTGTGTGTGTGTCTACAAAGATGCTGGAGCCCGAGAGTCTGTTTCATAGATAGCACTGCTGAAAAAGAGGAGATGCCTGCTAGCATTATGCATAATGGGCATATATGCAGAGCTGCTGCTTCAACTGTTACCATCTGTTCCAATAACATTAATTTCTTTAGGTAATTTTTGGACCAACACTGGTCAAGGGACTGGCCTAAGCTAATAAACTCATGTGGCACTCTTCTTATTAGTTGATGTGAGACCATCACAATTTATTTCATCCAATCTCTCATGATGCCCTCGTCCTACTCGGGAGGGAGACGAGGGATCCATGGCTTGGGGTCCTTCCTGATCCTAGTATCCCATATTGGGGGGCCATATGACCATTAAGGGTCATGATGCACAAGAATGACTTTAATACCCTACTTGTACGGGGAAAAGCTTAAGCTTTTGGTCGGTGGATCAGCCCAAGCTAATAAATCCATATGGCACCCTTCTTATTGGTTGACGTGAGATTGGGAGAAATGAGCTGGGGAATGAGTACAATGACTTCAGTGATTTAGTACCTATATGTTAATTTATTTCTTACAGATTCTGTAATGCTGGGTTACCACTTTGGAGCAACATGATTTCTTTGTAGTTAACTGCGGTTCTTATGTCTCGTACCAAAGAAAAACTGCAGTTCCCATGTCTGGTACAACGTATAACTATTGTTAGGAGATCTATCCGGCATTTTTTTTTTTGCCAATATTTTGTCATGTAGTATGATGTGGATAAAACTTGAGTGGAATGTGTTTGCATTGCCTTTTTTTTAATCCTTAACAATATCTGTGGGCTGTAGGTATTCATGCGTGGGTGGAGGATTCAAAAAGAGTATATGGAAATGTATTTTGCTGAAGATGGCTGGGTAGGAGCTGCAAAGCGCCGATCAACTTTCCTCTTAAATATTATATTGAGTTCTTTCCTCTGCTTGCTGAGAGATTATGGATGTACTTACTGGAAGTTGTTAGGACGGTGCATGTTTTTTCTGATTGTGATGCCGTATGGACTAGTTAATTAGATTCTCCTAGACAATATGACAATGAAGAATTGCTGTCCCTGGCGAATACGGTTGTGGGTAGCTCCGTTAGGTGGATGGTTGACCCTAGGCTATGAGCAAAATCCAGTGATCTTCCGTTAAAAGTTATTTTTCCTTTTGTTTAAATTATGACCGGTGTAGCTAGGCATATTAACAGGAGGACCTTCGGGTAGATAATTTGCTGCAAAATCATTTGAATATAATCTTTAAAATTACGTAGCAATTATTTTTCGTCTCACTCTGCATTCCATGTTTTAACTTGACCAAATACAATGACCTAAATTAATGTGATTTTTTCACCAGCGCCTTGGTATGCACTCTAAATGCAATCCATAATTCAAAAGAGTAGACTATATATTGGCGTTAAAGTGAGCATTGAAACAAGTATTCGGAAGATGTAAGCAAACATATATATTTTTGTAGAATTCCAAATTTGCATGATCATACATGGCGGCGCCTTCTCTTTATCGTTGCATACAAGTTCGTATTTGAAGCTAGCTCGCCTGGCCCTGTATCCGTGTAACCCCCACGAGACTTGGTTAATCTGTCAGTGGTGTCAAGCTGGTGGATCTGACGAGAAGAAGAAGTTGCTGCAATCAAACAACCGGGGGCGCATCGTTGGTTGCCTCTGGGCTGGAGTAATTGTCACGTATTTCTCCGGTCCTTCCATTTATGTCAGCATATGGTTGAGTGCACTCGCACACAAAGCGGAGAAGTCGGTGAATGGTTGGTCAAATTTGAGGAGTTTGATTACCTAACGTATCATTTTTCAAATGTAAATGGAGAGGGGTGGACGCCTCCCCGGTGCTATTGATAAGGCGTTTGCAGAGGATCAGGTCATAGACCATGCCTACACAGGAGAAGGCTATCTAAACAAGGTGACAAGGACTCAGACGAGCAAGGAGTTCTTCGAGGACTTGAAGTGCAAGAAGATGGCAATGTTGATGGAAGTTGAGGAAAATCCTGTCGTTGTCTTCCCCAACCCCACAAAAAAAAAAAAAAAAAAAAGAGAAGCAGAAGAAGAAGAAGAAGAAATCCTGTTGTCGTGCGTTTCCCATTGCTGACAAAGAACAAAGAAAACTAACTGATCCCAAACCTTCCTTTACAAATTTTCTTAAACCTCCAAGCCGTCCAAAGCAGAGCAGCGGCAGCCAATCACAGCCACTTGTTCCTGTAGCAGTGGACCGAAATGAACGCTCGAACGAGCCAATCAGAGCCATGTGGTGCACGGAGTGTTTCTTGGTTTCAGTGGTCAATGGTATACCTCAAGCTAAGGGTAACATTTTGTTTTGGGGAAATGGATCCCTCGCAGAACTCTGGGCTTGGACATGCAGCGCGGAAGCTGCATTATGCCCAGCAAATCCTGCAGATACAAACCACCAATAGATGACGTTGTGGAAGTGTTATTGCGATGAGTGCTCATGATCATCGGATCATGGGTGGGCGAAGTTTCGTTACCTGCCGCACTTGAGAAACTGCATGCCATGCATCATCGATCGAGGGTTATGTCTGTACGAAAAGAAAACACCAACACCTGCACCAAATACAGTGAGTTAGTGGTAGCTGACAGACAGAGAAGTGAGCACAAATAGCTTCGAGCATGGACTCTCCCCCCATGCAAGAAAACACCATATGTGCTCACTCTCTTCTGTCAGCCTCCTTTCCCACACAACCACAACCCACCACAAACCTTGACTTGATCAAAAGACGGGGAGAGAGAGAGAGAGAGGATTTGTGTTTGTGGTAGAAAGGGAAGGTTTCCAGGGATTATATAAGAAGAAGAGTCAGGGAGTGCGTTGTTGCATTTCAATTGAATGGAATAAATAAGCAGCTATACCCATTGGTCTCCTCCATTTAAAATAACCATCTTCCATTTATTCCTATATTCCGACGTATGCCACTTTCTAATGCGTATTGTAATTCTAAATCCGAAACTACTGCCCACCTCTCCTGTAGCTAATCATCACCCATGCATCCATTCTCATATCGTGGTATCATGCAATGAAGGATAGACTTGAAAACGACCTCCACTGTGTTATAGAGATGTTTCATGGGTGTGCTAGCTACTTTATATTGAGTATCATGGCATTTTATATGTGGAATTATTTGGAGGGAAGAGAAGGAAATGAAAAGAACTGGGGTAAGAGAACATAAAAGAAGAGAAGATTCTCCAATTTATGACGTGCCTAGATCTACTGTGGCGCAAAAGTGGATTAAAGGATATCTTCTTTACATTAAATAATATCTGGAAGGCAAAGAGGAAATTCCTTGAATATATATATATATATATATATACGCGCAAGAAGAATAACCCTAAGAGTGAAGAACATTACTTCTTATGTCATCATGACGCCTTCTTTCTTCTTCGTTTTCTCCTCTCTTTTAGCTTGGAACATTGGATATAAAGCAGAGAGACGAAAGTGGTGGTGGGAAATTTGGGAAGAAGTAGGTATTTAGTAGTTTATGTGCATGGTTGAAATGATGGGGACAAGCACCTTCTTTTTCTCGATTAGTCGGGGGAATTTTTTACGTCAAAGTTTCCTAACCTGGCTACCAATTCGTCTAGAAAGTGTGAGAATTTTAACCCTTTTGGGAGTGGCATGCCGTAAGGGGAATGGCTTTCAACTATGTTTTGGGAATTAAAAATGGTGGTCAAAGCATGCCGAAAAATAGAAAAATCTTAAATTCTCTTGTCATTATATATGCCCACTAAGGCAGCAATCTTAGGCTCTTCGTTTCTGGGCCTCGTGACTTCATTCTTTTATTATGTTCAGCATTTAACATAAATAGGCTATCCAAGATCAAAAAGATCTTGATACAACATCTACGTAGATGTACGAATGTTTTAGCAAGTGCGACCATTTATAATTTTAGTTCTCAAAGAAACCCCAATCATATATAATTTCTATTTTCATACATAAATGATCACGCTTACTGAATTATAGACAAATAATTATATAACTTAACCATTCATCCGTGAGCAAGTCCTTAAGGATGACGTGCCAACTAATTGGACTAATAGTTATTAACTATATAATTGATTATTGATACCATATACCTAGAACTTAAAAATATAAATTTATAAAACAAAAAAAATCTTTTTATTTATGTTAAAATCCAAAGTCTTGTTTTCTTGTCATTCATTTTTGTGAAACTCAAAACCAACCATGCATAACCCACTGATCATGTTTATTTGAACGTTTTGTCCATCTATGAATTTCATAATCAATTTATTACTTCCAATAATCCTAGTGTTAGTTTGTTGTTCAACTAGTAGGTTGGTAGATATTGTTTCATACTTGGACAACTTTTATTTTTTTTTAAAAAAAATATAACATTAATTAAAATTTAATTAATTTGTCAGAAGCCTTAATCATAATGCATAAAATAAGTAATATATTTTTTTTATATAAATCTATAATTAGCTGATTTTTAGATCTTTTAGTCCATCACGATAATGCAAAGATCAGCCTTCATTGTAACAGGAGAGACCTGTCAAATAGCAGCTTCTAACGAGAATAACGCTCATTTTCCTTTGTGGCAAATTAAAGTTAAGCCCTACATAGTTGCACAAGAAGCCATCGTACATGAGGATTATTTAAAGACCCTAGTGTTGGAGATAAGCAAAAAATATAGAATTTATGTGACTAAATAATCATAAAAAAAATCTGAAAGAAATAAATTATAAGTAAAAAATTAGAAAATAGGAGAATTTGGTTTAGAGATAGGACCGACAAAATATGATCCGATCTATTAATTTAATTTATATTCGATCCATTGCAAATAAATTTAGATTTAGATTAAATAAGATATGTTGGTGCTGCCCTAATTATGTTATTACCTATTTTGGACACGGTAGATGGTTCTGCTCCTCAGGTATGGCTGGTCGCTGGTTTTAGCCTGGCGTCTCCCTTCTAGCACGGTACGAGCATGTGGAAGGCTTGACCCATCCAATATTTTGAAAGTACATTAAATATAGAAAAAAATAATAGCAGAAGTACTCAAAAAGGTAGGCGTGTGAAGAGTGAGAAGAGAGGAAAGGAGATGGCCATCGTAAGGAGAGAGAGAGAGAGAGAGAGAGAGAGAGAGAGAGAGATTTCTGGTCTATGCTACAGAGAGCCCAGTTCCCTTAACCTTTATATAGAGGCTGATCAGGTCGCAGCACTAGCAGCTATTTGTTGGTCCATAAAGGCTGCAAAATTGCCGCAGGAGGTTACCAGTCGCTCCGACCTAAATAAATCTTGAAATAAATTAGATAAGAGTCTATATCGATCCATCATGTCTCGTATCTAGTGTGTAGTCCAAAAGCCCAATATCCAGCTAAACCCCACTAGTTCTAGAAGTATTAAATGCAACTATATTTGCATTAATTTTTTCTAACATAGGACTACAGTTTATTAAACTACAAAAATGATCTAATGGTTAAAATCTTCCAATAAAAAAATAAAAAATATCTAAATAAATATATATTATCTATTGCCTGGATCATGGCTGCAAGAAAATTTTGAAATTTTATAGTAATTTAAAGTTGGCCGGCACATTTCAACCTAGACAACCAATTGAATCCAACTTGATCACAAAATAAAGATGGGTTCTGATTTAAGTGGAGAGAGGATATTGATGAGATTTCTTATTGAGTTTTGATGATTTGAATGTTAATAGGATTCTATGGCAAAAAAAAATGTGAATAAGATCTTAAAAGTAACATGATATTAGTTTTTGGTTGTTGATGCAGAATCTTGTTGATGCTGGATTGGTCTAAAGTTGAAAAAGATGAGATCATCGTCGGTGACCTACAAAAGAAAGTTTCGTCCGGATTCGGTAGTGGTGGCTCCGGTAGGATCCTCCGACGATCAAGTCAGCTCTTTTGAGTAACAGAAATGGAGTGCTCAGGAAAGAGTTCAGCAGAGCTTTGAGTGAGAGAGGAGAGCTTAGAGAAAACATATCTGGAGGATTTCTTTTTATAGATGAAGCTTGATTGATTGTGACGACCATACCATTTGGTGGCGGGCCACTCGAGGTCGCATGGGATTCGACACGGAGAGGAAGATATCGTTAGACTGATAGTGGCAGCCATGCCGTCTGGTCGTGGGCCGCATGAGGCTTGTTACAAAGAGAAAGGTGTCGTCAGACTGGTAGTGATGGCCATATCGTCCGATCATGGGCCGCATGGGGCTTGTTACGGAGAGAGAGGTGCTGTTAGATCGATAATGGCAGCCACGCCGTCTGATGGAAGCATGCGTTCAGAGTTCGACTGAGTTGGAGGAGTCCAACTATAAGAGTAATCCGAAAGAAGATCGGCTCTTGGAGAAATCCGACTGAAGAAGAATTCTGCAAGAAGTTCGGCTCCTGTAGAAATTCGATTGAAGGAGAAGTTCGAAAGAAGTTTGGCTCCTTAAGAAATTCGACTGTAGGAGAATTTTGGAAAGAGTTTAGCTCCTGGAGAAATCCGACTGAAGAAGAAGTTCGGAAGGAGTTTGGCTCTTATGAAAATCCGACTGAAGGAGTATCCTAGAAAAAGTTCAACTCCTGGATGAATCCGACTGAAGGAGAAGTTCGGAAGGAGTTTGGCTCTTATGAAAATTCGACTAAAGAAAAATTTTAGAAGAAGTTTGGCTCCTGTAGAAATCCGACTGAAAGAGAAGTCTGAAAGGAGTTCGGCTCCTATGAAAATTTGACTGAAGGAGAAATCTGGAAGGAGTTCGGCTCTTGGAGGAATCCGATTGAAGGAGAAGTTCGGAAGGAGTTCGACTTCTGTGGAAATCTGATCGAGGGAGAATTTTAGAAGGAGTTCGGCTCTCGTAGAATTCCGACTGAAGGAGAAATCTAAAAGAAGTTCGACTTCTGAAAGAATCCAACTGTAGGAGAATTCTGGAAGGAGTTCGGCTCCTGAAGGAATTCGATTAAAGAAGAAGTCCGAAAGGAGTTCGGCTCTTATGAAAATTCGGCTAAAGAAGAAATTCAGAGGAAGTTCGGCTTCCGTAGAAATCCAACTGAAGGAGAAGTTCGAAAAAAGTTTGGCTCTTGGAGGAATCCAGCTGCAGGAGAATTCTGAAAGAAGTTCAGCTCTTAGAGGAATCCGACTGAAGGAGAAGTCTGAAAGGAGTTTGGCTTCTATGGAAATCCGACTGAAGAAGAAATTTGAAAGGAGTTTAGCTCCTGAAGGAATCCGGCTATAGAAGAATTCTGAAAAGAGTTTGGCTCCTGTAGAAGCCCGACTAAAGGAGGAATCTAGAGGGAGTTTGACTCCCATAGAAATCCGACTGAAGGAGAAGTCCAGAAGGAGTTCGGCTCCTAGAGGAATTTGACTGTAAGAGAATTATAGAAGGAGTTCGGCTCCTGAAGGAATTCGATTAAAGGAGAAGTCCGAAAGGAGTTTGGCTCCTGTGAAAATTTGATTGAAGAAGAAATCTGGAAGGAGTTCGGCTGTAGAAGAATTTTGGAAGGAGTTCGGCTTCTGAAGGAATTCGACTGAAGAAGAAGTCCGAAAGGAGTTCGGCTCCTGTGAAAATTTGATTGAAGGAGAAATTTGGAAGAAGTTCGGCTCCTAGAGAAATCCGACTGAAGAAGAAGTCTGAAAAAAGTTTGGCTCCTATGGAAATCCGACTGATGGAGAAATTTGGAGAGAGTTCGACTCTCATAGAAGCCCGACTGAAGAAGAAATTCGGAGAAAATTTGGCTTCCATAGAAATTCGACTGAAGGAGAAGTCCGAAAGGAGTTCGGATTCTGAAGGAATCCGACTGTAGGAGCAATCTGGAAGAAGTTTGACTGGGGTGTGGTCGCTGTAGAATTCGATCGACTGAAGAAGTTCGGCTGGGGTTCGATCGTCGAGAAGCTCGATCGATTGAAGGGGTTCGATTGGAGCTCGACCACTGGAGAGTTCGACCGATAGAAGGGGTTCGGTTGGAGCTTGGCCGCTGAGAAGTTCGATTGGGTTCGACTGCTGAACGAGTTCAGCCATTGAATGAGTTCGGCTACTAGGATGAAAATTTTTGATTGAAGCTCTTTTATGATTACCAGCTGCATTAGACTAAGCACCAAGCTGGACTTCGACGGGAATAGGGTTTATCTCTAATAATAGTCTCCCTACTCTCGAGTTCGAAACTCGAAGGAAGGGAGTACAAAAAGAATGATTATCGAAGTTCTCTTTAGGACTCTGCACCAGTTTAAATTGAAGCTCGGGGAAGATCTTATCATCAGTCGTGATTAACGTTAAAGTTGAAACTCGGAGAAGATCTTGCCTTCAGTTGAGGTTGAAGTTGTAGTTAAAGCTCGAAAAAGATCTTATCTCCAACCGAGGTTGAAGGAGATCTTCTCTCCTGCTGATGTAGACTTTGAAGCTCAGGAAAGATCATATCTCCTGCTGAGATTGAAGTTATTGTTGAAGCTCGGAGGAGATCTTGTCTCCAGCCGAGGTCGAAGTTGTAGTTGAAGCTCGGGGAGATCTTATCTCCAGCCAAGATTGAAGGAGATCTTCTCTCCTGTTGATGTAGACTTTGAAGCTCGGAAGAAATCTTATCTCTAGCCAAAGTTGAAGTTGTAGTTGAAGCTCGAGAGAGATTTTGTCTCTAACCGAGGTTGAAGTTATAATTGAAGCTCCGGGGAGATCTTATCTCCAGCCGAGGTTGACATTGCAGTTGAAGCTTGGGAGAGATCTTGTCCCAGTCGAGGTTGAAGAAGATCTTATCTCCTATTATTGTCGAGCACAATGAGGCCGTCTTTGGGGCTTTCCTCTCATCTCATTTAAAATGACCGAGGCCTTCGACTTTGCTCGTGTTAGGACGAAATCCTCCTCCTGTTCCTAACGGGCTGTGGGAGCACATAAGGGCCGTTGTCAAGGTCTCTCCCCCTATGTCATCTAAAATGAATGAGGCTTTCGATTTTACTCATGTTAGGATGAGGTTCTCCTCCTATTTCTAATGGACTATGGGGGCATATAAGGGCCATTGTCAGGGCCTCTCTCTCCATCTCATCTAAAATGAACAAGGCCTTCGACTTTGCTCGCATTAGGACGAGGTCCTCCTCCTATTCCTAGCGGACTATGGAGGCACATAAGAGCCATTATCAGGGCCTCTCCCTCCATCTTGTCTAAAATGAATGAGGCTTTCGACTTTGCTCGTGTTAGGACGAGGTCCTCCTATTCTTAACGGGTTGTGGAGGCACATAAGGATCATTGTCAGGGCTTCTTCCTCCATCTCGTCTAAAATGAATGAGGTCTTCGACTTTGCTCACGTTAGGATGAGGTTCTCCTCCTATTCCTAATGGGATCACTATTGATTGCTTCTTTCCTATCATCAAGTACCACTATTGATTGCTTCTTTCCTATCATCAAGTAGTTTTTGCACCAAGAAACAACAATGTTAAAATGGAGGAGTTTTATTGAAAAAAGACTACTGATAGTACATCCTCAGATTTTCTGAGTTTCAAGGTCGTAAAAGCGTTATTCCTCTAAGTTCCTTCAGGTGATAAGTTTCGGACTGGACGACCTCCACCACTTCATATAGGTCTTCCTAATTTAGGGTGAGCTTTCTCTGGCTCTGAGGTTGAGAGATGGCAACTCGTTGAAGTACTAGGTTTTCCACTCTGAATGTCTTACTTTTGACTCTAGAGTTATAGTATCGGGCCACCTTTCATCTGTAGGCCACCATCTGAATCTGGACTTCCTCTCTTTTTTCTTCCAGCAGATTGAGGTTGACTCTGAGGTCCTGTGGATTGTACTACTTATTGAAGGTCATGACCCATGCTGATGGAAGCTTAAGTTCAATTGGAATGACTGCCTCAATGTCGAAGGCCAAGGTGAATGGTGTTTCTCCGGTTGGCAGCCTTTGAGTAGTTCGGTATGCTCAGAGAATATGGTAGAGTTTATCCACCCAGGCCCTTTTTGCTCTATTGAGCCTTATCTTGATGCTTTGCAGTAGAGTCTGGTTGGTCACTTCAGCTTTTCCATTTATCTGTGGGTGAGCTACTGATGTGAAGTGGTGGAAGATGTTCAGATCTTCACGGAACTTGGAGAACCTCGTCCCAGTGAACTGTCATCCATTATCTGTTATGAGGGTTTGGAACAGATCGAACCGACAGACTATTAACTTTCAGACGAAGTTCTATACCTTGACCTCGGTAATTTTCGCTAGTGATTCAGCGTCGATCCATTTGATGAAGTAGTCAATTGCGACCAAGAGAAATTTTTGCTATCTAGATGCCGTCGGAAAAGGATCGAGTATGTTCATTCCCCACTATACGAATGGTCAAGGTGCGCTTAGCGGAGTAAGCTCGAAGGCCGGCTATCTTTGTACGTTTGCATTCTTTTGACAGCGGTCATATTTCTTAACATACTGCATGAATTCATGGTATAAGGTCGACCAATAGTATCCTTGCAGAAGTAGTTTTTATGATAGGGACCCGGCTCCTACATGGCTTCCACAAATTTCTTCGTGTACTTCTTATAACGTAAAGTCGGCCTCTAAAGGTCGGAGACATCTTAGCAGCGGTAGCAAATATGATCTCTTATACAATCTACCATCGTGCAAAATATACCGAAAGGCTTGATTCTCGAGTTTTCGAGCTTCTTTTGGGTCACGAGGAAGGACTCCCTCCTTAAGGTAGGCAACCAACGGATCGATCCAGCTTGGCTCGAGTTTTGTCTGCAAAATGACCTATGATTTCTTTGGGCTTGGGCACTTCAGAGTCTCAAAAAATACTTCTTTGGGTAGTTCGGCTGGGGCCGAAGTGGCCAACTTAGAGAGAAGATCGGCTCTTACATTTTCTGCCCTTGAAATCTATCGAATGCCAAAATAGCTGAAGGCCGGAGTCAAGTCTTTTACTTTCTCAAGGTATTTCATCATACTTTTCTTTCAAGCTTCATAGCTGCCACTAACTTGGCTGACTATTAATTAAAAATCGCTGTAGACTGAAGTCGATCTACTTTTAATTCTCTTGCTATTTTTATCTTCACGATCAATGCTTCATACTCGGCCTCATTATTAGTCATAGGGAATTCGAAGCATAGCGCGTATTCGACGATGACTCCCTTGGGGTTGACTAAGATCAACCTCGCACCTACTCCAGCGGAGTTGGATGAACCATACACATGCAGAGCCCAAAAGCCTTCAAAAAGATTGACACTCTTCTCAAAGAGGCTCGACTGTGATAGCAGAGCGTCGGTCTTGTTCTATTCAAGCTTGACTTCAGCTAGGATGGTATATTCTACTACAAAATTTATCAATATTTGAGCTTTGATCGATGGCCGAGGTCGATAGTTGATGTCAAATTCTATGAGCTCGATCGCCCATTTTGCGATTCTTTCGAAAGTGTTCGTTCAATGTAGGACTGCTTTTATTGGTTGGTCCATGAGGACCGTTATGGTGTGCCCTTGAAAGTAAGGTCGAAGTCTTCTGACAGTAATTAGAAGAGAGTAAGTCAATTTTTCTAGTCTAGAGTACCTGATCTTTGCATCCCTCAGGACCCAGCTTACGTAGTAGATCGATCGTTGCATCTTCGCTTCTTCCTTGATCAAGACTGTCGCCAGGGCTGTCGGAGAGATTGTTAGGTATAGAAATAATTTCTCTTCGGGTTCAGACTTTGTAAGTAGTGGGGGTGAGTTGAGATAGTTTTAAGCTCTTCAAACGTCCATTGGCACTTCGTCGTCCAGCAGAAGTTTTTTGGCTGTCTGAGAACTCGGAAGAAGGGCATGCATCGCTCGACCGATCTCGAGATGAAGTGATTTAGGAATGCCATTTTTTCAATCAGGCGTTGAACTTATTTGATTATTTTTGGAGCAGTCATCTCCTGAATGGTTCGAATTTTTTCAAAATTTGCTTCGATCCCGCGCCTCGACACTATAAACCCTAGAAATTTTCTAGAGGTTATACCAAAGGCGCACTTGATCGGGTTGAGTTTCGTCTTGTGCTTCTTGAGTGCGCTGAAGATCTCTTCAAAGTCGACGAGGTGGTCTGTAGAAGCTCGACTTTTAACGAGCATGTCATCTACGTATACCTCCATGTTGAGGCCAATTTGCTCCTTGAAGATCTTGTTGACCAGGCACTGGTATGTTGCTCCTATATTTTTTAGTCTAAAGGGCATAACCCAGTAACAATAAAGACCACGGTCAGTAACAAAAGTACTTTTTTTCTCATCCTCCAGTGCCATCCATATCTGCTTATAACTGGAGAAGACGTCCATGAAGGTAAGAAGCTCGTGGTCTAAGGTCGCATCCATCAGTTGATCGATCCTGGATAGAGAATAGCTATCTATTTGATAGATCTTGTTTAGCTTTTTGAAGTCTATACACATCCTTCACTTATTGTTTGCCTTTTTGATGAGGATCATGTTTGAGATCCAGGTCAGATAGTTAACTTTTCAAATGAATCCAACTTTAAGGAGCTTGCCTACTTGTTCGGCGATTATTTTTTGTCTCTCCGAGGCGTCGTTGCGCATCTTCTCTTTTATCGATCGATGCTTCGGATCAATAGCCAGTCGATGTTCCATGACCTTGGCATCAATTCTCGGTATATCTACTGGAGCCCAAGTGAAGACATCAGTGTTCTTCCTGAGGAAGGTAACGAGTTACTTCCAAACTTCGTCTCCTAAGTTGGAGCCGATCTGCACCGTGTGCTCTACATTCTCATCGTTTAAGGGTATAGAGACAAGGTCCTCCATAGGCTCATCCTGCTTCTCGGTGAGATCGTCGCGGATATCCAGCCCATCAATAGGATAAGGGTCGGACTGTTCTTTCTTATGTAGGATGATTGAGTAGTAGTGCTTTGCCAGAGCTTGATCTCTCCTGACCTCTTCGATCCCATGACTTGTCAAAAACTTCATCTTTAGATAATAAGTTGATACCATTGCCCAAAGTGCATTTAGATCAGATCGGCCAAGAATAGCATTATAGGCAGATGGAGTCCTTATGACTAAAAAATCAACCTATGCCTTAACCAGTTTCGGACGTTGCCCTACAGTCACGCCCAAAGTTACTATGTCCTCAACTGGTACGGCATCGCCAATGAAGCCTATCAACGGAGAGTTCATAGGCCATAAGTAGTTATTGAGTAAGAACATTTTCGAGAAAGCATCATAAAATAATACGTCGATCGAGCTTTCATTATCTACCAAAATGCGGTGTACATCATAGTTGGCAATGTTTAAAGAGATTATAACTGCATCATTATGGAAGAACTGGACCCCCTGAGCGTCTGCCTCAGTGAAGGTTATGGGTTCTTTAGTCCTCCACCTCTTCACTGACACTTGGATCCGCTAGCCTCTCCTTATCAAAGTCCTCCTGAGATTGTGTTGATGATGCCGAGAGGTGGCCGATTTTCTTATTGATCCTCCCCCTTGGTGGCTCAGGCTGTGGTAATGCCCTCGGCCGATCTTTCCATCCTTCAGACCATCACCATAGGAATCGACCTAGTCTGCCTCGTCTAATGAGCCCCTCGATCTCATCCTGAAGTTGAATACATTTCTTAGTATCGTGACCATGATCACGATGATAAAGGTAGAACTTATTAGGATTGCGCTTGCTGGGGTGAGAGTGCATCCTTTCCAGTCTCGATATTTGCTCCCTGATTTTCATCAGCACTTGAGTTTTTAGAGCATTGAGATGGGCATAGTTGTAAAATCTTCATTGGGGGAACCCCGTCGTGCCCTTCTGTCCGAACTTTCTTACCTCCGAGCCTGGAGAGGAGTTCAGGCTCGCTTGCGCTTAGAGAAAGTTTAGGAGTGCGATCAAACTTCACTCGACTTTCCTTCCTCAACGAGCCCATTTGACTCATCGATTCACCGCTTACCAAAGGTTCATCGTCCTTGGCCTTGAAGGCCTCTTCAACTCGAGTGTAACCTTCAGCCCGAGCTAGCATATCGGCGAAGTACCTGTGATACTTCTTTTTTAGAGAGAATAATAAATTATTCTTCTGAAGACCGTCCTTAAGTGTGACCATGGTGATGGATTGGTCCAGGTTCCAAACCTCCAATGCAGTAGCATTAAACTGGATGACGTAAGTCCGAATGAATTCTCCCTCCTTCTGCTTGATGGTCATCAGAAAATTCGAACCTCAGCACGGACGTCGGCTGCTAACGAAGTGAGCCACGAACTGATGGCTCATCTGATCAAAGAAAAAGATGGTACCCGACTTAAGTATCGAGTATCAGTTTCTAATAGCTTAAGGGTGGATGAAAAAGTCCGACATAAAATAGCATCTGGCATAACATGGAGCAACATAATTATTCGAAAGACCTTCAGATGGTCGACCAAATTGGTGGTCCCATTGTAAATCTCAAACTATGGGAGCTTGAAGTTTGGCGGAATGGGTTTCTGCATAATTTTCTGAGAAAAAGAAGGGTTAATGCAAATATCATTACCATGTGAGGAGGGGGTGTGGCGGAGATCTTTGATTCATCGGCTCATTTTTAGGAGCCTTTGATCCAAGAGATCTTCACGGTCATTGATCTCTAAGATTTTCTGATGGAATGAATGTGAAACTTCCCCCTGGCTCAAGTCGTGGTTCGAGCAGGGGCCCTCCATCCTCTGCTTTCTCTTTCTAGAGATCAGAGATCGGGTGGCCAAAGTCAGCCATTCTCAGATCGGACCATGGGGCTCTGGAGAAGCCTGCTTCGGTCGAACTGATGTTGGAGCCTACCGATGTATGGCCTGCATCACCTCCATGAGACCATGGACCTGTTGGATTAGCAGGTTGAACTGCTCCATATCCACCATGGCTACAGATGGAGCTTGAGTTGCCGGGGCTAAAGCGGGGGCAGATAGGTCTGGACGAGATCTGGTTGTAGTGGCTGTCGATCGTCAGATCGAAGCTCTCTTAGGAGGCATTTTTTTCAGAGAAGAATTCTAGAGAGAAAGAAGAGAGATCTCTAGAGAGGGAGGAGAGAGATCGTTGCTGAGCACTCTTTTAAGAATAAGAGAATCTCAAGAATAGAGGTCCCTTCCTCCAGTGCCAATTCTGTTGATGTAGAATTTGGTTGACATTGGATTGGTCTGAAGATGAGGTTGTCGTCGGTGATCTACAAAAGAAAGTCTCATTCGGAGTCGGTGGTGGTGGCTCCGGTAGGATCCTCCGACGATCAAGTCAGCTCTTTTGAGCAATAAAAATAGAGTGCTCAGAAAAGAGTTCAACAGAGCTTTGAGTGGAATAGGAGAGCTTAGAGAAAACATATCTGGAGGGTCCCTTTTTATAGACGGAGCTTGATTGATGGTGACGACCATATCATCTGGTGGCAGACTGCTCGAGGCCGTATGGGGTTCGACATGGAGAGAAAGATATCGTCAGACTGATAGTGGCAGTCATGCCGTCTGGTCATGGGCCGCATGAGGCTTATTACGAAGAGAGAGGTATCGTCAGACTGATAGTGATGGTCATGTCGTTCGGTCATGGGTCTCATGAGGCTTGTTACGGAGAGAGAGATGCTGTCTGATCGATAATGACAGCCATGCCATCTGGTGGAAGCATGCGTTCGGAGTTTGACTGAACTGGAGGAGTCTGACTATAAGAGTAATCCGAAAGAAGGTCGGCTCCTAGAGAAATCCGACTAAAGGAGAATTCTGAAAGAAGTTTGGCTCCTGTAGAAATCTGACTGAAGGAGAAGTCCGAAAGAAGTTTGGTTCATGGAGGAATTCGATTGTAGGAGAATTCTGAGAGTTCGACTCCTGAAGGAATCCAATTAAAGGAGAAGTCCGAAAGGAGTTTGGCTTCTATGAAAATTTGATTGAAGGAGAATCCTAAAAGAAGTTCGGCTTCTGAAGGAATCCGACTGAAAAAGTAGTCCGAAAGAAGTTCGGCTTCTATGAAAATCTGACTGAAGGAGAATTCTAAGAGTTCGGCTCCTGTAGAAATCTGACTAAAGGAGAAGTTCGAAAGAAGTTTGGCTCCTATGAAAATTCGACTGAAGAAAGAATTGGAAGGAGTTTGGCTCTTGGAGGAATCCGACTGAAGGAGAAGTCTGAAAGAAGTTCGGCTCCTATGAAAATCCAACTAAAGAAGAATTCTAGAAGAAGTTCGGCTTCCATAGAAGTTTGATTGAAGAAGGAATCCGAAAGGAGTTTGGCTTCTGTAGGAATCTAGCTGTAGAAAAATTCTGGAAGAAGTTCGGCTCCTGAAGGAATCCGACTGAAGGAGAAGTCCGAAAGGAGTTTGGCTCCTGTGGAAATCCAACTGAAGGAAGAATCTGGAGGGAGTTCGGCTCCTATAGAAATCTGACTGAAGGAGAAGTTCAAAAGAAGTTTGGCTCCTGGAGGAATCTGGCTGTAGAAGAATTCTGAAAGAAGTTTGGCTCCTAGAGGAATTCGACTGAAGGAGAAGTCCGAAAAGAGTTTGGCTCCTATGAAAATCTGACTGAAGGAGAAATTTGGAAGGAGTTCGGCTCCCGTAGAAGTCCAACTGAAGGAAGAATTCGAAGGAAGTTCAGCTCCCATAAAAATCCGACTGAAGGAGAAGTTCGAAAGGAGTTCGACTCCTAGAGGAATCCACCTCTAGGAGAATTCTAGAAGGAGTTCGGCTTCTAAAGAAATCCGATTGAAGGAGAAGTCTGAAAGAAGTTTGGATCTTATGAAAATCTGATTGAAGGAGGAATCTGAAAGAAGTTCGGCTCCTGGAGGAATCCGACTGCAGGAGAATTTTGGAAGGAGTTTGGCTCTTGGAGGAATCTAACTGAATGAGAAGTTCGAAAGGAGTTTGGCTCCTTTGAAAATCCGACTGAAGGAGGAATCTAGAAGAAGTTCGACTCCTGGAGGAATCCAACTGAAGGAGAAGTCCGAAAGGAGTTCGGCTTCTGTAGAAATTCGATTGAAGAGAAAATTCGGAAGAAGTTCGGCTCCCATAGAAATTCGATTGAAGGAGAAGTCCGAAAGAAGTTTGGCTCCTGGAGGAATCCGATTGCAGGAGCAATCCGGAAGGAGTTCGGTTGGGGTGTGGTCGCTGTAGAATTCGATCGGTTGAAGTAGTTCGGCTGAAATTTGGCTGTTGAGAAGCTCGGTTGGCTGAAGGGGTTCGGTTGGAGCTCGACCGCTGGAGAGTTCGGTCGGCTGAAGGGATTCGGTTGGGGCTCGATCGCTGAGAAGTTCGGTTGGATTCGATCGTTGGAGAAGTTCGTCCATTGAATGATTCGTGATTATCAGCTGCATTAGGCTAAGCATCAGGTTGGACTTTAGCGAGAGCAAGATTTATCCCAACATTGGTAAAAAGAGCTTGATGATATATTGATATGGTTACAATGGAGTTGGAAAGGGTGATTTTAAAATTAGATTCTATCACCAATTATTGTTAAAATATTGATGTAACTTTTTCTCTGCCAGCAAAAGCCACTTGATATTGAGAATTTTTCGGTAGTTGCCAGTGTTACAATTAAAAACAATATGTTGAAACCCTGCCTTTTCTCTGTACATATTTTGCTTAAGGAAAACTCTTGTAACTCTTTTCGTTACATGGGTATGCTTTATGTCTATGTGAAAAAATTATAGTGACATTTCTTCAATTCAAGCGATTTGCACTTATATTTTAAAATTTTTAATTTTTTAATAAGACCTCAAAACTTAAGATTTTGTTGTAATATGGCCCAACCATTCATTCGAGCTTTAACATCGTTAGCCGCATATGTGAAATGACTGAGTTACTATGAGGGAGATATTTTTCAACTTATTGACACATCATTCAGAATTGGAGTTCATGAAAGAAGACGGACTCCCTTTCCTCTTCCAAGGCAGCGGTGCAATCTCCTCTACCATTGGCAATTAGGACACCAGAACTCTAAAAGTCTACAAGCTTCATGCGGCTCTTTGCCTCTCCATTGCTTTCTTTCTGTTTTTTGCTGCTGTCTCCCTCTTCCTTACTACAAGAAATAAGATAATTAACACTGCAAAAAAAAGTGTGGCTAAATCCTGAAAAAATATTGCAAAAGGTTTTTATCGACATAAAACGCATTGGCAAAAGTAGGATCGTTGATTCTATTTACCGATGTTTAAATTTTTTCATTAGTAAAAATTAGTTTTGCTAACACTTACATAAGCGTCGTTGAATATATTTACCTATGCTTAATAAAATATCAGCAAAAAAAATTTTAGCGACGTAAAATTAGTATCAAAAATAGTTAATTTACTTATGCTTAAAAAGTATCAGTAAAAATGTAAATATTATGTCACAAAAGTTTTAGTTTACCTATTAAGTGTTGTAAAAAGTCAAATTAGTGATGTTAATTAAGTATCGCCAAAATTTTTTTTTGCAACATTAATTTTACAATGAGAAGCATTATTAGCGATGTTATGTAGCATTGTAAAATATTTAATAGCATTGCTAATAGTGGCATGCTTGGCATGCCCTTTGATGATGCTACTTTGCATTTGCCGATGCTAATTAGCATCGCTAAAGATTTTTAGCTATGCTTATCTTGCATTGTTAGTTGTTTTTAACCAAAAAAAAATTGATTGCTTTGTTGCCAATTTTTTATAATTTTTTTGTAAACCTATAGATAAATAAATATATAATATATATAATATATACGTTATCTTCTTTATTCATACATATGCCATAATCAAATTTATTTCATTTTAAAACATCCATATAAAACAACCGTATAAAACCATCTAAAATATCATATATACAACCGTATATACAAAACAAGTATATATACAACTATAAAAAATATCATATAAAAATATATATATCTAAACAAAATAAAACTCCATATGCTAAGCCATATCATAGACCTGTAATAGATTAAAAAATTAAATCTGTAAACTAATTATTTACTAAATAATAAAAATATATTAATTAAAAATAATATAAAATAATTTTGATCATAGGAGAATATCTATCATCATCAATGGAGATCATGGGCATCGGCATGAACATTGAAAGTTGATGGAGAAGGTATACAGTGACATAACTTATCGAGCTTTGTCCTAAATGCTGCAAGTTGGGATGAAAGCTCAGCATTGGCCTACCATAGGGCCACTATCTCCTCTTTATGTCTCCTCTCAGTCTCATCATGTCTTCTCTCCGTCTCATGCAGACGAGCATCACAAGAAACATGTGCTGCTTTAGAGGAGCTGGAGGCTACAATCACATATCCCAATCCCATAATATAGCCAGATCTTCTACCAAGCACCTCATCAGAGATATCGTCATCTATGGATGGGATGGAGCCCTCAGTAGTGGGCTGGGATCGTATCTTCATTATCCACTTCTAATTAAAAAAAAAAAAAATATAATCAAAAGTCTAAACTTCATAATAAAATTGAAACATAGAACTTAATCAATTAATACTTATATGCCTCTCTCTAGTCCTAAGAAGCTACTCCCTCAAAGCCCGCTGATGGGTCTTCTGGTAGACATCAATCCGCCTGGATAACTATTCTGTCTTGATGTCCCTCTAAATCTATGAATGTAAGTATATAAACACAGACATATTCTAAAAAATTATTAGAGATATATGTATATGTACTTACCAGCTCATACTGTTGCTATGCAAATGACTTCGATCCACCATAATGCATTACCATGAGCCTCGATCGGCTCTATGCATTTTTTTCGCAAAAGGCCTAATAAGCAAATACATTCAAGATATTAGTGAACATATTATAATACCATATCAATTCAATAATCTATATTTTTATGATATATAATAGTTATATCTGATATGCAGGGTCCTCGTATTTGGTGCAGAGGATATTCCAGTCGGGGCATAAAATACTCCTGTGCAGTGTCTCACATACCGTCGCTGCCCCACGTGTATGAAAGATCTCCTTTCAGTGGTTGTGGAGCTCATATTTGAACCTCTTAAGCAACCTCCCCATATGCCTAAGGATAGCCTCCCGCATGCACTAGGTATCAATCTCCTCGTTATCAAAGTCTTACTGCATAAATAATGTACAACATATGAGATTTAAAAAAATAAAAGTTAGATAATTATCAAATAAATATAAATAAATAGAAAAATCTATATTTAAAAAATATAATAAAATTTATATTTAGTTACTTGCAAATAATTTAGAGGGATTTGCTACTATAGGCCCGTAACTCTGCGCCAGTCGAATAGTATCAGGAGAGCATACGATCGAATAATAATGCTGATCTCGTAAATATACAGATCCCTGATGTGGCACTCAAGTGGCATGATATATCCCGAACCCTCATCCTCTTCCCAAGATCATGTGCCCTCCTCCACTCCTCTAGCTTCTCATTTCTGACGGCTCTATGAGTCCGTCTAATCACAGTATCAATAGCTGCAGTAAATAAAAAGCTTAAAGTTAATTATTTATATATGATAAAAATTTAAAATAAATTAAATATAAAAAACTATAATACGTAAAATCAATATGTCATGAGATGATGTGCCTACCTCGATAGATAGCTATTGAGATGAAGAGGTACCGACATATCTATGTTGATCCTCCCATCAGATTATCCTCTTGGTGGCATCACTTAAAATCAATTATTTATATATAATAAAAAAATAAATTAAATTAAATATAAAAATTATAATATGTAAAATCAATCTGGGAGATGATGTGCCTATCTAATCAGGAGACTATTGCTGAGATGGAGACACACCGATATCTCTATATGGGTCCCCTTATTAGATTGTCCTTTTAGTGGCATAGTTTAAAATTAGTTATTTATATATGATAAAAAATTAAAGTAAATTAGATATAAAAACTATAATATATAAAATCAATATATCATGGCATGAAATGATGTAACTGCTTGATCAGGAGACTGCTGTTGAAATGAAGATGCACCGACATCTTCATGTGGGCTCCTCTCCATGATCGTCCTCCTGATGGCATACCTATATCAAATAATATATTAGAGATAATATAACATGTATAAAAATTACATCAATACTAAATGATATATGAAATATAAGATATATGAGTTTTTTTATCCATATAACTTGTGTAATAAATTCTATAATAAAGACTAAATTATAAATAATGGAGAACTAAGATCAAATATTATAATCTACATGACGTCAAATGCAAAAGTGCCATGTAACCTAATGAAGCAAATCTTTTGGATTGAAATCGACAACCCAAAACCTGTTAAAGGGTCTCCTTCCACCCTCGCGGCACCCATTTAGCCCTAAAAATGGGCCAAGCCCCATGGATAAGCCCATTTGGCCCATGGGTCGGGCCAACCCAACCCATTCAGCCCATTGGCTGGCCTTGCTGTCAGTGCCTCCTCATAATTTTTAAAATTATTTTTTTAAAATAATATTTTATTATTATTTTAAAAATTTAATTATTTTTATTATAAATAATAATATATATTTAAATAATTTATTTTATTATTTTTAATACTCATTATTATTTTTATTAATAAATTATTAATTTTTTAAAAATATTTTTTTTTATTTTTTCCTCCTTCCCCCGCACGGCACGACCCACCAACCCCAGTCGTCCACCCTTGACCCCGGAGGCCGTCGCCTCTCCCCCGGGCCACGACAGTCCGCCCCTGGCCTCCACGCGACTAGCCGCCCTCCCCTCCCTCCCGGGCCCTAACGACTGTCCACGAGAACACAAAACCTCCCTATCCTCCGCCCCCTAGTCTATCACCACCGCTCCCCACCCGCTGCGGTGCTCCTCTTCCCCTTCAAGCCTTGGCCACTCCAAAATGCTTGAATTCGGGCCTGCTCCAATCGTGCCCCCCACCCCCGACCTGCGGCACTGCTTTGCCCCACCCCGCCGGTCCGTGCCCATCACCACCGCCCCACCCCGGCCAAACACCCCCATCTCTCTCTTTCCTACCTACCCAGGCACCCAAACCCCACCCCCTGCTCCTCCCTTCTCGCGGAGCCAAAAAAAAAAAAAAGGGTTTATCTTTAATAGGCCCCAGCGGTGGCGACGACGACGGTGATGGTAGTGGCAGCAACAGCGGTAGTGATGACCAACGATGGTGACGACCGACGGTGAGAGCGGTGACAGTCGAGGGAGAGGGAGGGAGAGAGGAAAATGGGGGCGAGAGTGGGTTCAGGGGAAATAGAAGGGTAGGGGCGGGAGATGAAAATGCGCGGAGAAAGATGGGTTTGGTAGATTTTATGTTTATTTATAATTATTTATTAATATAAAATTTACGTTGGCAATAACATAATATCCTACACAAACATTAACGTCGATAAATAAGATATTTACCTACACTATATTAGCATAAAAAAATATTTTATTAAAATTAAAAATTAATAAAAAATATTTATCGATGCAAAATTTACGTAGGTAATATCCATAATTTTCAATGCTTTAGTTTTACGTAGGTAATTATGCTTATTGCCAACGTTAACTTAGCATCATAAAATATTTTTATTTTTATTAATTTTTTTATTTTTAAAAAATATTTTCTATCATAAAATTAGTGTAAGCAATAAGAATAATTATCTGAAGAAAATACGCAGAATTTTTAGCTTTATTTTTAAATTTTTTTTTGAAAATTATACGTAGCGAAAACTATTATTAATCAAATTAATAATAAGAGCTACATATCTAATCTGAAAATCCTACACAATCAAGATCTAATGTTTCATATATGCATGCATATCTAAAAAATAAAACAGTAAGTGCAGTAAAACTATTTTACTGTTTCTACATATTCAAAATACGTTATTTTTTCGTGGGTAGATGATCTCCGTAATCTGATCTTCTCGATATAGATTTGATCACTACAATGCAGCCACACATATTTTTAGTCTCCATGGATAATCTACACAAGGCTCAGATCCCGATCAACTCCTTCTGAGTGCTAGCTCGAATAAAAATCTTCAATGGCTGATGTAGATCAAACTCTTTTAATCTTTTTTATGGGATCTTCGGACGCTCTGGATCCCGAAGAACATAGAAGATGATGAAGAGGAGGTCTTCCACCAGTTTTATGAAGTCACGATTCCCGTAACTCACAATCTGAAATTTCAAACCTAGGTAGAGATCCTAGGGTATGCACTCACTCAAATACCTTGCACCTGATTTTTCCTCACGCACACAGAGAAGAGACTTTCTCTTCTCTTTTCTTTCTTCACGTTCTCTCTCTCCTTTCTTCTATTCCTTGCACACGTCCATAAAATCAATTATTTTATAGATGCACATAAACATGGGAGACGTGAGGGATTGGCTTAGATCAAGAGGTTATCCATTTAAACTCAAATCCCATTTGAATTGAATTTGTAACCATATCAGGCCAATCTTTAAGATGCGTGAGAAGGGGGTATTATCGTCCACAATGTTCCAGGCATTACCTAGCTCTGATACCAAATTATAGACCTATAATATCACTCGAACGCCAATCATCTTTGACATCACAAGCACCGATATCATATTGCGGAAGCTCTTGATCTTTAGCATAGATCTGAAGGAACCTGTGATGTTCTCTATGAGCAGCAAACTACCGATCCTCCACCTAGATCTGTGATGGGGCACCTCCCTCCTTGGGCTTGAGGAAGACGCCCCCCTTCTCTAGGATTTCTTCAAGAATCCTAGGGCGGCAACTCTAGAGAAGAAAAAAAAGAGAGTTGAGGGAGAAAAGGTATGTATTGATTCCAACCTTAAAAATCCTAATACAACCTATATATTTATACATAGCCATTAGGCTTGACTAAAAAACTCCTCGGCTAACCCAATACATGAAAGCACTCACCAAGCCCATGTACATCCATATCTCTCATGCTCTCATCCTCTGGATCTAGACCCAATCTATACATGAATTAGCCCCCTGAAGATCTCTTAAATCAGGCCTTAAGACCCCTAGGATCAATTCAGACCCTAGGCTAAAACAGACTCTCGCATAACTCTGCCCGTGCATTGAACCGACTCAGTTTCAGCATTGAGCTAGCTAAGTTACACCGAGTTGGCTCAGTCTGAAACTGAGCCGGCCCAGTCCTGTGCCGTGCCAGCAGTTCTGAACGCATAACTCTCTATTTTTCCTGTGCATTAAGACTTAGCCAATCCAATTTTGGACAAGCCAGCTAACCTACAGAAAATATTCTTTCTGCAGTCTTGATTCTCCGACTTTGATTCCTTACTTCATCTTGTATCCCAGATCTTTGAAGCACCAACCAAGCTCTTGGAATCTTCGGAGCCAACCCCTTAACTCCTCTCATGACCTTCCAAGTCTTGGGAGCACCACAAATCCTCACAATCTTCATCTTAATGCCCCAAGCCTTGGCAAATCCCTTGGCAATGACCTCTTGCACGTTTCCGCTGTCCCTGCGCACTCGATAGCATCTGTGAAAATATCACCTTCATCAATCCTCTTCAACTGTTGTACACTCTTAAGGCCTTTGGGATGACCGCCTCCACCGCTGAAGATCTGTGCTTGCTTCTTGGCACCATCATGAAATTGTAGGATCCCTTCTGCTTAGCAGCTGCATCATTTTTTCTGAACTTTTTTGAAGAATCTATAACATTCCTGCACCAGCATATGCTGTACCACCTGACACGATCTTCTCAGAGCTATGTCTGTCCACCTGCATGCACCGCTCCACTTAGAACTGTGCATCACTGATGCTCTGAACTCATGCCAAATTTTTTTTCTACTTGTGAAGCCACCACTACGGAGCTCCACCTATATTTGAAGTCTACCTGATGCCATAGAAGCCGACTCTATCATCGAGTCTCTCGAGGTCAACCACTCAACGCTGCACTGTTGAGTCTGCCGCTGCACCTCGAACACCGTCGCTGTCCTTTTGAATCCTTCGCACTTTGTGGACTCCTTCGAAGCTGTCTCGGATACCTCTGTAACCCACGGGCACATGCAAAACTCAAGAGCTCATCCAACTCTTCTAAAATCAATGACTGAATCCTAGAAAATTCCACCCTAGTCCTCTTCTGCCCCTACACCAGCCATCGCTTTAGTTGCGCTCGAAGAACCATCCTCCACCTGAATCACGACTCTTCCTGGTGCCTCTATAGAAGAAACCTGATTCATGATACTTTCGGCTGCTTGAGACCTCATGGCGCTCCCTGAGACCTCTTGGCTCTTTCTAAGACCTGCATCCGATCTTCCTAAGATACCATTGACACTCTCTACTGAGATACACTCCTCGGCTGCTACACCATTGAGTCTGTCTCAGTCCCGTGCCTTCAGAAAAGTGCTCCTGCAGTACTCCAGCGCTTTCTGACTCATCTCTACACCGCTCTACAACCATCCAGCCCTAACCTGCTGAACCTCCATGGATCATCCATCTTCATCACTCCCAAGGCTCCGCAAATTCATGCTCTAGTCGAAATGCTGAATACATCTTTGACTACTTTCCCGCCTTCCTAGGACCGAAGGATGTGTAGTCGCTTCTTTAGCCTTACTTCGATTATTATTCCTTAGAAAATCACTCTTCAATAACCTTACACTGTCCATCTTTCTAGAGAATCTTGATTCTCTCTACTGGAATACCTCCCTCAGCTGCTACATCGTCGAGCCTCTCTCAGCCCTACATCTTCAGGGAAGCATTATTGCAGCACTCTAGCGCTCCCTATCTGTCACATAACCATCATACACTCTGGTCTTTCCATCAAGATTGATCAATAAATCATGTACCAAATCCTTCCACCCCAAGAAAATCTCTTTCTATTAATCCTCTCAACCTCCACCTTCAATCCGCTGCTTTCGGTTAGCCAAACCATAGTAATAACAAGGTAGATTTGAGACATATCGGAGAATCCTTGTGAAAATTTCTGATTTCACCTTATATGACTTCTCCTTCGCTTTCATACACTATCAGACTCTGAAACCTGGCTTCTTTCATGCACAATCAGGCTCTAAAACCTAGCTCTTTTCATGCACCATCAGGCTCTGAAACCTGACTCTGATACCATATTATCGTCTACAACGTTCCAGGCATCATCTAGCTCTGATACCATATTATTATCCATAATGTTTTAGGCATCATCTAGCTCTGATACCAAATTATAGACCCATGATATCGCTCGAATGCCAATCATCCTTGACATCACAAGCACTGATATCATATTGCAGAAGCTCCTAATTTTTAGCATGGACCTGAAGGAACCTGTGATGTTTTCTATGGGCAGCAAACCATTGATCCTCCATCTAGATCTATGATGGGATGCCTCCCTTCTTGGGCTTGAGGGAGATGCCCCCTTCTCTAGGGCTTCTTCAAGAACTCTAGGGCGACAACTCTAGAGAAAAAAAGAAGAAAGTTGAGAGAGAAAAGGTCTGTATTGATTCCAACCTTAAAAACCCTAATACAACCATGGATTTATACACATCCATTAGGCCCGACCAAAAAACTCTCCGGCTAATCCAATACATGAAAGCACTTATCGAGCCCATGTACATCTATGTCTCCTATGCTCTCATCCTCTGGATCTAGATCTAATCCATACATGAATTAGCCCTCTTAAGACCTCTCAAACTTGACCTTAAGACCCCTAGGATCAATCCAGATCCTAGGCCAAAATAGATCCTCATGTAACATTGCCTGTGCACTGAGCCGGCTCAGTCTCAGCATTGAGTCGATTAAGTTATACTAGGTCGGCTAAGTCTGAAACTGAGACGGTCTAGTCCTATGCCGTGCCAGCAGTTTTGAATATGCAGCTCTCTATTTTGCCTGTGCACTGAGACTTAGCTGATCCAATTTTGGACTGAACTGGCTAACCTAAAGAAAATATTCTTTCTGTAGTCTTGATTCTCTGACTTTGATTTCTTATTTCATCTTATATTTTAGATCTCTGAAGTATCAACCAAGCTCCTGAAATTCCTAGAGCTAACCCTCTGACTCCTCCCGTGGCCTCCCAAGGCTTGGGAGTACCATAAATCCTCATAGGAGGAACGTGCGCCCTCCCTTGCATTGAAATCATCACGAGAAACCTATTTCTCATAGAGAAAAGATGGTGCAAATATTGGTGATGTGGTGTATGGGAAGACTAGTCAAACTAGTCTCTTATTTGACATTTAACTAAAGCAATCCAATTTAAATTGGTTAGGCCCAATTAGACTAATTTAAACACAACTTATTTAGGCTTAATTAGGCTCAGTTAAATTCTAATTAAATAAGAAATTAATCAAGCCAAATCTCTGATCAAATCAGGAATCAAATCTTCTTGATGATTAGATCATCTCATAACCTAATCGGATCAAATCCAAATGAATCCAATTCAATTGGTCTTGATCCAAAAATAATCACTCAATCAAATTGAGTTAATTAGTGATCAAATCACTAATCAATCTTCTCTTGATCAGCCATTAGATCATATAGAAATTTCTAGTGTGTGTGACCCCATAGGTTCGAATCTAAGCCAGTAGCATAGGAACCAATTTTCTATACTAATCAAAGTGACTATCTAGCAATGGTATCCGATATTCAGATAGACCAAATAGTGCAATCGCAATATTTAGAATCTACATGAATATGGTTACCACATAATTCATCCCTTTGATCTCTATGCGTAGGATAACTCTAGATTTAACTGTCAACTCTGGAAGATACATCCAAATCGTGTCTCAAAGTAATTTATCCTGTGACCCCTCATAAGGATTACTCTGGTCAAGACTTTGCTAAATTGAAATACTATTAAATATAGCTCCTGAGTTGAGTGGTCAATCCCATCTTGACTCATGCACCAACTCCTCAAGTACTTGACTGTATCCAAAAATCTTTCGATACTGAATTAGAAATTTAGGTACTCCAGTACCAAAATATAGTGAGTTGCTTGAAAGTCACCATGGTGATCTCAGATCGGAGGGACACTCATACCCATATTCCATCAGAGCAATTTTTGATAGCAAAAAATCTTCAAAGTTGGTCACGTTCAGTGTAGATGTATCCCTACCTCTCACCTGCATGCCATACCAGTGTATTCACACTCCTTGGTTAAGAGGACAATCAACTTATATGGCACACACTGACCTATACTTGATAAATATTGTTATCCTTGATAACAATGTATCATTTGATCACAAACATATTTAAGAACTAAATGACAAATTCTTCTTTGTCGATTCTAAATAGTCCTAAGGATTTCATCATAACAGATAGGAGTTCATTAGAAGATGAAAAATTTATGATAAAAATGCTAAAATAATTTTTATTTAATTAATAATTTATATATAATTATATGAAATAGTTCAATCATCAACAGGCTGATGATTGACTTTGGAATACAATTTTCAACAATCTTTCACTTGGCCTAAAGTC
Organism: Cocos nucifera; assembly: GCA_006176705.1. NCBI lineage: Eukaryota > Viridiplantae > Streptophyta > Magnoliopsida > Arecales > Arecaceae > Cocos > Cocos nucifera. The sequence goes on from QRFJ01000030.1 coordinate 3,033,961, forward strand.
AATCGGTGCAGTATCGTATACCCATCTTCGACTTGAAATCATCGAACTCTTTCACCACAACGACTTTAGTAAATGGATCGATCAGATTCTCTTTTCCATCAATCTTCTGAAGATTGACATCACCTCGATCCACGATCTTTCGGATAAGATGGAAGTAGTGCAGAATATGCTTCATCCATTGGTGTGCTTTGGGTTCCTTCGCCTGAGCAATGGCTTCAGAGCTGTCACAGAAGAGCAGAACTAGACCGTCTAGAAAGGATGCTACTTCAAGTTTGGTGATGAACTTCTTCAGTCATACTGCTTTTTTGGCAACATCTGATGCAGCAACATACTCTACCTTGCACACTGAATTGGTCATGATGTGCTACTTGAAATTTTTTCAGCAGACAACACCATTAAGGATAAGCACATACCCCAACACACTCTTGCTGTCATCATGACCAGACTGAAAATTGAAGTCTATAAATCTCATAAATTTTAAGTCTGATTTACCATAAATAAGCCACTGATCCTTAATATTTTTCAAATACTTTATGATGATTTTAACAACCTTCCAATGGTTCTTTCCTGGATTAGATTGGTATCTACTCACTATCCCTAGTGAATATGCCATATATGATCTCGTACATGTCATGACGTACATGATAGAATCCACTATTAAAGTATATAAAATTCTACTTATACGCTCTCTGTCTTGAGATATTGTTGGACAATCCCTTTTCGAGAGAAAAATTTCATGGCCTATCAATAGAGTCCTTTTTGAAATTTTTCATGCTAAATCTCTTTAGCATAGTGTCTATGTATGTGGACTGAGATAATTCAAGCAACTTTTTAGATCTATCTTTATAGATCTTTATCCCTAGGATGTAGAAAGCTTCTTCTAGATTCTTTATGGAGAATTGTGATGATAGTCAAATCTTTATTCCTTATAATGCATGAACATCATTCTCGATCAAGAGAATATCATCCACATACAGAATGAGTAATATAACTACTAGACCATTAGTTCACTTATATATGCAGAATTCTTCTTCATTTTTAATGAAGCTATACGTCTTGATCGTTCTATCAAAATATATGTTTCACCTCTGAGATGTCTGCTTCAGTCTATAAATGGACATTTAAAGCTTGCATACCTTAGACTCATCTGTGGATGTAAATGTTGAAAATAGTATCCCAAAGCTAATCGTCAGCCTGTTGATGATTGACCTAATTAATGTAATTATATATGAATTATTAATTAAATAAAAATTATTCTAGCTTTTTCATCATAAATCTTTCATCTTCTAATGAACTCCTGTCTCATGTGATGAAGTCCTTAGGATAATTTAGAATTGACAAAGAAGGATTTATCGTTTAGTCCTTAAAATAGTTCACGATCAATGATATATTGTTATCAAGAATGATAATGTTTATTGAGTATAGATCATTATATGCCTTATAGGTTGGTTGTTCTCTTAATTAAGGAGTATGAAGACACTGATATGGCATGTAGGTGAGATGTAGAGATACATCTGCACTGAACATGATTGACTCCAGAGCTTTTTTACTGTCAAAAATTGCTCTGATGGAATATGGGCATAAGTGTCCCTCTGATTTGAGATCACCATGGTGACTTTCAAGCAACTCACTATGCTTTAGTACTGGACTATCTGAATTTTTAATTCAATGATGAAAGATTTTTGGGTATAGTCAAGTACTTGAGAAATCGGTGTGTGAGTTAAGATGGGATTGACCACTCCTGAACTCAAAAGCTGTGCTCAATAGTATTTCAATTTAGCAAAACCTTGGCTAGGATAATTCTTGTGAGGGGTCACAGGACTAATTACTTTGAGACACGATTTGGATGTATCTTTTATGGTTGATAGTTAAATCCTAAGTCATCCTATGCACAGAAATCAAAGAAATAAATTATATGATAATTATATTCATATAGATTTTGAATATTGCGATTGCACTATTCGATCTATCTGGATATTGGATATCATTGCTAGATGATCACTTTGATTAGTATAGAAAATTGGTTTCTGTGCTACCGGCTTAGATTCGAACCCATGGGATCACACATCCTAGAGATTCCTACTCGATCTAATGGCTGATCAAAGAAAGATTAATTAGTGATTTGATTGCTAATTAACTCAATTTGATTGAGTGAATATTTTTGATCAAAACTAATTGAATTAGATTCATTTGGATTTGATCCAATTAGGTTATGAGATGATCTAATCGTCAAGAAGGTTTGATCTCTGATCTGATCAGAGGTTTGGCCTGATTAATTTTTTATTTGATTAAAATTTAACTGAGCCTAATTAAGCCTAAATAAGTTGGATTTATTCTGATCCAATTGAATTTAACCAATTTGGATTGGATTGGTTCAATTGAATATCAAATAAGAGACTAGTTTGACTAGTCTTTCTATGCGCCACATCATCCAAATATTGGACCATCTATTCTCCACGAGAATTAAGAATTTTCATGAAGAATTCCATGCACAAGAGGGCGCACGCTCTCCCTTCTCACATCCCAAATGGATAGATTTAATCTAGTTACAGGTTCAATGCAAATAGAATTTGAGTTTGAATGGATAACCACTTAATCTAGACCTCTCCCTCACGCCTCTCTTATTTATGCGCATCTATAAAATGCCTGATTTTATGGACGTGTAGATAAGAACTTAGAAAAGAGAGAGAACGTGTGAGAAAATAAGAGAGAGTCTTTTTTCTATGCGAGGATTTCTAGGCGCAAGGTTCTTGGATGAATGCATACCCTAGAATCCATCTAGGGTTTGGGTTCTAGATTGTGAGCAACGAGGGTCATGAGTTCATAGATCTGAAAGAAGAACCTCCTGTATTTCTTATCTACATCGATAAATCAGAGCGTCCAAAGAACTAGTGAAGAAGATCGAAGGAGTTCAATATGATATCAGCCATCAAAGATTCCTACAGTGAGCTAGCATTCGAAAGAAATTGATCGAGATTAGGGCCTCGTGTGGATCATCCATAGAGAATAGATGCATGTGTGGCTGTGTCGCGATGATTAGATCTATATCGTGAAGATCAAATTATGAAGATCATCTACTTGCAAAAAGATAATGCATTCTGAACATGTGGAAGCAGTAAAATAGTTTTACTGCACTTGATATTTTATTTTTTAGATATGCATGCATATGTATGTACATTAGATTATGTATAGTATAGAGTTTTTTAGATTAGATCTATAGCTTTTATTATTAATATGATTAATAATCATTTATGCTATGTGTTGGAGATAAATCCTGCTTCCATCGAAGTTCAGTCTGGTACTTAGTCTAATGCAGCTGGTAATCATGAAAAAGATTCGATCGAAAATTCTCTCTCCAGTAGCCGAACTTTTTTCAGTGGTCAAATTCATTCAGTGATCGAACTTCTTCAGCTAGACTCTGAACCCAATCGAACTTCTCCAGCGGTCGAACTCCTTCCAGATTCCACAAGCAGTCGGACTTTTATGGAAGCCAAACTTCTTCCAGACTTCTCTAGTAGTCGGACTTCTATGGGAGCCAAACTTCTTTCAGATTTTTTCTTCAGTCGGGCTTCTACGGAAGCCAAACTTCCTCCAGATTTTTTCTTCAGTCGGACTTCTATTGGAGCCGAACTTCTTCCGAATTTCTCTAACAGTCGGGCTTCTATGGGAGTCAAACTTCTTCTGGATTCCTCCTTCAGTCAGACTTCTACGAGAGCCGAACTTCTCCTGAACTTCTCCTTTAGTCGGGCTTCTATGGGAGTCAAACTTCTTTCGGACTCCTCCTTCAGTCGAGCTTTTATGAGAGCCGAACTTCTTTTGGATTCCTCCAGCAGTCGAACTTTTATGGGAGCTAAACTCCTTACGAATTTCTCCTTCAGTCGGGCATCTACGAAAGCCGAACTCCTTCCAGATTCCTCCAATAGTCGAACTTCTATGGGAGCCAAATTTCTTCCGAATTTTTTCTTCAGTTGGGCTTCTATTGAAGCCAAACTCCTTCTAGACTCCTCCAGCAGTCGGGCTTCTATGGAAGCCGAACTCCTTCCAGACTGTTCCTTTAGATGGATTCCTATAGGCGATCCCACTACTGAACGGTTATAATTATCATTTATCAAGATAATTACGATTGTCATTTATCAGAATAATTATGATTGTCATTTATCAGGATGATTATGATTGGCATTTATCAGGATGATTATGATGGTCATTTATCAGGATAGTTACAACAAGCTCCGTCTATAAAAAGAGATCCTCTAGATACATTTTCTCTAAGCTTTCTTTTTCTTTCTGAAATTCTACCGAACTTCTTTCTGAGCACTTCATTTTTGTTGGTCAGAAAAGCTAACTTGACCATCGGAGGGTCCTACCGGAGCCACCACCCCCAACTCCGGATGGAACTTTATTTTATAGATCACCGACGGTGACCTCATCTTCCTCGACTCCTGCTTGATCTGACGTCAATCAAATTCTGCACCAACAGAATTAGCGCTAGAAGGAGGGCCTCTATTCTTTAGGTTTCTTTGATCTTAAAGGAGTGCTCAGCAGTGATCTTTCTTCTTTCTCTATAGAGTTCTTTTCAGAAAAAAATACCTTCCAAGAAAGCTTCGACCCAACGATCAATGACCTCTGCAGTCAGATCCCATCTAGATACAACCGTTCCAGCTCTGATAACTCAAGCTCCACCTACAGTCATGGTGGATGCAAAGCAGTTCAACCTACTGGTCTAGTAGGTTCGTGGCCTCATAGATGCGATGCAGGCCATACATCAGCAGGCCTCCATACCAGTTCGATCAGAGCAAGCTTCTTCGAAGCCCCATGGTCCAATTTGAGAATGGTCGACCTCGGCTATCCGATCTTTGATCTCCGAAAAGGGATAACAGAGGATGGAAGACCCATGCTTGGACCACGACTCGACCCAGGAGGAAGCTTCATGTCCATTCCATCAGAAAATCCTGAAGATCAACGATCATGAAGATCTCCTGGATCAAAGGCTCCTAGAAATGAACCGATGAATCGAAGAGCTCCGTCATACTCCTTCCTCACATGGTAATGATATTCGCGCTGACCCTTCTTTTTCTCAGAGAATCATATAGGAATTAATCCCGTTGAACTTCAAGCTCCCATAGTTTGAGAGTTTCGACGGAACCTTCGATCCGATTGATCATCTAGAGGCCTTCCAGATAATGATGTTGCTCCATGGCGCGTCAGATGCTATTTTGTGTCAAGCTTTTTCGTCCACCCTCAAGGAAGCCACCAAAAATTGATACTCGACACTTAAGTCAGGTACCATTTTTTTTGATCAAATGAGCCATTAATTCGCGGCTCACTTCATCAACAGCCGACGTTCGCACCGAGATTCAAATTTTTTGATGAACATCAAACAGAAGGAGGAGGAATCCTTTCGAACTTATGTTATCCGATTTAATGCTGCTGCATTAGAGGTCCGAAACCTAGACCAATCAATCGCAATGGCCACACTCAAGGGCGGCCTCTAGAAGAATGATTTGCTATTCTTCCTGGAGAAGAAGTACTCCAGAAACTTTGCCGATCTGCTAGCTTGGGCTGAAGGTTACGTCCGAGCTGAAGAGGCCTTCAAGGTCAAGGACGATGAAGCCTTTGGTAAGTGGTGAATCAGCGAGCTGGATGGACCCGCTGAGGAAGAAAAGTCGAGCGAAGCTAGGCTGCGCTCCCGAACTTCCTCTGAGTGAAAGCAAGTTCGAACTCCCCCCAGGCTTGGAGGTAGGGAAGTCCAGACAGAAGGACGCGGCGAGGTTCTCTCCAACGAAGATTTTACAACTGCACCCCCCTCAATGCTTCGAAAATTCAAGTGTTGATGGAAATCAGGGAGCAACTACCGAGGTCGAAAAGGATGCACTCTCATCCCATCAAGCGCAATCCTAATAAGTTTTGCTTTTATCATCGTGATCACGGTCATGACATCGAAGAGTATATCCAACTCCAGGATGAGATCGAGGAGCTCATCAGGCAAGGTAGATTAAGTCGATTCCTGCAGCAACGATCTGAAGGATGGAAAGATCGACCGAGGGCATTGCCACAGCCTAAGCCACCAAGGAAGGAGGATCAACATGAAGATCGGCCATTTCTCGGCATCATCAACACGATTCGGAGGAATTTCGGTAAGAAGAGGCCAGTGGATTCGAGGGATTGATGAAGAGATGGAGGACTGAAGAACCCATAACCTTCACTGAGGCAGACGCTTAGGGGGTCCAATTCTTCCATAATGATGCGGTTGTAATCTCTTTAAACATTGCCGATTATGGTGTACACCATATTTTAGTAGATAATGAAAGCTTGATCGATGTATTATTTTATGATATTTTCTCAAAAATGTTCTTACTCAATAACCATTTAGGGCCTATGAACTTTTCATTGATGGACTTCACTGGTGATGCCATACTAGTTAAGGGCATAATAACTTTGGCCGTGACTATGGAGCAACGTCCGAAACTGGCTAAGACACAGATCAATTTTTTAGTCGTAAGGACTCCGTCCATCTATAATGCTATTCTTGACCGACTTGATTTAAATGTACTTCGGACAGTGGTATCAACTTATTATTTGAAGATGAAATTTTCAATGAGTTACGAAATTAGAGAGGTAAGGAGAGATCAAGCTCTGGTAAGGCACTGCTACTCAATCATCCTGCATAAGGAAGAATAGTCCGACCCTTATCCTGTTGATGGATTGGATGTCCACGACGACCTTACCGAGGAGCGGAGCGAGCCTATGGAGGACCTCGTATCTATGCTCTTGAATGATGGAAATACGGAGCACGTCGTACAGATTGGCTTTAACTTGGGGGATGAGGTTCGAAAGTAACTCATCACTTTTCTTAGGAAGAATGCGGACGTCTTCACCTAGGCCCCAACGGATATGCCAGAAATTGATGTCAAAGTTGTGGAACATCGGCTGGCCATAGATCCGAAGTATCGATCGATAAAAGAAAAACTATGCAGCCATGCCCCGAAGAGGTAGAAAATAATTACGAAAGAAATAGACAAGCTCCTCAAAGCTGGGTTCATCTAGAAAGTCAACTATCCGACCTGGATCTCAAATGTGGTCCTCATCATAAAGATAAATAACAAGTGAAGGATGTGTATAGACTTCAAAAAGCTGAATAAAATCTGTCCAAAGGACAGCTACCCTCTTTCTAGGATTGATCAACTGATAGATGCAACCTCGGACCATGAGCTCCTTGATGCGTGCTAATCTATAGCTATGGCAAGTGCACCAGTCGATCAAGTAATAAAGTAAATGAGTAGAGTATCATCCCTAGAGGATTGAAAAATAAGTACTGAAAAAGCTCTTTCTTATGCTTTATTTAGAAGATCAATTTATGAGAATAAAGAATTAAAAAAATAAAATAAAATTAAAAATTTTAAAAAAATAGAGAGAGTGTAATTATTTGGGTTTTAAACTTAAGAGCAATGTGTTACTAAGGCATTTGGTTCACCAACTCAGTCAATACAATATTCAGATTATTAGATTAATTTTATTTCATGTGACGGTGGAGTCTCCTAACTTATTTACTATCCTTTGGTCCAGGCGTAGCAAAACTATCAATATTTATTAATTATTCTTTGATCTAGGTGTAATTTAAATAAATATTAATGCATTAAGTTTTGTGAAACCCTCTAATTAAAATACGCTGCATCCAAAGCATACTAAAATTCTTGCATGCATATGAATTCTAATTTGATTCATAATACAAGGTATATATTCAAGAAGCAATAACATACATGTACTTGGTCCATAACATCTATATTCATCAGATCAATTAGAAGATGGCTAGTAATCTAAAAATATTAAGATCAGATTTATATACTCCTCATAAATAAAATTTAAAATTTAAATAAATCATACTGAATATTACATCAAAAGAGTGGCTACACCTTAGCCTTAGTAAAAGAAAATTTAGTTCATGATAATAAATTCAAAAATAGCAAATAAAATAAAAAATATGAAGAAATTAGACTATTTAATTGCTGAAATTGATTGTCCGTTACTCTTGGTGTGAAAATCTTGATGAAGAAGAAGAGAAGCTTCTTAATCGATGTTCTGATTGTCGGAAGAAGAAAAGAAAAAAATTAAAAGTTCTTCCTTTTCTCTCTCTCAAAAATCTCTATTCAAAACTCTCTCTGCCTCTCTCTTCTCTTTCTGCCTCTCTCTTCTCTCTCTGTCTCTCTCTGCCTCTCTATTTTTTTTTCTTCCCGCAACAGTAGGTAGCCCTCCTTTTTATAGGCTAAGAGGTGGATTTTCGAAAGAAATCCTAACTAAATTTGGTTTAAAACTCTTAACATAAGTCAAATTAAAATCTTGAATAATTCTGGCCTTCAGATCAGCATCCAACGGATCAAAAATCGCTTAAAAATCTTTTAAAATATCCTAAATCAAGTAGGAATTCATGGCAGCTGTCGGATCAGTCTTTGGATTGAATCTAGATCGTCAGATCGTGCATAGGAGAGCTTCAGATTCTTAGTTAAAAGTCGGGATGAATCTCAACCATTGGATTTTGATCGGGAGCCACATCTACCATTTGTCAGCGCATAACTATCACCCATTCGATCAAATCCCAGTGAAAGGCATCCATCGGATCAGGCAGAATTCTCAGATTGCCCTCTATAGACCATGCGTGAGTTCGGTGTTGCATGGACCGCCACTTTCTTCAATCAATTGGAGCACGCTTCTCTATGTAAAATCTCCGAAATGCCCTCCATAACGGTCCACTATGCACCACAAAAAATGCTGACGTCAGCGCTGCATAAGCGTGGCGTCAGTGGGTCGGTCTGAGTATGGTCGGGCCGAATAGTCTGCTGAGCCAATTTTTCTAAATCGATTTGAATCGGACCGACTTCTTTTTTTTTAATTTTCTTTGAAATTCAATTTTGGGCTCATTTGAAGTTCATTTTGCTTAAAATTTATTTCATCTGAACCAAAAAAATAAGATCTTCATATTGGTAGCCTTCTTTCCTATATAAAATTAACAAAAATATTAATTTTTTTAAAAAATAGATTAATTTATTTTATAATTTAATACTTTTATTAGTATATTTTTACCACTTATCACATCCTCCAACTTAGTCCTTGCTAGTTCTTTATCAATATTTTATTTAATACCATATTTCAATAAGATTATCCATCAAAAAGATAAAATCTAGGACTAAAGATAAAAAAATTTAGAAAATACCACTAACTAAGCATTGAGCTTCAAAAGCAAATTTTACAGTCAATATAATTAAAAACTTTCTCAGAATACATCAAAGATTTATAGCATTTATGTTCATGATGACTAACTTTAGCATTTCAGTATTAATTTTTAGGATAAAAGTATCCTCTCTCATCATCTATTTTGGTCAATTTTCTATACATTCTCAATTTTATACTCATGAATTAAGGTAGCTTTCATACTACCTTTTTTTTTTTTATGTGCTGAGCATCCTGACCTTTCCTCCATCATTTTACATGAATTTTCATACTTTACCTAGGTGTAGAGACCCAATTACTAAGCTTTGGGCAATCCACATATACTCTATCTTTTGCACTTTATTTTTAGGCAGGTAGCTCTTTCCTTAAATTCAAGTTTTTTTGATTAGAATGTATATTAATTATCAATTTTTAGTGATAATTGAATCCTCAGTTGGCCTTATAATCAATACCTACTTTGCCTTGTTAGTGTGCATGTGCAATTAGAAATGCTAATAGTTTTTTGATGACCTAAGTAGGCTGCTAAAAGTCAACCAACTAATCTACTTATTTAACTCGTTACATTCATTAGCAGATACTTTTATCTTTTATTACTTGTCCAATCTATTTTGCTTAAAATTTTCTTCTTGACACATGGTTAAATTTTTTTTTTTAAATTTTTATTTTATCCCCTAACTTATTCTACATTATCTTAATGGAGAAAGAAAAATAAAGGATGCAATAAAGGACAGGAAGGAATATACCTGATTTGGTTCAGTCTGATTTTTTAAAACTTTAAAATTTTGTTTGAGCTTTCATTGATTTTTTTCTGCAAAATTAAAAATACACACCAAAGCAATAAAAGAGCAACAATAAATTACTGAAAAATAAGAGAAAAAAAATGATCAAAACCAAAAAAAAAGAAATAATCTATCTAATAGTTCTGATTTATAGTCTTTAGCTTGACTTTCTTTGAGTTCTGAATTGAATCAATCTGATGCCACTTTAATTAGAATACTTTCATATTTGATCGAGCCCTCTTTCAATTGGACATTATTAGCTTTCATACTTTCAAACCTATTTTTTATAGAATTCTCATATACTGAATTGTCAATAATATCAATTAGAAAATAAAGTTTGATTATCATCAGGATGTTTAGTATCTTTGAAAATATTAAAAGTAACTTGTTCATCTTGGACTCTCTAAGAATTAATTTTTCTTGTTGAACATCTATTAAAGCTCCTCCAGTAGCTAAAAAGGGTCTCCCTAAAATAAGGGGTACATCATAATCTTCTTCCATATCAAGAACAATAAAATCAATAAGGAAAAATAAACTTGTTTACCTTTACCAAGACATCCTCCACTATACCTCTTGGATATTTAATGGATCTGTCGGCTAATTGAAGAGTAATAGTGGTAGGCTTTGGTTCTCCTAGACCCAGCTTTCTGAAAATAGAAAAAAGGCATGAGATTAATACTTGCTCCTAAATCACATAAAACTTTATCAAAACTACAATCACCAATAATGCAAGGGATAGTAAAACTCCCTGGATCTTTTAGCTTCTGTGGTAATTTATTTTGAAGTATTGCTGAGCATTCTTCATTCAAATTTATTCTCTCATGCTCCTTCAGCTTTTTCTTATTTGTTAGAATTTCTTTGAGAAACTTGGCATACCTGGGCATTTGAGTAATAGCATCTACAAAAGGAATATTAATATGTAAATTCTTTAAAATTTTAAAAAAGTTAGAAAATTTCTTATCTGGATGCTGTATTTGTCTCTCTTGGAAATGGTAGTGGCGGCACGTAGGGCTTCACATTTGGATCGACAAATCGTATACCTGGAGACCATCCATCTGCTGGTTGTTTTGGTGACTGACGAATTTTAGTTGATGGTTCTTTATTTATAGTTGGCTCTTCAGTCTCTTTCTTCTGATGTGGCTCCTCCAGCTTTGTACCACTTCTTAGGGTGATAGCATTGACTTGCTCCCTTGGATTGGTCTCCGTGTTGCTGGGCAAGGATCCCTTGAGGTCTCTCGGAGATTATCTTAGCCATTTGACCTATTTGCATCTCCAAGTTTCGAATTGCTGCTGTTTGGTCCTGCCTAAGTTTGGCTTCCAAATTTTTTATAGTTGCTTCTTAATTTTGCATAAATTTGACCATCAGCTCTTCCATGTTGGACTTCTTTTCAGGTACTTAGAACCTTGGGCGTGACTGTTGTGCTGCATTTTGATTGCTCCATGAAAAATTTGGGTGCTATCTCTACCCTTGATTGTATGTGTTGGAGTAGGAATTATTTTATTGCGGTCTGAAAAAATTATCAACATAATTAGCTATATCAGTTGCTTTAGCAAAAGAATTATCTATCTGGCAATTGCTCGTATCGTATCCTCCTCCACATAGGTCACAGGTGATGCTCTGAATATGCATAGCTGTTTTCTTCAAGTTATTGACTTTGACTCTAAGGACTGCAATTTCAGCTAGTAAAGTTGGCACGCAATTTACTCTCTGCACAGCTGCTGGTCTTTTTGGCATCATGCATTCTATCTGCTAGTATAGCTATTTGATGCCTTCTCATCGATTAAATCAAAAGCTTCTTTCTCCATTTTTTGGTTAATGGTTCCTCCTGCTACTGCATCAATCATAGAACGATTAGTAGGAGATAAACCATTATAGAAAGTTTATACCTAAATCCATACGGATAGTTGATGATGTGGACATCTCCTCAGCAGTTCCTTGAAATGCTTCCAAGCCTCATATAGTGTCTCCATGTCCATCTACATAAAAGAAGTGATATCATTGCGCATCTTGGCAGTCTTGGAAGGTGGAAAGTACTTGGCTAAGAATTTTTGGGCTAGGATATCCCAAGTTGTGATAGAACCTGCAGGAAGAGAATGAAGCCAACTTTTAGCTTTGTCCCGTAAAGAGAAAGAAAATAACCTTAATCTAATAGCATCATCCGACACCCCATTAATTTTAAAAGTATCACAAAGTTTAAGAAAGTTAGAAATATGGGCATTCAGATCATCATGCATGTGTCCATTGAATTGGACAGTTGATTGAATCATCTGGATCATCGCCGATTTTATTTCGAAGTTGTTTGCTCGCACAGGCAGTCTCCTAATGCTCAAAGCTACATTGGCTATAGATGGTGTGATGAAATCATTTAATGGATGATGTACTGGTCGAATAGCTTCATACTGTCCCTCGATCGTCATATCCAATCCTAGATTGATGTCGTTAGGATCTTCAGCTACCATGTTTCTTTCTTATTGTAGTCTTCTAATGGTCATTTCAATTTTTGGATCTAAAGATAGTAAGTTACTATATCTAGTACGTATCATACACTGAATAAAATTTTAAAAATAAAATAAGAATAAAAATTAAAAATATAATTTTAAAATAAAGCTAGGATCAAAATTTTAATATTATTTTAGACACAATCTTCAGCAACGATGCCAAAAATTTGATGCATGCTAATCTATAGCTATGGCAAGTGCACCAGTCGATCAAGTAATAAAGTAAATGAGTAGAGTATCATCCTTAGAGGATTAAAAAATAAGTACTGAAAAAGTTTTTTTCTATGCTTTATTTAGAAAATCAATTTATGAGAATAAAAAATTAAAAAAAATAAAATAAAAAATAATTAAAAATTTTAAGAAAATAGAAAGAGTGTAATTATTAGAATTTTAAACTTAAAAGCAATGGATTACTAAGGCATTCGGTTCACCAACTCAGTCAATATAATATTCAAATTATTAGATTAATTTTATTTTATGTGATGGTGGAGTCTCCTAACTAATTTACTATTCTTTGGTTCAGACGTAGCAAAACTATCAATATTTATTAATTATCCTTTAATCTAGGTGTAATTTAAATAAATATTAATGCATTAAATTTTGTAAAACTCTCTAATTAAAATACGCTGCATCCAAAGCGCACTAAAATTTTCATATGCATATGAATTCTAATTTGATTCATAATACAAGGTATATAATCAAGAAGCAATAACATAGATGTACTTGGTCCGTAACATCTATGTTCATCAGATCAATTAGAAGATGGCCAGTAATCTAAAAGCATTAAGATCAGATTTATATACTCTTATGAATAAAATTTAAAATTAAAAATAAATCATACTGAATATTACATCAAAAAAGTGGCTACACCTTAGTCTTAGTAAAAAAAATTTAGTTCATGATAACAAGTTCAAAAACAGCAAACAAAATAAAAAGCATGAAGAAATTAGACCATCTAATTGCTAGAATTGATTTTCCATTGCTTTTGGTGTGAAAAACTTGATGAAGAAGAAGAGAAGCTCCTTAATCGATGTTCTGATTGTCGAAAGAAGAAGAAAAAAAATTAAAAGCCCTTCCTTTTCTCTCTTTTAGAAATCTCTATTCAAAACTCTCTCTGCCTCTCTCTTCTCTTTCTGCCTTTCTCTTCTCTCTCTGTCTCTCTCTGCCTCTCTATTTTTTTTTCTTCTGACAATAGTAGGTAGCCCTCCTTTTTATAGACTAAGAGGTGGATTTTCGAAAGAAATCCTAACTAAATTGGGTTTAAAACTCTTAACATAAGTCAAATTAAAACCCTGAATAATTCTGGCCTTCAGATCAGCATCCAATGGATCAAAAATCGCTTAAAAATTCTTTAAAATATTCTAAATCAAGTAGGAATTCATGGCAATCGTCGGATTAGTCTTTGGATTGAATCTAGGCCATCAGATTGTGCATAGGAGAGCTTCAGATTCTTAGTTAAAAGTCAGGATGAATCTCAACCATTGGATCTCGACTGGGAGCTATATCCGCCGTTCATCAGTGCACAACTATCAGCCGTTTGATCAAATTCCAGTGAAAGGCATTCGTCAGATCAGGTAGAATTCCTAGATTGCCTTCTATAGATCATGCACGAGTTCGGTGTTGCATGGATCGTCGTTTTCTTCAGCCAATCGGAGCGCGCTTCTCCATGTGAAATCTTCAAAATGCTCTCCATAATGGTTCATCATGCACCACAAAAAATGCTGACGTTAGTGCTGCATAAGCATGGCGTCAGTGGGTTGATCTGAATGCAGTCGGGTCGGACGATCTGCTGAGCCAGTTTTTTTGAACCGATTTGAACCAAACCGACTTTTTTTTTATTTCCTTTGAAATTTAATTTTGGGCTCATTTAAAGTCTATTTTGCTTGAAATTTATTTCATCTGAACCAAAAAAATAAGTTCTTCATATTGGTGACCTTCTTTCCTATATAAAATTAACAAAAATATAAATTTCTAAAAAAATAGATTAATTTATTTTATAATTTAATACTTTATTAGTATATTTTTATCACTTATCACTCCTTACCTTCATGAATGCTTTCTCCGGCTATAATCAGATACGGATGGTGCTAGAGGATGAGAAAAAAACTACTTTTGTTACTGATCATGGTCTTTACTGTTATAGAGTTATGCCCTTTGGGCTCAAAAATGTAGGGACAACGTACCAACGCTTGATCAACAAAATCTTAAAGAAGTAGATCGACCATAATATGAAGGTGTATGTGGATGATATGTTCATAAAAAATCAAACTTCTATAAAGCACCTTGCCAACCTTGAAGAGACCTTCAATACACTCAGAAAGCACAAGATGAAGCTAAACCCGATCAAGTGTGCCTTTGGTGTGACTTCTGAGAAGTTTCTGGAGTTTATGATGTCAAGGCATAGAATTGAAGCAAATCTAGAAAAAATTCGAACCATTCAAGAGATGACCGCTCCAAAGATAATAAAAAAAGTTCAGCACTTGACTGAAAAAGTGGCATTTCTAAATTGCTTCATCTCGAGATCGACCAAGTGATGCATGCCCTTCTTTCAGGTTCTCAAGCAACCAAAGAATTTTTATTGGACGATGGAGTGCCAACGGACGTTTGAGGAGCTCAAAAACTACCTTAGCTCACCCCCACTGCTGGTAAAGCCTGAACCTGAAAAAGAATTATTCTTATACCTAGCGGTCTCCTCGGTAGCCTTGGCAACAGTCTTAGTCAAGGAGGAAGCGAAGATACAATGATCGATCTACTACGTAAGTCGGATCCTAAGAGATGCAAAGACCAGGTATTCTAAGCTAGAGAAATTGGCTTACTCTTTTCTAATTACTATCGAAAGGCTCTGACCTTACTTTCAGGGGCACACCATAATGGTCCTCATGGATCAATCAATAAAGACAGTCCTTCAGCAAATGGACACTTCTGGGAGAATTACAAAATGGACAATCGAGCTCACAAAATTCGATATCAATTATCAACCCCGACCATCGATCAAAGTCCAGATATTAGTAGATTTTGTAGTGGAGTGTACCATTTTGATGATGTCGAGCTTGAGCGGAATGAGACCGGTGCTCTGTTGTCGCAACCGAATCTCTTTGAAGAGACAGCCAACCTTTTCGAAGGTTTTTGGACTCTATACATGGATGATTCATCCAACTCTATTGAAGCGGATGCGGGGTTGGTCTTAGTCAGCCCCGAGGGAGTCATCGTCGAGTATGCACT
Organism: Cocos nucifera; assembly: GCA_006176705.1. Classification (NCBI taxonomy): domain Eukaryota; kingdom Viridiplantae; phylum Streptophyta; class Magnoliopsida; order Arecales; family Arecaceae; genus Cocos; species Cocos nucifera. Next base: position 3,049,683 of record QRFJ01000030.1, read on the forward strand.
GCGCTTTGAATTTTCTACGACTAATAATGGGGCCGAGTATGAAGTGCTTATCGTCGGATTAAAAATTATAAGAGAATTAAGAGTAGATCGGCTTCAAGTCTACAGCGATTTTTAATTAGTAGTCGGCCAAGTTAGTGGTAGCTATGAAGCACGAGAGAAAAGTATGATGAAATACCTTGAAAAAGTAAAGGACTTGACTCTGGTCTTCAGTTGTTTTGACATTCGATAGATTTTGAGAGTAGAAAATATAAGAGTCGACCTTCTCTCTAAGTTGGCCACTTCAGCTCTAGCTGAACTATCCAAAGAAGTATTTTTTGAGATCCTAAAGTGCCCAAGCTCAGAGGAATCGTAGGTCATTTTATAGACAGAACTCAAGTCGAGCTGGATCGACTCGTTGGTTGCCTACCTCAAGAAGAGAGTTCTTTCTCATGATCCAAAAGAAGCTTGAAAACTCAAGAATCAAGCCTTCCGGTATATTTTATACGAGGACAGGTTGTATAAGAAGTCATATTCGCTGTCGATGTTGAGATGTCTCCGACCTTTAGAAGTTGACTTCGTATTATGAAAAGTGTATGAGAAAATCTATGAAAGTCATGTAGGAGCCAGATCCCTATCGCAAAAGCTGCTTCGATAAGGGTACTATTGGCCGACCTTATACCATGATTCTATGGAGTACGTCAGAAAATATGATCGCTGTCAAAAGAATGCGAGCATACAAAGATGGCCGACCTTCGAGCTTACTCCGCCAAGTGCACCCTAGCCATTTGCATAGTGGAGAATGAACATACTTGGGTTTTTTTGATGGCATTCGGACAACGAAAGTTTCTCCTGATCGCGATCGACTACTTCACTAAATGGGTCGAAGCCGAACCTCTAGCCAAAATTATCGAGGCTAAGGTACAAAACTTCATCTGAAAGTCAATAGTTTATCAATTCGATCTGCCCCAAATTCTCATAACCAATAACGGACGATAATTCATCGGGATGAGGTTCGCCGAATCCTGTGAAGACCTAAATATCTCCCACCACTTCACATCGGTAGCTCATCCATAGGTAAATGGGAAAGCTGAAGTGACCAACCAGACTCTGCTGTAAGGCATCAAGATAAGACTTGACAGAGCAAAGAGAGCCTGGGTGGACGAACTCTACCACATCCTCTGGGCATACCAAACTACTCAAAGACTGTCAACTAAAAAAATACCATTCATCTTGGCTTTTAGAATAGAGACAGTCATCTTGATTGAACTTAAGCTTCCATCAGCATGGATCGTGACCTTCAACGAGCAGCACAACCCATAGGACCTTAGAGTCAATCTCGACCTACTGAAAGAAAAAAGAAAGAAAGCCCAGATTTGGATGGTCGCCTACAGACGAAAGGTGGCTCGGTACTATAACTCCAGAGTCAGAAGTAAAACATTCAGAATGGAAGACTTAGTGCTTCGGCGAGTCACCGTCTCTTAGCCTCAGAGCCAAGAAAAGCTTGCCTCAAATTGGAAAGGTCTGTATGAGGTGGTGGAGGTCGTTCAGCCCGAAACTTATCGTCTGAAGGAGCTCAAAGGAATAATGCTCCCATGACCTTGAAACTCAGAAAACCTGAGAATATACTACCAGTAATTTTTCTGCAATAAAACTTTTTTATTTCAACATTATTATTTCTTGGTGCAAAAATTATATGATGATAGAAAAAAAATAATTAGAAGTGGCCGTGTTAGGAACAGAAGGAGGACCTTATCCTAACGTGAGCAAAGTCGAAGACCTCATTCATTTTGGATGAGATGGAGAGAAGTTCTAATAATGGTCCTTATGTGCCCCCACAGTCTATTAGAAATAGGAGGAGGACCTCATCCTAATGTGAGCAAAGTTGAAGGTCTCATTCATTTTAGACAAGATGGAGGGAGAGGCCCTAACAAACAACAGTCCTTATGTGCCCCCATAGTCCGTTAGAAATAGGAGGAGAACCTCATCCTCACATGAGCAAAGTTGAAGACCTCGTTCATTTTAGACGAGATGGGGGGAGAAGCCCTATGGCCCTTATGTGCCCCACTGTCCGTTAGGAACTGGAGGAGAACCTCATCCTAATGTGAGCAAAGTCGACAACCTCATTCATTTTAGACGAGATGGGAGGAGAGGTCCTAACAATGGCCTTTATGTACCCCCATAATTCATTAGAAATAGGAGGAGAACCTCGTCCTAACATGAGCAAAGTCGAAGACCTCGTTCATTTTAGATGAGATGGGAGGAGAAGTCCTAATAATGGCTCTTATGTGCCCCCACAGTTTGTTAGAAACAGGAGGAGAACCTCATCCTAACGTGAGTAAAGTCGAAGGTCTTGTTCAATTTAGACGAGATGAGAGGAGAGGCCCCCAACAACGGCCCTATTATGCCCGAGCCTCAATTTCGACGTTAACCTTAGCTGGAGATAAGATCTCCTCCGAACTTCAATCTGAACTGGCGTAGAGTCCTGAAGAGGACTTCGGCAGTCATCCTTTTTATACTTTCTTTCTTCAAGTTTTGAACTCGAAAGTAGGGAGACTATTGTTAAAAATAAACCCCACTCCCACTGAAGTCCAATATGGTACTTAGCCTAATGCAGCTGATAATCATGAAAAAGCTTCGATTGAGAATTCTCTCCCTAGCAGTCGAACTTTTCCCAGCGGTCAAACTCATTCAGTGGCCGAACTCCTCCAGCTAGACTCCGAACCTAATCGAACTTCTTCAGCGGCCAAACTTCTTCCAAATTCCTCCAGCAGTCAGACTTCTATGAGAGTCAAACTCCTTTCGAACTCCTCCAGTAGTCGGATTTCTATGAGAGCTAAACTTCTTCTAGATTTCTCCAGCAGTCGAACTTCTATGGGAACTGAACTTCTTTCAAACTCCTTCTTTAGTCGGGCTTCTACGGAAGTCGAACTCTCTTTGAATTCCTCCTTCAGTCGGACTTCTGTGGGAGCCGAACTTCTTTTGAATTTCTCTAGCAGTCGGACTTCTACGAAAGTTGAACGTCTTTCGGATTTCTCCAGCAGTCGGGCTTCTATGGGAGCCGAACTCCTTCCGAACTCCTCCTTCAATCGGACTTCTATAGGAGTCAAACTTCTTCCAAATTCCTCCTTCAGTCGGGCTTCTATAGGAGCCAAACTTCTTCCGGACTCCTCCTTCAGTCAGACTTTTATAGGAGCCAAACTTCTTCCGGACTCCTCCTTCAGTCGGACTTCTAAGGGAGCCAAACTCCTTTCGAATTCCTCCTTCAATCGGGCTTTTATGGGAGCCGAACTTCTTTCGAATTTTTTCAGTAGTCAGACTTCTTCGAAAGCCGAACTTCTTCCAGATTCCTCCAGCAGTCGAACTTCTATGGGAGCCAAACTTCTTTCGAATTTTTCCTTCAGTCGGGCTTCTATTAGAGCCGAAGTCATTTCGGACTCCTCCAACAGTCGAACTTTTATGAAAGTCGAACTCCTTCCAGACTGTTCCTTCAAATGGATTCCTACAGATGATCCCACTACTGAATGATTATAATTATCATTTATCAGAATAATTATGATTATCATTTATCAGGATAATTATGATTGTCATTTATTAGGATGATTATGATTGACATTTATCAGGATGATTACGACGATCATTTATCAGGACAGTTATAATAAGCTCCATCTATAAAAAGAGATCCTCCAGATATGTTTTCTCTAAGATTTCTTTTTCTTTCCAAAATTCTACCGAATTTCTCTCTGAGCACTCCATTTCTATTGGTCAGAAAAGCTAACTTGACCATCGGAGGATCCTACTGGAGCCACCACCCTTAACTCTAGATGGGACTTTATTTTGTAGGTCACCGATGGTGACCTCATCTTTCTTGACTTCCGCTCGATCCGACATTAATCAAATTTTGCACAAATACTATGCAATCTTTAGAAAAAATTTTCAAAATCAAAGCTAGAAATCTTACGCATTTCCTTCAGTGAAACCTTCAGGTTGTATCATATATACCTTTTCATCCAGCTCTTCGTTAGGAAAGCTATTTTCACATCCATTTATCAGATTTCATAGTCTAGATGCGTAGCAATCGCAAGCATAATCCAAATGGACTTGAGCATTGCCACAGAAGAAAATGTCTTGTTATAGTCAATACTATAACATTGATGATACTTCTTGGCAATCAGATGGATTTTATAGGTCTTCATCTTTCTGTCTGTGCTTCTTTTTCTTTTGAAGATCTACTTACATCCTATGAATTTTATCCATTTTGAATGTCCATACATCGTTGACCTTCATGAACTTCATTTCGGATCTCATGGCCTCAAGTCATTTTTCAGAGTCGGATCTTTGCATTGCATCCATGTAGGTGATCAGATTCTCATCGTTCTCATCAAGTTTGACAGGATCACCATCCTGGACCAAAAAATTATAGTATTTATCTGGCTGACGTAGTACTCTACCAGATCGCCTTAAGGATGCAGGTTCAGTTGGCTCCGGGTTTGATCAAATCAAATCCAGTTCATGTTCAACTACATGTGTCGGTTCTTCTATCTATCGAACTTCCTCAAGTTTGACCTTAGAGGTATTAGTCATTTCACCAAAAAACTTCTTTTCTAAAAGGATTGTTTTAAGACCGACAAACATCTTTTATTCATCAGCTAGGTAGAAGTAATACTCTTTGGTCTCTTTTGGATATCCTATAAAGCTACACTTATCAAATCTAGGTTTGAGCTTGTCCGTTACAAAATATTTGACATAAGCCAGAGACCCCCAAATCCTAAGGTGCGAGAGTACTGGTTTACGCCTTGTCCATATCTCATATGGCATTTTAGAAATAGACTTACTTAGAATCCTATTCAGAATATAATAAGCTGACTCGAGCGCATATCCCCAAAAAAAGATCGATAGACTGATAAACTCCATTATAGATCAAACCATGTCCAATAGGATTCGATTCCTCCTTTCGGACACACCATTATGCTGTGGTGTTCTAGGAGGAGTCAATTGGGAGAGAATTTCATTCTTTCCAAGATATATCAGAAATTCACTAAAAAGGTACTCACCCTTTTGGTCAGATTGAAGAGTTTTAATACTCTTTCCAGTTTGCTTTTCTATTTCATTATGGAATAGTTTGAACATTTCAAACGACTCTGACTTATACTTCATTAAATAGACATATTCATACCTCGATAGATCATCTATGAAGGTTATGAAGTAGAAATATTCACCTTTAGCACTTGTACTCATGGGTCCACATACATCAGTATATACTAAACCTAGGAGTTCACTGGTACGTTCATTCTTTCTAATAAAAGATAACTTGATCATCTTTCTAAGAAGATAGGACTCACATGTTGGTAGTGATTCACAATCACTGACCTTAAGAATTCTTTCTTGAGCCAACATATTTATTCTATTTTTGTTGATGTGACCTAGCTTATAATGCCAAAGGTAGATATCTGACACATCACCTGTTCTAAGATGTCTATCGGTGATTTGGACTATATTAATAGACTGTGATAATAGATAAATTTTGTTATTCAATTATCCAACATAAATTATAACATCATTCAAAATAATATCATAAAAATTTACTTTTATTGAAAACTGATAACTATTCTTGACCAAAAGGCCTACAGAAATTACATTCAATAAAAAATTTGGACAAAAGTGATAATCACTAAGAATAACTCTATGAGAATTGATTACAAGGCTCATGACTCCTAAAACTAAAATCGAAACTTATATTCCATCTCCAACATTCAGAAATCTCTCGTCTTCACCAAATCTTCTACTGACCTGTAAATCCTGCATCGAATTATAAATATGATAAGAACTTCTAGTATCTAATACCCAGACAGTAGTATCATAAATTAAGAAGTTGTAAGGTGTTATCATATAATTATCTTATGTAGCAACCACTTGCTTCCTCCTTGGCCTGTTCGGGTCTAGGGTGGCAATGTACTGAGGATAGTTCCTCATTCAATGCTCCAGCTTCTTGCAAAAGAAGCACTCCGTCTGGCTCTAGTCGGGTTGGCGCTTCTTGGTTTGATCCTATGTAGATGTCCTAGCATGCGGCTGTACCTTCTTGCTCTTCTTCTTCTTCTTCTTTCTTTCTCAAAGGGTCGACCAGAAGAAGATCCTCCCACAACATTTACTGACTCCTTTTGGAGTTGATGATCCTTCTCAAAGTTCTACAGCAACCCCAACAATTCATGGTAGTTCACTACAGGCTTTATCATTCTAAAATGAGTAAGGAAAGGAAGGAAGGACTTGGACAATGAATTTAGAATTGCATCTTTCTCGAGCTGCTCATGCAGGAGAAAATTCAGCTTACTCAGGCATTCAATCGACTCGATCATGTACAATACATGATCAATGATTGAAGTCCCATCTCTCATACGAGCATTGAAAATGGTATAACTAGTCTTATGCCTTTCAACATCGTTAGGCATGCTAATAGAAATGCGATGTTGTCGTTAAGACACCATGTTTATCAGTTTAATCCAACTTCTTAAAATAATTAAAAATTTATAGATAGCAGTGAATCAGATCGAATCCACAGAAAAGATAGTATTTTTAGATTTAAAATATTTAATTTTACAAAAAAAGAAGAAGAGAAGAGTTTTGGGATCAAAAGTGAAGTCGGAAAAAAAAATAAAAATTAAAAGATGCAAGAATTTAAACTTGGTACTAAGATCTACTAGTTAGATCTTAGCATCTACTTACAATAAAATAAAAAATAATAATAATTAAAATATAAAAATTAAATTATAATAAAAATAAAGAACATGAAATTAAAGAGCATAAAAATAAATATTACATTAAAAAGTTCATAATTTAAATATATAAAATAAAAAAAAAAAATAAAATATGCTGATCTCTGATCTTGGATCGGTATTGATGAAAAGATAGTGTGGAAGCCTAGCTCTTCTTCTCGACACTCGTTGCTTCGAAGCAGCCATTAACCTATAGCCTGGCTTCACCCTGTACCAAAGCTTCACCTTGATCTAAGATATTGATTTTTGAAGGCCTGGGGTCCTTTTTATAAAGCTAGGAAGGCTAGATATTTTTTCTGAAGGCAATGTGGGACTAAGGGTTATTTTAATCATAAAAATAGGAAGAAATTCGAGTGAAATTCAGATTAAAATCGCCCCTATCGAGTTCTTTTAATTTTGGCCGTTAGATAGTGATCCGATGCTTCTAAAAATATCAAAAATAGACGTGTAATGGCCCAGATCAAGTCAGATTAATTTTTGACCATTGGATCGTGCTTGATGGAGGAATTTAGGTCGTTGATCATGTGCCTGAGAGTTTGATCGCCATCGGGAGCCTTCTGGACCATCGGATCGAAGCTGGAATCAAGCGCTACCATCCGATGGCGATCCGGATGAAATCAATAATCAAAAAAAAACTTGACCATCCGATTTTGACCGTAAACAACCACCACCATACGATCGCGTATTTACTATTTTCATGAACCGCGTGAACTGGCCACATCGTGCACCGTAATCAGTCAGCGCCTTTTATTGATAGATGAAAGGACCAAAATGCCTTATGAGCCACAATGAATTTTCTGTAAACCCTTTAGGGGTCTAGGTCCACCACGTAGCAAGCTCTGATTCGTCGGTGTCTGCTGAGCTAGCGGTCCACACTGTGCTGTAGACCGGCTGATGACTTCTGGGCTTGAGTCGACTAGCGTGGATGGCTTGGTGCATCAGCTTGGTTGGCTTGGCTTGGCTTATTTGGATGCACCGATTGCTGCAACGTGGTGGCTTGAGTCGTTTGAGCCGTATGTTATTTTTTTCATTTAAATTTTTTTATTTTATTTCTTTAAAAATTCATATCTTTTCCATTTTAGCTTCATTTTGCTCCAAACTTATTTCGTTACGATCAAAAAAATAAGCTCTTTCCATTGATTATAGAATTTTATTTTTAAATTTTTATTATTTTATAATTAATTTTTTTAATTAATAAAAATATGAATTTTTTAAAAATTATATATAAATTAATTATTAATTCTTAAAAATTAATATAAATTAATTGATAAATTAATACTTTTATTGATGAATTTATGATGCTTATCATACCCCCCAACTTAAGCTTTGCTTGTCCTCGAGTAAAGAAATAATTTAGTTTTAAATATCTTTTAATTTTAGAGTTTCGAATTTTACCTAAGCAGTTTTCAAAATGGCCATTGATATTTAGTAGAGCTTAAATAAAGACATATCATTGGAGTATTAATACTTATCAATAAAAAAATTAAGTAAAGAGCATTAAACTTTTCTAAACTTTTTCTAAATTATTCCATCTTTATCTCTGATTTGTCTAAACTTTCATATAGATAAGTGTACTGCTACTTTTATCCTTTATTTATTAATTTTTATTTTTATATTATTTATTTTTTGATGTAAATATTATTGCTTACTTAAGCAACGAGATCCGATTACTCAATGAAAAATCAATATTTTTTTTTTCTTCTTTTTTTTTTAACATTGTACCACTATTGAGTGTCTTAACGCCTTAAGCTTTCTATTTGATCCATGTAGTGAGTCTTGAGCCAATGACTTTCAAACCAGTTGGCTTTAGAGCACTAGGTATAGAATATTCCTCGGGCTTATTAGCTCGAATCAAATAGGCTACGAGTTAAGACTAGTTTTACAACGAGCTTCTTTATCCTTTCCATCTTTTGATACGAAACTCAATGCTTGTTTAGGCAAAGAGAGCCGATTACTCAGTGAGAAGTACTTAGAAACTATTTTGTTAAAATAAATTTGTTATATGAAGAATCATATAGTTACCCTATACAAGCCTATAAAAAGTAGACTTTTCTTTGATGCTAGTAGAAGTAATTAGAAATGCTCCAAAATTTTTTTTTTATGTTATAGACTTAGCTCTTTATTGAATTTTCTTAATACTTGATTCCTCAATATCTCATAGATTCTCTGATTTGTATATCAATTTTTTTTTTAAAAATGCTTAGTTTAATTCAATTCTTAAGCATAATCAAGTGTCTAAATACTAAATACTAACTTTTTTGAGGACTTAAAATTTTAAAATTTTTATTTTTCTCCCCTTAACTTAATCGATATTATCCTCAATAGAAAAAAAAAAATAAAGGGTATAATAAAGAACATGAAAGAATACACCTGACTATATTTTTGGTCCAACACATGCCTTTGAAAATTTGGAATCTCCCTCCAACTTATTCAATTTATCCTAAAAAGAAAATAAACTAAAAAAATAAATTAGATAAAAACTAAATATTGGGTTACCTGCCAACAAGTGCTAAGTTTATCATCTTCAGCCAGATACAATGCAGCTTACTATCCTGTGTCAAATATTGGATTGATAAATTTCAATGATTTTGGATTGCCAATCTCAGAAAGTTGATTTATAATCCCATTATTGATATATTCACTATTAATTTTAGGAACATAATTTATGATCCCATTCTCAGATCCATGTTTATTAAGAATTTCTCCTATTTATTCTTCTAAAATACTCATGAATTGAGTTTTTGTATTAGGAGTTAAGTTTGATTCAATGGGTGGTGGAAGGGTATCTAAAGATGATTTTAATTTTGGAGGTAAATTAATGTGATCTTGCTTAAACAACTCCGTTGACTCTTTATTACATGATTCAAGTCTGATGCAACAATTATAGACAAGGTTTTCTATGAACCTAAATACTCAAGGAGGGGTTTCAACTCTACTTTGGGTGCCTCTTCTTTTGATGACTCAAGTGATGGTTTAATCATTTCTATGAATGATTCAGTGGGAGGCTCAACAGACTCAGCACTCAAGTCTTCTCTAGTGTCAGGTGTATTTATCTTATTATCCACTTATTTTCTCGATCTTAAGGAATGAATAGCATTAACTTGGTTAACCTAGTTTCCTTGGGATGGTCTACCATTTTGATTCTTAGAGTTGGATTCAGGTTGGCTAGGTAGCCTACCTCGTTCATGTTTACTTATGGTAGATGCCAGCTGACCAATTTCTAAGTGAGCTATGGCCTAAGAATTTGAATTCAGAATTTGGCCTGTGGTTTGCATGAAATTGCTTAAGGTGGCATCGGTGTCAGCATTAGATTTGGCTAGGGTTTCCAAGCTTTTCTCTAAAGAACTAAGTTTCTTTTCATTAATATTAAAGCCTGGTGGTGGCAAGGTATTTATCATAGAATTAGGCCTTGAATTCTGCTGATTGAAACTTGGACTACCTACATTTGGATTTTGTGATCATGAAAAATTTGGATGATTCCTCCAATCTGAATTGTAAGTGGGTGCATAGGAATTGTTCAATAGTCTCTGATATGTGGCATCATTCACTTATGCACATCCATTATCTAATTGGTTCATTGGGAGAGGACATTCCTCAAGAACATGGTTTGGTGCATTGCATCCATTGTACATGAGTGCAGATACTTGGTTCACACTGGCTGGTCTCTAAAGTTCTAAAGCCTCTAGCCTATGTGTCAACGTTGCAATTTTGGCTTCTGCAGCTAAGGAGGTTTGATAAATTCTACCTCTTGAAGGTGTGGATTTTTCTAATTTCCTTGTTGTTTTTCATTGTAAACTTTTCTCGACTAGATCTTCTAAAAATTGCCAGACTTCATTTGGTTCTTTGTACATAAATTATCCTTGGCACATGGACTCTAGCATTGTTCGAGAATTTGACTCTAACCCTTCATAAATTATTTGACATAGCCTCCAAGTTTCTATTCCATGGTGTGGGCATTGGATCAAGAGATTCTTGAATCGATCGAAGTATTTCCAAAATGATTCACTAGCTAGTTGATATAATTGATTTATTTTATTTCTAATTTTAGCTGTTTTATGATGAAGAAAATATTTTTTTAAGAATATTCTTATAAAGCCTTCTCAGATCGTGATAGATTGATTTGGAAGACTATAAAGCCATTTTTTGGCATTATCCTTAAGGACAAAATTGATTAATTTCAATTTGATTTCATCCTCTGACAATTGTTGTAGTTTCATGATTGCACAAACTTCTTCAAATTCTCTAATGAATATATATGCATCCTCTATTCCCATGAATTTTGGAAGCATGTTAATGATTCGAGGTTTAATTTCAAAGTTGTTTGCTATGGGTTGGGACAACCTGATATAAGAGAGTTGGATGGAACCAACTAGATAACATAAGTCCTTAAGGATTTGAGATTGAGGCCGATTTGCTAAATCCATTGTGGATGTTGAGGTTGTAGGGTCTGAAATAGGAAATAAATTCATTTTGACTAGTCGACCTGATATCCTTCTCCAAACGGGTGTTGGAGAATTCACTATATTCTCAATGTCCTCAATCTTTTTTTTTTCATATATATATTTTTTTAAACTCTCTTTTTTTTTAGTTCTAAGTTAATTCACCCTTTTCATACCCTAGGACAATCATGTAACATAACTTTCCATTATGCTAAGGCAACCTTATGTCAGGGCAATAGAGATTAAAAATATCTAAAGTAAAAATTTTTATTTTCAAACAAGTTTCAAACAAATTAGTCTTAACCTAAGATTAGCCTAGACCTAGACAGCTCCTAACTGTTACAAGTCACCTTCAAGCCCTCCAAGTATAAGATCAGCCAATCAACTAGTCAGGTAAGTTTAAGGTCGGTGGAAGTCCCCCCATTTCTTGCCTTAGATATCAATTATGCTTGGCCAAGTAAGCAAACGGAATCAATTAAAAATCATCTTCCTTCGAGCTCAGTCGTCCCTAAACCACTTTCCTAGACACCGACCAAATTGACTAACCCTAACCTGGTTCAACTCTTAGAGTTTCTTGTCTTATTGAGCTCAAGTTCCTAGGGTTAATGTCTAATTGATTTTAAAATTAAAGGCTTAGGTCAATGCAGGATGCTGGTTGGTTGGTTGTGGGCCAAGGAAGGGTGATCAAATTTTCATCTTATCTTGATTAATTAAATTTTGTGCCCTTAATTTGATTTAAAGATGAATATGCACACAAAATTTTCAATCAAAGGATTCTATGCAACTTAAACTAGCAACTAATTAAATTCTGAAAGACTTACCTTACCTCCAGCAATCATCAAAAAAAATAAAAATAAAACTAATATGATGCATGCTCTAAACAGTTAGAATTTTTAATCTTATCATGAAACTTTTAATTAGGTTTAAATGGATATTTTTTAAAATTAATTTAAAAATAAAATAAATAAATAAATAAAAAGAAAAGAGGACTAGGATTAGGATTGATCTCACCAAGCAAAACTCCTAATTCTTTTTATTCTTTAATCTTTTTTTTATAAAATAATAAAAAAAATTAGCAAGCAATATTTATAAGAAAATAAAAATTTTATTTATAATTTATTTATAAAAAAATTAAAGAGATCAAAAATTTAATGTCCGTACCTTCCCCGACAATGGCACCAAAAATTTGATAGAAATGCGATGTTGTCGTTAAGACACCATATTTATCAGTTTAATCCAACTTCTTAAAATAATTAAAAATTTATATATAGCAGTGAGTCAGATCAAATCCATAGGAAAGGTAGTATTTTTAGATTTGAAATCTTTGATTTTACAAAAAAAAAGAAAAGAGAAGAGTTTTGAGATCAAAAGTGAAGTCGGAAAAAATAAAATAAAAATTAAAAGGTGTAGGAATTTAAACTTGGTACTAAGATCTACTAGTTAGATCTTAGCATCTACTTACAATAAAATAAAAAAATAATAATTAAAATATAAAAATTAAATTATAATAAAAATAAAGAGCATGAAATTAAAGAGCATAAAAATAAATATTACATTAAAAAGTTTATAATTTAAATATATAAAATAAAAAAAATATAAAATAGACTGATATCTGATCTTGGATCGACATTGATGGAAAGATGGTGTGGAAACCTAGCTCTTCTTCTCGGCATCCGTTGCTTCGAAGTAATCATTAACCCATAGCCTGGCTTCACCTTGTACCAAAGCTTGATCTTGATTTGAGATATTGATTTTTGAAGGTCTAGGATCCTTTTTATAGAGCTAGGGAGGCTAGATATTTTTTTTGGAGGTAATGTGGGACTAAGGATTGTTTTAATCATGAAAATAGAAAGAAATTCGAGTGAAATTCGGATTAAAACAGCCCCTATTGAGTTTTTTTAATTCTGGCCGTTAGATGATGATCCGATGCTTCCAAAAATATCAAAAATAGACGTGTAATGGCCCAAATTAAGTCGGATTAATTTCTGACCATTATGGAGGAATTTAGGTCGTTGATCATGCGCTTGAGAGTTTGATCGCCATCGGGAGCCTTCTGGACCGTCGGATTGAAGCTGGAATCAAGTGCTGCCATTCGATGGCGATCTAGATGAAATCAACAACCAAAAAAAAATTTGACCATCCGATCTTGACCGTAAACAACCACCATCGCACGATCACGCATTTACTGTTCTCATGAACTGCGTGAATGAGCCACATCGTGCACCGCAACCAATCAACGTCTTTTATTAACAGATGAAAAGACCAAAATGCCTTATGAGCTATGATGAATTTTTTGTAAATCCTTTAAGGGTCTAGGTCCACCATGTAGCAAGCTCTAATTCACCGGTGTCTGCTGAGCTGGCGGTCCACACTATGCTGTAGACCGGCTGATGGCTTCTGAACTTGAGTCGGCTAGCATGGATGGCTTGGCGCACCAACTTGGTCGGCTTAACTCGGCTTGTTTGGATGCGCTGACTGCTGCGGCATGGCGGCTTAAGCCGTTTGAGCCATATGTTATTTTTTTCATTTAAATATTTTTATTTTATTTCTTTAGAAATTCATATCTTTTCAGTTTTAGCTCCATTTTACTCCAAACTTATTTTGTTATGATAAAAAAAATGAGCTCTTTTCATTGATTATAGAATTTTATTTTTTAATTTTTATTATTTTATAATTAATTTTTTTAATTAATAAAAATATGAATTTTTAAAAATTATATATAAATTAATCATTAATTTTTAAAAATTAATATAAATTAATTAATAAATTAATACTTTTATTGATGAATTTATGATGCTTATCACATGCCAAAAGAGTCGTTCCATGTTTGAAGTATCTCCTCGGACTGAGCATTTTCAAACTTGTGGCTAAACTCATCAATCATTGCCGCCAGCATAAAGCACAAGCGATGGTGCGATCATTGAGCCACTTCTGGTAAGTGTCTCTCACCATCTTAATAGCATTCGGGGCTGGCTCCATAGGTGTCGGATTAGTCAATACATATAAGATTCATTCATGCTCCAAGATGATCTTCAACTTTCGATACCAGCTATTGAAGTTGGGTCCCATGAGTTTATCATTATCCAATAATGATCGGAGCGACAGGATAGTAGCCATTTTTGCATAAAAGAAAAATCATAGATCTAATTAGTATATGAATTATTTACTCTAGAGACTTGGACTTTAGTCTCAAGATTCTTTCACTATTTTGTTCAAATCGACAGCCTCTATCTTCAATTTAAGGAATTATCCATAATTTTTTAGTAGATACTAGAATCCACATAGACTACACATGAGTCCAACTTTGATTGGTCAATCCGTGTGCACCTATGAATAGGTTCATAATCAATTATTTCACCAAACAACTTCTAGTAATTTAATTTTTGCTCCAAAAGTCTAATCTATAGGCTTTGGCCTCTACTGAAAAGATCTAGTTAGGTTCAACCATTAACATGATCACATTTGGTGCATCAGACTAATGAATGATCAGGTCTGACTTTGACTGGCCAACCTGACCACCATTAGAAAAACACGATCAAATTATCATATTATGAATGATAATTTTATTAATCAATAAGCACCAAGTTTTTGAACCTCCAATGATTATTAAACTAATGAATCCATTATCATTTAACTTAATGGAAGGTTATGACTTAATTATCATCATAACTTTATTATTTTAAGAATCTAATAATTTTAAAAAAAATTATTAACCAAATTTAAGAAGAATTGACCAACCAATTTAGATCTTTCCACTGACTTCATCAAGTCAGATCAATAAGGACCTAATTAAAGTCAAAATTAGGAGCACTTAAATTAGTCAAACTGATTTACCTAATTGACATGGATGAGCCCAAATCACTAAGTAAACTAATCAAAACCTAATTCACAAGGATGGCCAAGCAAGTAAGATCAGTGGAAGGAATATACCATTAACTCATTCAAGATCGAATCAGTACGAGTAGCTCTCAATTAAAAATCACTAGTCTGAGTTTCCAGACTTACCTTAGACACCATCCGATCCATTAGTTTCAATTTTGACCATCCTAGCAATTTTAGATTCGACCGCATAGCCATGAATCAAGTCTATTTGATCCTCATTAAAGGCATAGGCTTGACCAACTACAACTATTATAATTTGATCTAAAGAGTTCTTGATCTAATCTAAATCAATATTTGGTTAGATTTGATTAATTACTCTAATTTATTCTATTCTTTAACTAACTTTAGATCTAACCCAATTAATAGATCTAATTCGACTAATCCGATAATTTATATTTTATGATCAATGACTTAGGATCTTTAATTCACAATTCTAAAACCTAATTCATCATTCTTAATTCTTAATTAAGTTTTAGGACTGAGGATTAGGATTTGGCATTTCAAAAATATTTTTCAAAAGTTTAGAATGCTTCTTTACATCCTAGCACTATTTTACTAAATAGGTCGATTCATTTTAAAAATGGATCGGCTTATTTCATAAACAAGCACTAGATATAGGTTTGATCACATAAAATCAGCAAAATATGACATTCAGCCAACTTTTCAATCGTGCTGGCTTGGATCCCATCCGAGCTGGCCCGAACAGAAGCTGAGTCTGCTCGATTTTTGAGATAGCCGACTCGGGCAAAAAAACCAAAAACCTAAAATTCCCATCAGGCAGGCTCGGATTCCATCCAAGCTAGTCTAAATTAAAGCCAAGCCGGCTCGACCTAACCAAGCTGGTTGAAGCATCAATCTAGAAAGCGTATCACGACTGGCATGCTGGTCGAGTTGGCTCGACTGGTGAACAGAACCTTCCTAAGATCCTGTTCATATTTAATCTAAATCTATATACTCTACATAAAAATTACGAAACTATTTAGATATAATCTAAATACTAAATCATGATAAAATTCAAATTAAATAAGTTCAAATATATCAAAAAAAATTATTAGATCTAATCTAAAATTTTTATGATCAGTGTTATAGATCACAACATACCGGGATAATCTTTTCACTGTAAGGGATAAACCTTACAGCAGGATAACCTACAGTCCGTGCGATCATCATTTTTATTTTTTAGATCAGATTATTATTAAGATCTAATCTAAAAATAATTTAAAACACGCATATATAATACATCAAAGAACCTACTGCTTTAATACCAATTGAAGAGAATGCGCAGGATTTCTAGCTCTACTTTTGATTTTTTTTTGAAAATCATATGCAGCAAAAATTATTATTAATCAAATTAATAATAAGAACTACAGATCTAATCTGAAAATCCTACACAAATAGAATCTAATGTATCATATATGCATGCATATCTAAAAATAAAATAGCAAGTGCAGTAAAACTATTTTACTATTTCTACGTGTTCAGAACACGTTATCTTTTCATGGATAGATGATCTCCATAATCTAATATCCTCAGTGTAGATCTAATCACCGTGACATAGCCACACATGTGTCTGGCCTCCATGGATAATCCACACGAGATCCAGATCCCAATCAACTCCTCCTGAGTGCTAGCTCAAATAGAAGTCTTCAATGACTGATGTAGATCAAACTTCTTTGATCTTCTTCATGAGATCTTTGGACGCTCCAAATCCTGTAGAACATAGAAGATGATGAAGAGGAGATCTTCCACCAGTTTTGTGAAGTCACGACTCCCATAATTCACAATCTGGAATTTCAAACCTAGGTAGAAATCCTAAGATATGCACTCACTCAAATACCTTACGCCTATTTTTTCCTCACACACATAGAGAAAAGACTTTCTTTTCTCTTTTCTTTCTTCACATTCTCTCTCTCCTTTCTTCTATTTCTTGCGCACGTCCATAAAATCAATTATTTTATAGATGCGCATAAACATGAGAGATGTGTGGGATTGGCTTAGATCAAGAGGTTATCCATTCAAACTCAAATCTCACTTGAATTGAATTTATAACCAGATCAGGCTAATCTTTAAGGTGCATGAGAAGGGAGAATGTGCACCCTCCCTTGCATTGAAATCATCAAGAGAAACCTCTTTCTCGTGGAGAAAAGATGATGCAAATATTGGTGATGTGGCACATGAGAAGACTAGTCAAACTAATCTCTTATTTGACATTCAACTAAACCAATCCAATCCAAATTGATTAGGCTCAATTAGATTAATTTAAATTCAACTTATTTAGGCTTAATTAGGCTCAGTTAAATTTTAATTAAATCAAAAATTAATCAAGCCAAATCTCTGATTAAATCAGGGATCAAATCTCCTTGATGATTAGATCATCTCATAACCTAATCGAGTTAAATCTAAATGAATCTAATTCAATTGGTCTTGATCAAAAAATAATCACTCAATCAAATTAAGTTAATTAGTGATCAAATTACTAATTAATCTTCTCTTGATTAGCCATTAGATCGAATTGGAACCTCTAATGTGTGTGACCTCGTAGGTTCGAATCTAAGTCGGTAGCACAAGAACTAATTTTCTGTACTAATCGAAGTGACCATCTAGCAATGGTATCTGACGTCTGGATAGGTCAAATAGTATAATCGTAATATTCAGAACCTACGTGAATATGGTTACCACATAATTCATCTCTTTGACCTCTATGCATAGGATGACTCAGGATTTAACTATCAATCTTGGAAGATATATCCAAATCACGTCACAAAGCAATTAGTCCTATGACCCCTCACAAGGACTATCTTGGTCAAGGCTATGCTAAATTGAAAAACTATTGAACATAGCTCCTGAGTCTAGGAGTGGTCAATCCTATCTTGACTCACGCACTAGCTTCTCAAGTACTTGATTATACCCAGAAATCTTTCATCACTGAATTAAAAATTTAGGTAGTCTGATACCAAAGTATAATTAGTTGCTTGAAAGTCACTGTAGTGATCTCAGATTGGAGGGACACTTATGCCCATATTCCATCAGAGCAATTTTTGACAGCAAAAAAGCTCCAAAGTTGGTCACGTTCACTACAGATGTATCCTTATATCTCATCTGTATGTCATATCAGTATCTCCATACTCCTTGGTTAAGAGGATAATTAACTTATATGGCATACACCGATCTATACTTGATAAATTACTACTACAAAAAGGATTTATGGCAGTGCATACTATGGCAATGATTTTCGAAACTGCTGCCATAGATCCTACGATAGCGATTTTTGTTAACCGCTGCTATAAGTCGGACCTATGACAGTAATATTTATAACCGCTGCTATAGGTTCGATCTATAGTAGCGGTTAACGAAAATCGTTGCCGTAGGTCGGACGTATAGTAGTAGTTACAAAAAATCACTATCATAGGTCGACCTATAGTAGCGGTTTATTGTAACCGCTGCCATAGGTCGGACTTATAGTAGCGGTTAGTAAAACCGCTATCATAAGTCAGACCTATAGCAATAGTTAGTAGGAACCATTGCTATAAGCTTATTTATGATAGCAATTAATTATAACCATCTTCATCATTCATTATCTAAATATTATATAATTTTAAAATTTAATATCCATCTTCATTATTCATTATCTAAATAATTATCATTAGAGTGTCATTATAAAAGATCGCCTCGATCCGATGGCCCTAGCTTCGTCGATCAAAAAAATTTGATTTCGACGATCACAAATGACGATGTGATGATCTGATAGATAGAGACCTTCGATAGATCCAAAAATCTGCAACAATGATCTCAATGATGTTTGTAGCATACTATCAAAGTTTTACTTCAATCGGATATTATTATCTTGGTCAATTTAGTATGAAATAATTTCAGCCATTAAATTAGAAACAAGCGATCAAAAGATTAAACGACGTCCGATTATAAGATAATTTTTTAGTTAAATGATCTTTATTATAATTTTATAATTTCAAACATCTCCGATCGCCCCTCCCTGCCATCCCCCATCTGGCCCTCCCATCCTCCACACTCTCCCTCTTGATCGTCGATCCTCCCGTCACTGTGCCTCTCGGGCCTCCTCATCACTATGTCCCCCATCCCCAATCGCTCCTGCTCTCTCTCTCTCTTTCCTCTTTTTCTCTCTTCTCTATCTCACTATCTTGCTTTTATTTCATAGATTATCTCTAGTACCGTCATCCTCCTCTAGCATCATCGTCGGCAACCCTCGAAGCTTTTGGTGCGATCCGCTCTCTATAGCTATAAGTATATATTTTTTTTAATTTTATAGTATTATTTATTAATCATGTATATTTATAATAATTTATAAAATATTTATAATAAATATTATAAATATTTATTATAAATATTATAAATATTTATTATAAATATTATAATTATCTGTATGCCGTAGTTTTTGGGTCGTGTCGTGGCGATAGCCTTGGACTGTGCCATGTCGGCAGCTATGGACTATATCTATCAACGGATTGGGTTTAGATCAAAATCTAGATATTCAG
This sequence comes from Cocos nucifera, assembly GCA_006176705.1. NCBI lineage: Eukaryota > Viridiplantae > Streptophyta > Magnoliopsida > Arecales > Arecaceae > Cocos > Cocos nucifera. The sequence continues at coordinate 3,069,261 of QRFJ01000030.1, forward strand.
ATCTAGATCCAATTTTAATTACTGATATCGGATCTGAATCCGAATATCTGATAGATCTGTACTTGATGTACTAGATCCAGACCCTAATGGATCCTGGAAGGTTGGATCCAATTTCGGGATTCAAAATTAAGAAATGGAGAGACCAAGAGAAAGACCGACAAATTGAGAGAGGGTGGATTGGTTGCTTGTCGACGCTGATAAGGAAGATCGAGAGTGGGAGGAAGGGAGGGAGGGAGGGTTCAGCCTCATCGGCGAGGGAGATCGAGAGAAAGGAGGAAGGAAGGGATCCAACCTCGCCGCCATTATCATTGGGAGGGAGGGGGTCCGACCTTGCTGCCATCATTGAAAGGAAGGGGGTCCAACCTCATCGGTGAGAAAGATCGAGAGAGGGAGAGTGGGATATCAAGAGAGCGAGAGAGGGGGTCCGGCCTCGTCGACATCACTGGGAGGGATGGGGTCTGGCCTTGTCGACGAGGAAGATCGAGAGAGTGAGAGAGGGAGGGATGGCGTTCGACCTCGCCGATGATGGAGATCGAGAGAAGGAGAGAGGAAGATCGAGAGATGGAAAAGCTAGGAGGGAGGGGTTCGGCCTCGCTGCCTTCGCTGGCGAGAGAGATCGAGAGAGGGAGTGATCGAGGGGATGGCACACAATCGAGCCAGCTCGGATACATAGTCAAGCCAGCTCGGGCTATGATTCAAGGGAGTGATCCGAGGAGCAGTCGGAGCATACTCCATCCACCTCGGCATCGGTTGCTCAAGAACCTCCACCTGTGGTATCTACTCCACCGATAGCTGAGCCTCTACCGTCGTCCATATCTGAGATACATGCTACTATGTAGGCATCTGAGTGTACGTTTTTATTATATTAGCACAACTTTATTTTTTATATAATATTTGTATACTTATATATTTGCATTGTAGGTGCATCATCCAGCTGGATATTTTACGGTCCCACATGTATGGCATATGTGTGGAACCGCCAGCATCAGATGATGATCTATTACGATGCAGAGGAGAGGTCGATAAGGAAGACCACATGGAAGATGCATTCTTTTTTGGAGTGCTTATGAGGCAGTTGGACATCATTCTCGTAGAGTCTAGAGACTGACGTTTGACGGATGCTGCCGTCAAAAATCGAATATGAAAGAAGATATGGGTAAGTAAGTGCATTTTAGTTATATTTATGCATTTTATATGTTTACACTATATATGTTTGATTAGAATAATTTTGTTATTGATTTTTGATAACTTTGCACAGAGGAGGTACGACTTTTCTGATCATGAGAGGGCTCGAGATGCCCGATTGAGAAAGATTGAGGAGTTGTACCAGGGTTATAAGGTCAAGCTCCATAGAGAATGGCTCGAGCATCGATGAGACACTTTGGAGGATCTTGTTTTCTAGATACAGGACTGTCCTCCGAGTTAGTGGGAAAGGATGGTTAGACATCGGATGAGTCAGAAGTTTGAGATAAAATTTCTAACTTTTGAATTTTTCAATATGCTTAAAATTTTATTTAAATATTTTTTTAAATATTTATTATTTATTTGAATACTTGTTAGGCTATCTTCCATTAGAATCAGAAGAACCATGCAGTCTAGGAGTATACATACACTCTAGGCCGCGAGTCTATGGTCAGTCATGTGCATAGAAAGGTAATTAATTTTAAATCTTACTAGATAAATTAAATTCATATTTTTTATCATCTTTCTAATAAATTTATTCTTTGTTATAGTTGATGAGAAATGGAGTAATGTCCAGTCGTAGCGAGATCTTTCGATCCAACCGTACGGACTAGACGGGCAGGCCGATGAACGCTGCGATTGAGTGTATTTTTGTAAGTATTAAATATATTAGTATATATGATTAGTATTATAGCATTTTTTATAAAATTTTATTTTAATTTATAATTATAGGATCAGTTAGATGTGCTCGCGAGCGAGGGCTCGGAGATCTCTGGGTTCCATGACCATCTATCTTAGGTCTTGGGGCCTGAGCACTCTGGAAGGATCCGATGCAGGCTCGGACACACTGATGAGCTACTGATCTGAGGCGAGCATCTTTTCATAGACTTTCGGTATTATCAGTCGGAAGGAGCTTCAGGAGGCATTGGCATGGGCAGATCATGCTGCGATGCGGGCAAATCGAGCAGAGGAGCGCACATCTCATCTGGAGGGCATCGTGAGAGATATGATGTCGACGCTCAGCACGTATTTTAGAGCCATGGACTTCGAGGATATATTGGCCTATATTTTAGCTCCAGCTCCAGCTCCAGCTCTGGCTCCAGCTCCAGCACCAGCACCAGCTCCAGCTCCAACTCCGACTCTAGCTCTGGCTCCCGGTGACGATAATGATGATGTAGATTTAGGAGACTTTTGGTGTATTTTATTTTTTAAAAAAATTATTATAATAAATTTTATTTGATAATAAAAGTTTAGCATTTTAGAATAATTTTTATATTTATTATATTTTTTATGTTATATATCTATATTTATTAGATAAAATATATAAAAAAATAAAAATTTTAATTTTTTAATTATTCAAGATCTACGACAGTAGTTTTATAATCATTGTCATATTCGTGCCAATCGCTGCCATAGATCTCTGATGCAAATGGTGCTAATTGCTGCATTAGATCTATGGCAGCGATTTAAAAACTACTGCTATAGATTATCTATGATAGCGGTTATATAATCGCTGCTATAGATAACCTATGACAGCGGTTACATAACCACTGCTATAGGTCGATTTATTGCAGTAGTTTATAAACTACTGCAATAGGCTATCTATGACAGCGATTCAAATAATTGCTGCCATAGAGCTACGGCAATGGCTGCAGTAGCAGCGATTAGAGAACCGCTACCATAGCTTATGGCAGTGATTTTTTGGACTACGATAGTGGTTATGAATCGCTGCCGTAGCTCTGTTTTGTAGTAGTGAATGTTGTCATCCTTGACAACAGTGTATCATTTGATCGTGAACATATTTAAAGACTAAATGATAAATTCTTCTTTGTTGATTCTAAATAGTTCTAAGAACTTCATCATAATAGACAGAAGTTCATTAGAAGATGAAAGATTTATGATAAAAAAGTCAGAATAACTTTTATTCAATTAATAATTTATATATAATTACATGAAATAGCTTAATCGTCAATAGGCTGATGATTGGCTTTGGGGTACTATTCCCAACATTACCTACATAAGACAAAATCATAGGCAATTAGGATCATTGCCTACGCCAATTTTGCATTAACAAATATTTTTATTTTTAATTAATTTTTTTTATTTTTATAAATAATTTATTATTATCTAAATAATTTATCGATATAATTTTAGAACTTAAAGTTTATCTTTATTATTTATTATCTAAATAATTACTGTTAGAGTATCATTATAAAAATCCGTATCGATTTAATAGCCCTAGCTATATCGATCAATAAAATTTGATTTCAATGATCACAAATGACCACATTATAATCTGATAGATAGAGACCATCGATAAATTCAAAAACTTACAATAATAATCTCGATGATATTTATAGTATACTATTAAAATTTTATTTTAATCAAATATCATTATTATGTCAATTTAGTACAAGATGATTGTGGCTGTTATATGAAAAATGAGTGATCAAAAAGTCAAATGATGTTCGATTAAGATGATTTTTTAAATAAATGATCTTTGCTACTACTTTCATTATTTATATAGTGATGGTCATGAAATCTAAATCATGCATGAACTATCTACGTTAAGCAGATCTTTTAAAAGCGCAAGTATAATTACTTAAAGACCTTAAGAATGAGTATCAAGAGATATATAGTTTTTCTATCGTTCATATACATGCAGTTTGAATTTTATGATCACTACCATACAAATGATCAAAGTAGTAGCAAATATTATTTATCTAAAAATTATCTTATAATTGAACATCATTAGGCCTTTTGATCATTCATTTTTTATTTAATGATCAAAATCATTCTATGCTAAATTAATTATGATAATGATGTCTGATTAAGATAAAATTTTAATAGTATACTATAAATATCATCGAGATCATCATTGTAAGTTTTTAAATCCATCGATGATCTCTATCTATCAGATCATCATGTGGTCATTCATGATCGTTGAATTTAATTTTATTAATCAATATAGCTAAGACTACTAGATCAAGACAAACTATTATGATAATACTCTAATGATAATTTTTTAGATAATGAATGATAAAGATGAGCATTAAATTTTAAAATTATACCAATAAATTATTTAGATAATAATAAATTATTTATAAAAATAAAATAAATTAATAAAAAAATATTTATAGATGCAAAATTTATATAGGCAATAATTCTAATTGCCTACACTTTTATCTTGTATAGATAATTATGCTTATTGCCAATGCTAACTTAGCATTGAAAAATATTTTTACTATTTATTAGATTTTTTATTTTTATAAAATATTTTTTGACGTAAAATTTGCATAGGCAATAAGCATAATTACCAATGCAAGACAAAAGCATAGGCAATTAGGGTTATTGCCTATGCAAATTTTGCATCCACAAATATTTTTTTAATTATTTTTTTAATTTTTATAAATAATTTATTATTATTTAAATAATTTATCGATATAATTTTAAAATTTAAAGTCCATCTTCACTATTCATTATCTAAATAATTATTGTTAGAGTATCATTATAAAAGTCTATCTCGATTCGATAGCCCTAGCTATGTCGATCGATAAAATTTAGTTTCGACAATCACGAACGACTGCATGATGATCTGATAGATAAAAACTACTGATGAATCTAAAAACTTGCAATGATGATTTTGATGATATTTATAGTATATTATCAAAATTTTATCTCAATCGAACATCATTATCATGGTTAATTTAGCATAAAATAATTTTGATCGTTAAATAAAAAATGAGTGATCAAAAGACTAAACGATATTTGATTAAGATGATTTTTTAGATAAATAGTCTTTGCTACTATTTTCATCATTTATATAGTAACGATCATAAAATTCAAGCCGTGCATGTATGAACCATCCACGTTAAGCAAATCTTATAAGAGCACAAGTATAATTACTTAAGAACCTTAAAAATGAGTATTAAGAGATATATAGTTTTGAATCATTCATATACATATGGTTTGAATTTTATGATCATCACTGTATAAATGATTAAAGTAGTAGCAAAGATCATTTATCTAAAAAATTATCTTATAATTAAACATCGTTTGGCCTTTTGATCACTCTTTTTTCATTTAACGATCAAAATCATCCCATGCTAAATTAACCATGATAATGATGTTTAATTAAGATAAAATCTTGATAGTATATTATAAATATCATCAAGATTATTATTGTAAGTTTTTGAATCCATCGATGATCTCTATCTATCAAATCATGATGTTGCCATTTGTGATAATCGAAATTAAATTTTATTGATCATCATAGCTAGGGCTATCGGATTGAGATGAATTTTTATGATGATACTCTAATAATAATTATTTATATAATGAATGGTGAAGATAAATTTTAAATTTTAAAATTATACTAAAAATTATTTATAAAAAATAATTAAAAAAAATATTTATAGATGCAAAATTTGCGTAGGCAATAACCCTAATTGCCTATGCTTTTATTTTACATATGTAATTATGCTTATTGCCGATACTAACTTAGCATCAAAAAATATTTTTATTTTTTATTAATTTTTTTTATTTTTATAAAATATTTTTTAGTGCAAAATTAGCATAGGCAATGAGTTGTATTAGCTATGTATAACCGTAGCATAGGCAATGAGGCTTATTACCTATACAAATTTTGTATTAGCAAATATTTACTTTATTTATTTATTTTTTTATTTTGGTAAAATATTTTTGGATGCTACATAAGCGTAGCCAATTAGACTAATTACTTATGCTTCAATTTGCATAGACAATATATCTAATTGTCTATGCAAATATTTCAACGATAAATATACCAAAATAAAAAATTAATAAAAAAATATTTTTTGATGCTAATTAAGGTTAATTAATTTTCAACATTTCAATTTTATGTAGGTAATTACCATGATTACCTATGCTTATGTAACGATAAATATTTTTCTTTTTTATTTATTTATTTATTTTATGAAAATGTTTGCCAATGCTCAATGTATGTAGGCAATGAGGTCTTATATAAATCTAAACATAGGCAATTAACCACATTGCCTACACTTATTCAGCATTAAAAAATATATTTTTATTTATTTATTTTTTATTTCATCAAAATATTTACCAAAGCAATATTTGCATAGGCAATGATTCTTATTGCCTATGCAAACTAGAAACATAAGTAATTAAACTTATTAGCTATGTTTGTCTAGCATCAAAAAATATTTTATCAAAATAAAAAATTAATAAAAAATATTCTTTGATGCTAAATAAGTGTAGGCAATGATATTAATTGCATATGTTTAGAATTTACATAGGCAATAAACCTCATTGCCTATGCAAATATTACGTCAACAAATATTTTGGCAGAATAAAAAAATAAACAAAGAAGAAAAAAGTTTGCCAATGCTAAATTAGCGTAAGTAATTAGGTTAATTGTGAAGAAAAATCTCATTTTTCACTGTAGGATCGTACAGATCTGATCAGATCTTAGATAGATTTTTTTAAAAAAATCTTAAATAATCCGATCAGATCTAATAGTTTTTAGATATAATCATAGTAATCTGATATTAAAAAATATAATTAAATCTAAATAAGAAAACAACCATTGTTACCTAATTAGGATAATCTGATTTTCTGATGATGATCCTGACGCTCTTGAGGTTCTGGATCGAGCTACGCATGTGCCTAACCTCTATTAGAGTCCATTTGGACAGGATCTAGTGGTCTTCTCTTTCTGAATCAATACTTCGAAGATCAGATTTGGATCTGATCTAAAGGTTCTTCAAAACTCTTTTTTAAGTAACAGCAATTGTCTCTTGAAATAGTACTGCCTTCTTCCTGATCTGAGTGCCAATCTTCCTTGGATCACTCTTGAACTTGTGCCCAACTCCTTAGGCATGGAGAAGGAAAAGAGAGGATCACAGGGAGGCATGAAAGAGAGGAGGGTAGCTTTGCGACATGGTGGATGGGCATAGAGATTAAATCCTAGGCGTAGATAGGATTTAAATAAATCCTACTGTGCCATAGAGTGCCACACAGCCTCAACAAATCAGATTTGATGATTTAATCAAATCTTAATCTGATTGGCTGAGTGATGTCATTTGATCCAATCAAATGAGAGTCCCTAAAAAATCCACTAAAGTGGCACCATGGATGGATGAACCCAAATAGATGGCGCCTAGGAGTTTAAGGCTATCGAGCAACCCTGAAGTCCCATTTGCATGGGACTCCATCCTTATCCACATAGGATGCATACCTAGGGTGGCGTGCACCATCTCTCTTTCCTCTTTTAGCAAGGGGATAAGAGCCCCAAGTGCTCTCCAATGGGCGCATGCCACATGATCCTCTATCCAAGTGTCCACAGTCAACTATTGATCCTTATCTAGAAACTGAAAATGGCAGATGATAGAAATTGGCAGATATTATCTTAAATTCATCTGATGAATTAGAATAATCCTTTTCTAACCTGGACAAGCTCCAGTCAGACTAAGACAAGGTTCCTAAGTGAGTCCAAAAAAATTTGGCTCAATCGAGATGAACCAGAATGATTACATAAGGAGAATGTTAGGCTCAATCGTGTACTAGCATGATTTTTTTGAACCTAATTAGATCTAATCTAAATCAATAGAATTAAGTTAGCGCAATTGATGATATTCAGATCCAAATTCTTGTTTGTGTAATCCAGTTAGGTTCAGTTCTATATGACAATGAGATATATCATGATTTTCATCATCAAAATCATCGAAACATCTTTTGATAGATCAGAATTTTTTTTGATTCATACAATTAGAATGATCGATCATCAAGATCATTCTAATTACTTCCAAAATCTATCAGTAACACCTAGTAGTATATGATGGCAAGCTATCAAAACTGAAATCAAACCTCTCGGTGTAGCTACTTATGTGATTGGATTCTTCTATCTTGAGTTTCGATAGGATTAGGATTAAGGTGAACTCATCAAATCCAATATCCATCATATGAATTAATCATTCGATTCGAATTTGATGTGAAAATCTAACAGAAACTCTTTCTATCATCTTCACACTGCCATGGCCATGGGCTTATGGACTTAATCTCATAATTATCATAGGACTACTCCTCATCTACCGAGGTAGATAGATCTCCTATTGGTGTAATCCAATTCCTACAATGAACATGCTATAGCCAACATACCTCTCAGAATTTCAAATGGCTAGAAGATCAAGTTATGGTGTTGTCAAACTATAACATCCTCAAGGTGAACTGTCGATGCACCTAAGGTCAAAGAACTAGATGTACTACTGCAGCATCGAGTCAGTCATCGACGAGAAGATAGACTTTCTTATGACTGCTCGAGATGGTCACACTCAGTATCTTCCTTCTCTAACGAGTACCTGTACTTACTCTTCGGTGTTTTCATACCGTAAACTTAAGACTCATCTATCCTAAGAAAGTGATCGTACACCAACCTTCCAGATCGATCATCATTCTTATGATGATTCTACGATCAGGAGTAATTTATAAGTTAATTATGAAATTCATGTCTTAAATTTTTAATTCTTAAAAATATGAATTATCATTTTTATTAACTCAAAGGATGTATCACAAACACTTTTAAATACACATTATTATAGAAAAATAATTTTTTTATTAATTTATAGTTAAAATTATAAAATTATCTTTAGAAGTGTATTATAAGTGTTTAGCCAATCTGGCTTATAGGGCATACATCAAACAAATTGCCGATGTTTCTTTTTTGTGTAGGCAATATTACCTTATTACCTACACAAATTTTGCATCGGCAAATGATTTGCCAAAATAAAAAATTAAGATCCTCCATTATCGATGCTTTGAGTTAAATGCTGTCAGTATATTTATATCAATAATTATTTTTTATGACATGTTTTAGTAAGCATAGCTAATAATGCCTTTTTTATTAATATTTTCAGTTTTATATAGCCAATAATTCTTTTTATCTATGCAAAATTTTGCATCGGCAAAAGTCCTATTTCTTGTAGTATCCTCTCCCACTCCCCAATTCTCTTCCTCTTTGCTCAGGCAAATCTCTCTCCTTCCTCCTCCCTCACTTTGCCTCCTCTACCATCAATGGTGACCCCGTGTTGTCCATATTCCCCTCCCTTTTGGCCCTCCCGCCACCCCTATTACCCTCTTTAACCCCGATGAGCTTCTAAGAAGAGGACCCATTTGAGAACTCTGAGATTTTGGGGATTTCACCCTCTTGTTTGCCCTGAGAAACATCTTCCTCTTTGAGTCTTCTCACAAATAAACCAAAGGCTTGCTAACTCCTTGTAATATATTCAAATTCAGAATGGGGGACTTCATCAGCTGGGTTGAGCTCTTTATCTCATGTTATTAACTGTCCAATTTGCATGTTTGTGCTTGTGAGCCATGAAAGTCCCCCTACTTAGAGGTGATTTGTGCATAGTTCCTCCTTTTTATCTCATATTCTCCTCCTCCTCTAGACTCGATTGAGGAGAAAGGGAAAGGCTAACCACTTTTTAATGTAGGAAATATTAATTAATGTGCAATTTACTTTAGCTGTGCAAATATAGTTACAAACTTGCAAACCAAAAGTGCTGGTTATTCATCTATCATGGAATACAACAATAGAGTTAATAGATCTATAAGCAAGAAGGGAAGAATCGCTGAACATGCCAGCAATTTCAAATGTGAGGAAATGATCCAGCAAGTTATAAAAAATGAGCGCTTTAAGTTAAAAGAGATAATTTTCAATATCTAACCATATCTCCAACGAGTTCTAACACATCTTCAGCAAACTTGTCAAATTTAATCTATGCATATACTGGACGCATATATTATATTAAATGACAAAATTTTGAAAACAGATTTAACATTCATAATAACTTATTTTTTTAAACTTGAATCAGAAACAAAAGCTAGAATAAACTAGTAACCATCTCAATAGTAGCTTCCACATCTTCTCGGCAAGGAACATGGCGAAAGTTCTCGGAATGGTAGCCCTCTCGTGACTTTGTCAGCACTAGCATTTGCATCCTCTCTTATGGGAAATTTATGGGAGTAGCTCTCCATAGCATGGCTTCCTTGGGAAGTCATTTCAACCCCCTGCTCATTAGCCTTCATATCTCCTCTGAAGAGAACATTACAAGAGTAACTCTGTATGCAATAGCTCCCTCTCGAAGCCATACCAATAGCACTATTATTCCTTCCCCCCTGACGGGCAGAGCACCAGCCAGAATGTGACAGTCCGTCTTCCTCCTCTTCTTCCATGCACCAGTTCACACACACTTGCTTTCTCAGCTGCTGAGTTACTCCCAAACCCATTGGATGTCATGCAAATTGAGTTCAGAGGGGAAAACGTACGTCCTTCAAATTAGGAATTTTTATGTTCGTTGTTATGTTTACATCAAACAAAAAAAGAAAGAAAGAAAAAAAAAAACGAACCTCTTCTAATCCAGAAGGAAAAAAATATATATGAAATACAGTGTCTCTGAGAATCTCATGTTAATGGATTCTAATGAAGATGGATGGATGTGGTATATTATGAAATCTTAAATTTTAGAATTTTTTTTGAAAAAAATAAAAATTTTAGGATATAAATGCCAATCATGATAAAATTGAAGAGAAATTGCTCTAATTTTTAGATCCAGAAAGAATTTGGATGACGTTGCCCATCTTCATGAAGAATATTCTTTGTATACTACATCCAGTATAGAAAAAATGTGTCACTTTATCTTATTCGACAATGTAGTCATCATTTTTTAATACATATTTAATATTTATAATTTTATTTTTTTATTTAAAATTTTAAATGATAAAAATATTATTTTCTTCAAAATAAATTATAATAGAGCTATATTATTACATCCCACGTAAAATTATAATTTTTTGCATAGGCTGTCATAATTTTTCTTATAAAAGTTATAAAAAAATTATAGTTTTATTATTAAAAATTTATACCACTTTCCAACATGCATTTAATGCCTATAATTTTTTTATTTAAAATTTTAAATTATAAAAATATCTCTTATCTTCTAAAAAAATTATGATATCTTGTAGCTATATTATGGCATCCTACGATAAAATTATATATATCATAATTTTTTAAAATAATTATAAAAAATATTATTGGTGTAGAATTTGGTTGACGTTGGATCGAGTTGGAGCCGAGAAAGAAGAGGTCGCAATCAGTAACCTGCAAAACAAAATTTCGTCCAGAGTCGATGGTGGTGGCTCCAATAGAACTTTCCGACGATCAAGTCAGCTCTTCTGACCAATAGAAATGTAGTATTCAGAAAAGAGTTCGGCAGAATTTTAGAAAGGAGAAGAGAGTTTAGAAAAAATATATGTGGAGGATCTCTTTTTATAGACGGAGCCTATAGTGGATTGATAGTGACAGCCGTAGCCGTTTGGTAGCGGGCCGCTTGGGGCTGCGTGGAGTCTATCATGAAAGGAAGCACCGCCTGTAGTGTTGCCTGTAGCAGACTGATAATGACAGCTGCAGCCGTCTGGTAGTGGACCGCTTGAAGTCTGTCATGGAGGGAGGTGCCGCCTATAGCAGACTGATAGTGACAGCCATAGCCGTTCGGTAGTAGACCGCTCGTGGCCACGTAAAGGGGTGAAGAGCTTTGACGCATGTCAATTTCAGAGGAGTTCGGACTCCTAAAGAAAATACAGCTAAAGGGGGTCATCCGGAAGGAATACTACTTAAAATCTGAAAGTAATCCGCTGGAGGAATTCAGATGGAGTCCGACTGATGAAGAAGTCCAAAAGGAGTCCGACTGGTGGAGAAGTTTGGCTGAAGGAGTTCGATTGGTAAAAAAATTCAGTTGAAAGAGAAGTCCGAAAGAAGTTCGGCTCTTGAAGGAATCCGACTGAAGGAGAAGTTCGATTCCTGGAGAAATTCGATTGAAGAAGAAGTCCGGAAGGAGTTTGGCTCCTGAAGTAATCCGACTGAAGGAGAGGTTCAGAAGGAGTTCGGCTCCTGAAAGAATCCATCTGAAGGAGAGGTCCGAAAGAAGTTCGACTTTAGAAAGAATCTATCTAAAAGAGAGGTTCGGAAGAAATTCGGCTCCTGAAGAAATTCGACCGAGGAAAAAGTCCGAATGAAGTTGGGCTCCTGAAAGAATCCAACTGAAGTAGAGATCCGGAAGGAGTTCAGCTGTTGAAAGAGTTCGATTGGGGCTTGGCTGCTGAAGGACTTCGGCTGGAGTTCAGTCGCCGGAGGAGTTCGATCGGCTGAAGGAGTTGGCTAAAATTCGACCGTTGGAGGAGAATTTTCGATCGAAACTCTTCGGTGATTATCGGTTGCATCAAGCTAAGCATCAGACTGAACTTCGATGAAAGCAGAATTTATCTCCAACAAATATTTTTATCATTAAAAATTTATAAATTTTTTAAAAGATAAAAATATACTTCATTTTCTTATCACATTCTACGATTAAATTATAACATCATGTACAAAAAATTATAATTTAATCATAAAATATCATTAATTATAAAATATTATAATTTTTTTTCAAAATATTATTATTATTTAAAATTTTAAATAAAAAATAAAATTTTATATATTTTAATAACGACTACATGGTTGAATTGGGCGGATGATGTATTCTTCGTACAGAGAATTTTTCATCTCCGGAAATCATGAAAGGCTTCTCCCACCAAACTCCAGTCTTGTCTTGTCCTTTTTATTTTATTTTATTTTATTTTATTTTTATAGGATTCTCGTCCTGCCATCAACGAAGGATGTCAGCGCACGCACGAAAGGCTTCATAAGTCCCTCGTACCAGAAGCCCTCAGGTCCTCCGCAGTCCGCATAATAAACTGGGAGACACGTCTGCTGTTTTTCCCAATTCCGTTTCCCAAGCAACCGTTTTGTTACAAGAAAGTCCGCTGCTGCGTTTCTCGTGACGTAATGATTGCAAGAAAACCAGCCAAGGTCGAAACCATATCCAACTTTTAAGAGGTCATAGCCAACCACTTCCTGCCATGTGGACTCTCTGCGGATAGAAGCAACCGCTCATTTCTCTGCGCACAGATGACACTCCCTCCTCCTCCTCTTCCCTCTCTTGACGCCTTCTTCCCCACCCTCCACCCCTCCATTCCCCCGGCCTCAAAACCCTAGTAATCAATCTCTTCGTCCATCTCTCTCCCTCTCTCTCACTTTATTAATATATATATATTGAGAGAAGTTCTCGACACGAATCCGAGAAGCGGAGAGCCGCTCTCTTGGCTTCATATCCGACGAGGAGCAAGAATGGAGTGCCTCGGCGGCGCGAACTACGCGGCGCTCTCGGTCCCCTTCCATGACTGGAGGTTCCGGCGGAGGTGGGTGGTCGTGGGGAAGCAGCTCCTCCACCAGAGGCAGAGGCCTTCTGCGCTCGTTAGGCGTCTCCGGGTGAGGGGCGATGGAGCGGGAAGGGAGAGCTGTACGGTGACGGCCGCGACGGTGGTGGAGGAGGAGAAGTTCGCCAACGAGGAGGATTTCATAAAGTCTGGAGGCAGCGAGCTGTTTTACGTCAAAATGCAGGCAAGTAAGCCCATGGAGAAGCAGAGCAAGATCGCCGACAAGGTCTTTTTCTTCTCCTTTACCTTTCATGATCGTTCTGATTTCTTTGTTGTTTTGAATCCTTTATTTCTCGATCTTTTGTTGGTAGTTTTTGTGATTTCTTTTCTTCAAGAACTGGTTTTGGAGTTTGTATTGCGCTGCTTTCTTGAAGGGGATGGAGTTCTTGAACCCTTCTCGAGAACTTTTGCTTAATTCTGATAACTACGTTCGGACAAATGCTAACGATCGGTTGGATGAATCATAACGATAAAAGAAATTCTGTGATAACTTTTTCCACTTGATTAAGTTGTTTCAGTGATCTTTTCCCGCTCTACAAGAATTGATCTTGGAGTTGATATTGCCCTGTTCTCTCTTAGAGCATGCAAAGTGCAGGGCGTGAATCCTACTTATGCATAGTGCTGAAAAAAAAAAGTTTAAGTATAAGAGGCATATTGATATTTTTTTCTATAATATGGACAATTGTGTTAATCATGACAAATCTTGCGATGAATGTGGGGAATTCATGAATCTGATTTTGGATAGACAAGTTGGTGTTGTCTCGATAACTTTGTGCATTTCCAATTAAAATTATAGTCCATGGGCATGGTCCTGTCAATAACGTCATGAGATTCAATTAGTTGTGGAGATTGGCAACTTTAGGCCGAACTTTCTTGGAGTTATGATGGTTGAATACTGCAATCAACCAAAAGCCAAAGTCTCTTGAAAAGAAATCAACCATGACCATACTAGTTCACATCTTTTGAAGAATATGATCATCAGACTTTAGTTGTCCTGGGTTTATAAAATATACTCGAATATCTATGATCTGATCATATGATCTGTGCATGAAGCATGCTTGGAATATATTCTGCACTCTTCTTAAGGTTTAAGATTCTGTGATCTGAGTCATCGAACCTAGCGTTGATGTCCACAAAAGGACTTGCAACACTGTCTACTTGTGGGGATGTGAAACTAAATGACGGGATGTTGTGTTCTGTTGTAAAGGGAGGATTTCCTTCTCAACGTGGACCTCTAAGCAAGAAAAGAATGGCCTTTCATGGCCAATACTAGAGATTCTCAAGTGAATTGCTCCTAATTTTGGTCGAACCTTTCTGTTAATTTCTTACTCCAACCTAATACTGGCCTTTCTCTGTTAAATCTTCTATTGCTGCTTCCTTCTTGTTCTTTATTCTTTGACGGGGTATGGGAAAAAGTTTCCTCTTTTACTTCAGACTGATTTTGTAGGGAGTTGAGCAAGCCATAAAATTATTTCCATGCTTCTTTACATTAATTTTAACCATCCATTGGTTGGGTCCAGGGATGTTGAGGCTCTCAGTCCTTCCTAAAAATGCTAATGGGTGGACAACCCTTCTAATCAATCAACTCAATCTGCCTGTTTCCTGTGCAGTGCTGTTTGTCTACACAGTGGACACCAAGCTGTAGGACAATGTAACAAGTTGGTCATGTGCCAGGAGAGTAATCTAACATGTATAAATTTGTCAGATAGTTCATATCTCATCAAAATTATTTGTATGAAAAGACTTTAATGCTTTTGTAATGATGAGCGTTCCTGCACATCACACCGGTGAACTGGGTTCAATCTCTGGCAACAGCAATTTTCCACTAAAAAATGGAAAATATTTCACTATTCTCTTTGTTTCATTGTACTTTAAATTTATTATCCATTTAATTTAAGCGTGAAATCTATAATCTAATTCCAGAGTAAGTTTTATCTCATTCTTCTTGCAGTTGTCACCTATATCTGCTGGAGATTCTTTACTAGATTTAGTAGTGATTGGTTGTGGTCCAGCTGGTCTTTCTCTGGCTGCAGAATCAGCTAAAAAAGGACTGAAAGTTGGTCTTATAGGACCTGATCTTCCTTTTACAAATAACTATGGTGTATGGGAGGACGAGTTTAAAGGTAACTACTTGAACCATGGTGGAGTAACATATTCTATTTGATTAAATTTGAATTTCCCTGCTCTGTTTGAGAGGATTATGGACTGGTCTGGTGGCAGCTTATGATTTGGCAAACTTTTTCCTAGAAATAATGCCAAAATGTTTTTCCTTTTTGTGATATTATTAACCTTCACAGCATTTTGTGTTACCGTCTGCATAATTTATGCAACCTGAGGTCCTGAAGCACATAATGTTTGTTAAGATAAGTCAATCATGCTTATGGTTATAGATAGAAACACATCAATAATGCATACATATACATACATACATGCATACATGTATATGTATATATTGTTCTACAATCTCAATATTGTAGGAGAGACTGTTTAGCATTCTTGTCTTACTTTTTTAAAATTTGGCCCATGAACACTTAGTTCATAAAGCTGCTGATGCAGATGGGATAAGGTGTTTGGATTATGATCATACATATCAACTAATGATGTCTATTTAGATCTTTCAACCACAATTGAAGTTCTTCTATATACTTCATCTTCATAAATTGAGGTGCTAACAATTTATTCTTTTAGGTCTTGGGCTGCAAAGCTGTATAGAGCATGTTTGGCGGGATACAATTGTATATCTTGACAATGATGATCCAATTTTAGTTGGTCGTGCATATGGTAGAGTTAGTCGGCATTTGTTGCATGAAGAGTTGTTGAGAAGGTATGCATGTGCCTTTGTCATTAATTATATAGATAACCATTTTGCAGAAACTATGATCTGTATAATATCTTCAGGTGCCATGAATCTGGTGTCACATACCTCAATTCAAAAGTGGAAAAGATCATGGAAGCAAGTGATGGCTGTAGCTTAGTTGCATGTGAAAGAGATCTAATGATTCCTTGCAGGTACAGTTGAAAAAAGAAAAAGAAAAAGAAATATTAGCAGCTTATGTCATAAATATCTAAGTTCTAGAGGTGCAGGCTTGTTATTGTTGCTTCTGGAGCAGCATCCGGAAAACTTCTCCAGTATGAGGTAGGAGGTCCTAGTATTTCTGTGCAGACAGCATATGGAATGGAAGTTGAGGTAGGAAATACTTGTGCAAATTTATTTAATATGTAATTAGTTATTATTATGCTGCCCATGCGGCAGTTAATTAGATCTTGTGCATATTTATTTTCCCTTCTCAAACTCAGTTCCCTTGCATCGATGGGATGAGGATTTGTTTAGTGGCTGGTTGATGTCATCTCTATAACCATTATATTTTTCTTCCATATTGAAATGATCTCAAGAGTCTAGACTATGTTTTCCTTATTCTTGAATTAGGAGATTCTGTTTACTTGTGCTTGAGAGTAAAAACCATGCTGTTATCCTTACGCTAAAGGAACATCTTGTCTTTTATATTTTGTTTTAAATACAGATTAACCAATGTTTAAAATAGTCCCTTTCTTAGACATATACTATAGACTAGAGGCTAATAGCAGTACATGAGGAAGACTCATAAATTAAAAATTGTGCTGGTACCCCTACCTTTGCTGAATCAGGGTGATTTATTGAGGTGTCGCATGTATATCTGGATATTATCCTAACTGATCCAACTTTTCTAATCATTTATTCCTCTAACCTTTGATCTTTAAGTGTTTGATTGATTAATGCTTATCATATCTTTTCTGAAGTGTTAATGATGAACCATATTAGGCCTCTCCTTTATTTTGGCAACGTTGCAGGAATCTACTGTAAAATATACTATGCTAATATATATTTTCACCACAATAGCTTGTGAATAGTTCTCTTGCCTCTTGAACACAAAATGATTTCTTCCCATTGTTTATTATTTTTTTCCCACTTTATTGAACAGAACTTTAAGCCTTTTATCTTAGCTTTTAGATGTAAGTTCTTTCGGTATGATTCTTAAATTTCAGGTGGAAAACAATCCATATGATCCCAGCTTAATGGTTCTCATGGACTACAGAGATTACAAGGAAGAAAAACAACAAATCCCTGAAGCAGAATATCCCACATTTCTTTATGTCATGCCCATGTCATCTACAAGAGTCTTTTTTGAGGTCTGTCTGCTATGTTGGTTAATGTTTGTTTTTTGGTAACTTTTAGCCCCTTTTTTTTGGTCACAGTGAAGATACTGATTGCTAACCTGATTACAGGAAACATGTCTAGCCTCAAAAGATGCCATGCCCTTTGATCTTCTTAAGAAAAAACTGATGACTCGCCTGGAAGCTATGGGTGTTCGAGTATTGAAAGTCTATGAAGAGGTAACCTACTTTGAGTGGCTGTATGAAACCTCTTAAAATAGCTAGAACTGAAGTTTTATGTTATTTTCTTGTTCCATTTGTTAGCCTTTCTAATAAAGAATATTAGAATACTTTACAGTTTTCTGCTGAACAATTATGAAAGGAAAGAATTAAAGAAGAGCTTGAAAGACAGCCTGCTTAGAAACTATTCAAAATTTTGAGGACATTGAAGCAAAATAAAATGGTGCGTTGACCATATTAGTGATCTAATGCGATAAAGGTTGACAGTTAACCTTATATATTTCTTGTATTCATATTTCCTGTGCTTCTCATGTCTTTGTTTTGTGACCTCTAGCCATTGGTGTAACTGATTTATATTTTATTCGATACCTTTTTTTTTAATTGAATTATCAATATAGATACATGGAAAAAAAATACTTTTTTTTTAAATTGTTTGACTATAATAATCAGTACTTGCACTAAAATCTTCATGAATCAAAGGAGATGCCAACGAATAATTTCATATGGGACTTATTTACAGCATTTTTATTGTCGACAACATCAGGACTTCATATGTTTTTAATGATTTTAAATTTTGATTTCTTCTAAAGGAATGGTCCTATATTCCTGTTGGTGGATCCTTGCCAAACACACAACAAAAAAACCTTGCATTTGGTGCTGCAGCTAGCATGGTGCATCCAGCTACAGGTAAGAACCCCATGGTTCTTGCTTTCTTTCTCTCATGTTTTTTTTTCCCTAAAAGGACATAGATACACACTAATTGTAGATTATTTATAATAAACAGGATATTCAGTTGTGCGGTCCTTGTCAGAAGCTCCAACTTATGCTACTGTAATAGCAAATATTTTGAAGAAAGATATGTATTCCAGACAGAATATTCTGGTTGGAAGTGCACAGATTCCCTCAATGCTAGGTAGGCAAATGTTTACATTTCGCTAGAGACACTTTATGCACCTTTTTTTTTCATATTTTATTCTTTAAATCATTGAATTAAAATGCTCTCCTCTGATATTGTCTGGAAATTCTATCTTTTGATATTATCGTTCTTTGATCAAAGCATCAGTTCAAAATGACAGCCTTTTTAGGGATTCTGCTAGAATTTCTTTTGTAGTTATTATTACGAGATACTATCTGTACTGTTCTAACTTCAATGGCTTTTACAATGTATATAGTTTAATAAAGACAATATAGTGCATCCTTCATGGTTTTAAAGCTGGAACAGGATGGTACGATCAGTACTGTACCATTCTGATGCGAAACTGGCACTAGTACTGGTATCAGGAAGCCGAACGAAGCTGTACCAGTCTGTACTGGTGCATACCAGTGGCACTGTATCGATTGTACTGGTCAGTGCCGATAGTTTTTCAATTTTTTTGAACCCATCAATTTCAGTATCCACTGTTGGTACCAGCACTGTATGGGTATCATTCCAATGAAAAAGCCACGGGTTTCATTAGCAGTACTTGAAACCCTGACATCCTTCCTTTGGAACATCAGGCCTTTGTTAACAATGGACAAATCTAAGGTGTAGATGAGATGGGTTTGGAGGTTGGAGGAAGCATGGTGTTTTCGCATTCTTGCTTCTAAACCGTCAACTAATGCATTCATGGGGACGAGATGGAGAAATTGTCAAAGTTACCAATATCAAAATGAAAAAATACACTCAAGAAATTCTCAAAAGACTAGCTGGGAACCCACTGAAACTTATATGGTCCATAACTAGTTATGGTCCCTTCTAGCAGCTTACCAAATGGAGCTATTTTTGTAAATATACTAGTTTAAATCGCAATCATGCCAGAAATTGCAGCAAATATTTGGTAAGATATAATGCAATCCAACTTTCATCTAAGCACAGAATATTTGGAAGAGAAAAGGATATTAACTGCAGTAAAAGCTTTTTCTTTAGTGAAATCCATTTCTACCGGATATTCAAAAGTATTTTTTTGCAACAAATAAAGTCTTGGGGTAATCAGAATTGATGTAGCCTGAAGAACTGAAAATTCTTAAAAGATGAATGATTCACATTACTTGATGTTTTGAACTACTTAATATTAGTTAGAAATAGCTTCTGTGCTACGTAGGATAATAGTTTTCTGTATTATGGGTCCTTAAATCCCCTACAATTCATAGTCAAGTAGCTTAATGTCATTGATTCTCTATAAAATATTAAGACAGAGCCTATCAGTAATGTTCGGTGTTTTATATTAACGCTTGCAGAATGCAAGGTCAATCATTGTACCATCTGCAGGTTCTATTTGCTCATAGCATTGATATTGATGGCCATGAATATCTTAAAATATTATCTCAGGCTGCAAATTATAGGAATGAATAATCTCATTATTTTGTATTCCTGGACGAGCATTAAGGATTTTTTGTGGTCCGATTTACTAGACTTTCTTGGCTATTTGAGATACAATCACTGAAAAATATTTAAGCTACTCGACCATCTGCTGATGGAAGTGGAATGGTGCGGTTCCAGCAACACACAAAAATCATCTCAAAATTGGTTGTCCACGAGATATTTGATTAACTTGATGGAAAATAAAAGCCATATCTCTATGAACAACATTCAGTTAAAGTAGTAGGAATCTACTATATGTTACCTCCATAACTAGATTCCAAATTTTCTTGCATCATTGTATTTTTTTTTTTCCATGGAATACTCATTGGAATTTTCATGCTTTAAATGGATGTTTAGTTTTTCACGACTACTCAAAAATATGCAGCATTGCTTTTGAAATAGTTGAACAATTTCATCCCCCACTCGTACTGTTACTTGGGAGCTTAGTTTGTGACTGACTTTCTTCCTATTTTATGCAATCCTCCCATTTCAGCATGGAGAACTCTTTGGCCACAAGAACGAAAACGTCAAAGGTCATTCTTTCTCTTTGGGTTAGCACTAATATTACAGTTGGATATTGAAGGCATCAGAACCTTCTTCCAGACATTTTTCCGCTTACCTAATTGGTATGCTTCCTTTTTTACTTTCAGGCTTTGGGCATTCATTCAATTTAAATGTAAAAGGTTCTGACACTTTGTGGTGGTTGTAGTTTTAAAAATCTCTAACCTCCTCTTAATAGTTTGTGTCGTCATAGTGTCAGCACTGAAACTATGGTAATGTGAGCAATTAGCCTAGTGATTGAGTATTTTGCGGTACCTTGATCGATGCCCAGTATAAAGTAGGTATTCTGAGGTGCATGGCAAATATGGCTGCATGGTGCTACTTTTAGAAAATCCATCTATTACAAAACAGTCTGGGGGAAGTTGGATTTCTAAGTGATACCATTTAGTGCATACCATAGTTTTTATTTATTTTTTTTTATGAGAAGTACATTCAGTAGTTTCTGATAGCAGAGTTAAATAGTTTAAAGAAGAAATTTAGCAACAGGCTAGGTGTATTTGGCAGTGCTAGGAAGGAAAAAATTTTCGTTCTAAAAAAAATTAAATTTACATTAGTTAATTTGAGTACTCGATTTTGTTGGTTTTCACCTGGAGTCTCTTTGTTATATATGCAGGATGTGGCAAGGGTTTCTTGGGTCCACGCTTTCATCAGTGGAACTTGTATGGTTTGCCTTCTACATGTTTGCAATAGCACCTCACAGCCTGAGGATGTGCCTTCTCAGACATCTCCTTTCTGACCCTACCGGTGCTACCATGATGAAAACATATGTTGCCCTGTAAATTCACTCCATACTCTCTGCTCTAGCTAATGAAGTCTTGATCTTGTACATATCATCCGAGATCTGAAATATTCTTCCTTCTTCTAATAGTGGATATGCTCCTAGCAAATATTGGTATGATGTTTCCAATTTTGTGCGAATGTCTCCAATTTCAATTTCTATATACCATTACCATATGCAATGAAAATGGCTTATCTAATTCTTGGTAACCCCCAGCCAAGCCATTTAATCACTTGGTGGGAAAAATGGTCTTAAAGTTTTTATAGGCGATTATAATAATGACTAGGCAAAAAAAAACAAAAAACATTTTGACCTCCTTAGGTTTCAGTGATAAATACTAAGCCACCAAAACTTTTAGAAGTATAAATTAGCCCGTAGCAGTTATTTTATGGATCATCATGTCCAGAACTCGGAAACGTTTTGAGGATTTGCATTTTTACGAAGTTCTATTTGATGCGATCAGATGATTAAACTTGTGAAAATTAGCATTCCAAACTCTGGCTATGACTTTCGTTGGATTGTATCGGCCAAAACGATACGGTGATGGTGTGGGGCGGGCGGACGATGATGGGGAGGAAGGTGGCGGAGGAGCCACAGGAGTTGTGGGGGATGGCACTACCAATCACCGTCATGAACTGCATCGTGTACCTTCAGGCTATGGTCTCAATGGTCGGCCTCAGCCGCCTCCAGCTTGCTACAAGTGCCCTCTTCATCGGCCTTCACCAACATCACCGGCTACTCCGTCCTCATCGGCCTCGCCTCCAGCCTCGGGCCCCTCTGCTCTCAAGCTTTATGGCTCCTGTAATTGGGACGTCATCTCCCTTTCCCTCCAGCGCACCATCCTCCTCGCTGTTGTCCTCATCTCCCTTGTTTGGAATAATCTCAGCCGGATCCTAGTTGCTTTGAGCCAGGACCCGACCGTCACCACTAGCACCATGTCCTACCGTCTCTATTCTTTAGCGGATCTTTTGACGAATGCCTTCCTCATAGTGGCGCTCCAAATGCCGCTGAGCACCTTCCTAGCCTTTGGCCTCTCCTCGGGCTGGCACTGGCCGTGGCGGCGACCAACCTCGACATGGTAGTATTCTTGCTCGTCTACCTCCACTAGCGACGGGTGTGCGAGCTGACGTGCGGGGTTGGTGGCGGGCCGTGGATGGCGCCGGTGCTTCGCTTGGCGTTGCCGAGCTGTGCCAAGGTGCGCTTGGTGTGGTGGTGCTGGACCCTATCGCCGCCGTCGCTGCCACAGCCATCCTCATCCAATACACCACGTACATTGTCCCCCTGTCCTGGCCGCCTGGGCCTCCACGGTCAAAATTCATGTTGTTGCATCCCTTATTTGTTTTTCTCGAGCTACAAGGGATCAATGATACAATGTTCCCGTAGGGCATCCCCTTCCCTTCTCCTTTCCCTCCACCAGGCCACTTGCCTTTTATTTTCCCTCCGCCATTCCCTCATCTGTTCTAACTGGACCATTAATTTGCCATGTTATCCTTTGCTCCAGAGGTCCACCGCAATTAACCTTTGATTTCTTCAATTGGGTGGTAGAGCAGCAACAACAGCAGCAAAAGTAGCGGAACCAGCATTCTTCTAGTTGTTTATGTATACGATGCACCTATATTGGATGATTGGTGATTGAGAGGGCGAGGAAGAAGGATTTTTTTAAAAATCTAATCATGCTTGGAATAACTTCTTGAGTCCCATGCTAGTGTGGAAACAAGATGGCAATGGTGGTTCTGTAAGTTGTATGAGGAAATGCTGGCTCGTTAAGAACTATTTCAAAACTATTTAAAAGAGGGGAAAATCGAGAAGATTAATGGAGGGCAGACAAAAGTTTAAACTGATACTACCAAGACGGATTTACATTTATTCGGAGAAGGCGACTCCTGGATAAAAAACAGAGGGATAGATAGATAGATGAACATCTACCGTGCTTAAGAACAAAAGCATAACTGATGATCTCTTCCGTTACCTTGTTATTGATGGAGGGGAGATTTGGATTGGAAGGGAGGATTAGTTTGTGAGAGAAGGAAAGGAACTGGAAGTAGGGAAGCGTCGTACGAGGCTAGTTACGACGATATCACGTCCGATCAGCGGGAGGTAATATTTCACTCAATCGGTAGCAGCGAAGTGCGAGGTGGACGTTCATGATTGGTTCCCACGGCAACCTATCCCCTACCGATTTCACATGCATTCCATACCGCGAAACGCGCGGAAGCGAATTCGTAAACCCTGGTGCGCTCTGATCGTAACGGTCCCGATGGAAGCGTTCCTTTATCGTGCGCGTGTTGCGACACACGAGCTACGGCCATTCCTCTATCGTTGCGCAGCGGACAGCTAACCCACTCCATGGTTTGGATCACCTGAACACTAAGTTTTTCTGAAGCCACAATAGCAACTGCCCCATTGACCGAGTGCAAACAGTACACAGAGTAATGCTTGTCGAGTTGATCGGCAAGACTTCACTTGGACTAGAAGCATCATGCTGCCAAGCACCATGAATTGCATATGATTAGTGGTCAGGACCTGATGCAGACGTGATGGCCAGCCAGCAAAAAGGCAACAAATAGAACTTGCCGGCCCGCAGCTGGTTGCTCATGCCATCAACAAACAGAACGCTTTGGAGTCTCATCAACTGGTCCAAGGAAGCCACAAACAGCTAAATTTCTACAAGAATGTGGAAGATCGCAGAATAACTGTGATGAGGAAGAGAGGTAAAGCATCCTTCAACAATATCAAATAACTACCGTTATCCGAAAAATGAGTAAATATGTGCGACTGCAATTTGAGAGCACATTTTTCGTATGCCGCTTTACTCAAAATCCCGTGTACATGATCGTGTCACAACAAACCCTCCATGCTGCCCGCAGGATGGCAAAACACATCATATCTCAAAATATAACACAAACGGTTTTGAGACTGCTCGTTATCCTTTGGCCGCCCGTCCATTGGTTTATCCGAGTAGTTATTGCCTATCAAGAAACGTCTCATCATATCATGGTGCATGAACGTACGTGCACATGTATGTATATATATATATAAAAAATATTCTATAAAGGAGTAGTGCACCATGTGTCAAGCCCCGACTTTTTATGCATGGATCATAAACCATAAAAAATAATTAAAAAAAGAAAGACGTCGCTTTCCTCATCCTAAGGAAGACGTCGCCACCTTCACCCTCCCCTTTGCACCATCATCAGCCCCTCCGTCCTCCTCTATGACGCCAAGGTTGCCGTTTACGCCTTCAAGGGCATCGATACGGTCCTTTCCCTAGAGGCTGAGGCCGTCGAGAAGTCCAAATTCGATAAAACCACAGGGTTTTCCATATTCTTGATCGCCCTCCTCTACAGCCTCTTCGATGTACTCAGCTACTTGCCTTCGGCGACGACACTTGCGACATCATCACCACCAACCTGGGCACCAAATTGGGGGCTCTGCATCAACCTCTTCTTTATGTTTCCATTGATGATGAACCCACCGTACGAGGTGGTGGAGCAGTGGTTTTGCGGGAAGAGGTGCTGCGCCTAGCTGTGGTGGTTGCTGGTGGTGGCGGTGAACTTGGTGGTGATGTTGGTGCCTGTTGCTCCTAAATCTCCTAACTTGAGGTCGGCCGACGAGGATGGAGGAGCTCGACCACCAAGGAATATAAGACCGAGGATGAACTTTTGTTGGAGCTTCGTTCGTTCACCTGCAATAAAGTTTCCACCAAAGTATTCTCCGATAAAGATCCTCCGATGCTCAAGTTAGGAGATTGGAGAATAATGAGGGAAGAAAGCGTTGAATTAAATGGCATACCTGGAGGATCCTGGAGCTCCTTTATTTTTAGAGGAGTTGAAGTTATATCCATTTCAGACTCTAATGGCTTTCCGAGTTAATCGCCCTGAATTGATTCGGAAGATTTTTTTCCTTCTTGGGAAACGAGATTGCGAAAGATTCTTTCTTTATCCGAGTTTTTCGATTCGAAGAGGACGCAGTTTCAATAGGGACGGTTGTAGGTCGGTCATTGACGGGTTATGAGTCTATTCATATAGCTTGGCAGCCGACCTGAACCTGACGAAAATGAGGTATGAAGGCCTACCTTATTTTGTCAGGAGGCGATCTTCAGTAGGTCGGTCAGAATTGTAGGTCGGCTTAAGTCGATCTATAGCTAGCCATGGGCGAAGTGTCGCATCGTTCCGCTCAGACGATCCATTAGGATAGGTCGACGGCCGATCCTAAACAGACCGAGGCCACACCAACCCCATTCCACAATAGTGCCCAACTTTGCTGACTTCCTCTCACTGGTGGGGAGTAGCATCTGCATCATGCTGGGGTTCATGCTGCCGGTGGCATTCTACCTGAAGGTGTTTGGATCGAAGATGGGGTGGGGCAAGGTGGCCACTGACACGGCGATCGTGGTGTTGGGCATCATGCTGGTGGTGTCCAAAATCGTATCATTCTACTCGATGGATAATTATATCATTTTAATTATATATATATATATATATATATATATATATATATATGTTGACGCAGAATCTGATCGTCATTGGAATCAGCTGGAGCGGAGGTGGATGAAGTCGCCGTCAGAGACCTGCAAAATAAAGTTCCGTCCGAAGTCAGTGGGGGGTGGCTCTGGCAGGATCCTCCGACGATCAAGTCAGCTCTGACCAATAGGAATGGAGTGCTCGGGAATGAGTTCCACAAAGCTTAGAGAAGAAGAGGAGAGCTTAGAGTTTAGGGTTAGCGTATCTGAAGGGTCCTTTTTATAGGCGAAGCTTGATGGTGACAGCTATAGCCATGTTCTGACGGGTCGCTCGAGGTCCAGTGAAGTCAGTCCCAGGGAAAGGTGCCGTCCGCAGCGTTGCCTGCAACGGATTGATGGTGACAGCCATCGCCGCCTGGTAGTGGATCGCTGTCGCTTACGGCGAGTTGATGGTGATGGCTGCAGTTGTTTTGATACTGGGCCACTCGGGGCCGAATGAAGGGTTGAAGGGCTTTGATATGTACCCATTTCGGAGAAGTTCGGACTCCTGAAGAGGAAGCTCGGAAGGAGTTCGGCTCCCATAGGCGTCTGGCTGGAGGTATGCGGATAAGGCTCGATCGCTGGAAAGTTCGGTAGGAACTCGATCGATCGAAGGGAATGTGTGGAAGAAGTCCGGCTTCTGAAAAAGTTTGACCGAAGGGGATGTCCGAGAGGAGTCTCCTGAAGAAGTCTGACCGAAGGAAAAGCTTGGAGGGAGTTCGGTAGGAGCTCGGACGCTAAGCAGTTCGACCGACTGTAAGAGTTCGGTCAAGACCCATCCGCTGAAGCTCTTCCGTGGCTACCGATCGCATCAGGCTGAGCACCGAATTGGACTTCGGCAAGAGCTGAGTTTACCCCCCAACAATAGTCCCCTCACTCTCGAGTTCGAAACTCGAAGGAAGGGAGTACAGAAAAGACGACTGTCGAAGTCCTCTTCTGAGCTCCATGCTGGTTTAGGTCGAAGCTCGGGGGAAGATCTCATCTCCAATCGAAGTTGGTATCGTAATTGAAGCCCGAAGAAGATCTCATCTCCAGTCGGGGTTGAAGTAGATCTCGTCTCGTGCGGTCGAGATCGGGGGTTTAGCTCTTCGGAGGGGTGATATTGTCTTCAACAGTCGAGACTGACTCGAAGGAGATCTCCTCTCCTGCAGTCGCGGTTAATATGGGCGCTCGGAAGAGATCTGATATCTGACCGAGGTTGACGCGGTCGCTCAGGGGAGATTTCATCTCTGGGCGAGGTTGTCTCCGATCTTATCTCTGGCCAAGGTTGGCTCGGGTGCTTGGAAGAGATCTTATCTCTAGTCGAGGTTGTCGCGGACCGAGGTAGTCACGGTCGCTCGAAAGAGATCTTATCTCTAGCCGAGATTAACTTGGTCGCTCGTCTCTGATCGAGATTGCTGCGATCGCTCGGGGGAGATCTTATCTCCTGCAATCGAGGTTGCCTCAGGAGAGATCTTATCTCCTATAGTCGAGGTTGATGCGGACGCTCGCGAGAGATCTCGTCTCCTGCAGCCAAGGTTGTCTGGGGGGAGATCTTATCTCCTGCAATCGAAATTGATGTGGACACTCAGAGGAGATCTTATCTCTTGCAGCCGAGGTTGCCTTGGGGGAGATCTTATCTTCTGCAGTCAAAGTTGGCCCGGACCCTCGGAGGATATCTTGTCTCCTACGGCCGAGGTTGACGTGGTCACTTGGAAGAGATCTTATCTCTAGCCGAGGTTATCACTCGGAAGAGATCTTATCTCTGGCCGAGGTTGACAAGATCATTCGGGAGAGATCTTATCTCTGGCCGAGGTTGACGAGGTCATTCGAGAGAGATCTTATCTCTTGCCGAGGTTGTCGCGGTCGCTCGGAAAAGATCTTATCTCTAGCCGAGGTTGTCGCTCGGAAGAGATCTTATCTCTGACCGAGGTTGACGGGGTCGCTCAGGAGAGATCTTATCTCTAGCCGAGGTTATCGCGGTCGCTCGAGAGAGATCTTATCTTTCGTCAAGGTTATCGCGGTCGCTCGGGAGAGATCTTATCTCTAGCCGAGGTTGTCGCTCGGAAGAGATCTTATCTCTGATCAAGATTGTCTCGGTTGCTCAGGAGAGATCTTATCTCTAGCCGAGGTTGTCGCGGTCACTCGAAAGAGATCTTATCTCTAGCCGAGGTTGTCGCTTGGGAGAGATCTTATCTCTGGCCGAGATTATCTCAGTCGCTTGGAAGAGATCTTATCTCTAGCTGAGGTTGACGTGATCACTCGAAAGAGATCTTATTTTTGATCGAGGTTGACTCGATTGCTCGGAAGAGATCTTATCTCTAGTCGAGGTTGTCCACGGTCGCTTGGGAGAGATCTTATCTTTGGTCGAAGTTGACTCGATCGCTCGAAAGAGATTTTATCTCTGACCGAAGTTGACGCGGTCACTCGAGAGAGATCTTATCTTTGACCGAGGTTGTCAGCGGTCATCCGAAAGAGATCTTATCTCTAGTCGAGGTTGATGGTCTTTGATCTACTCATGTTAGGACGAGATTTTTCTCATGTTCCTAACATGGTGACTATTGACTGCTTCTTCCCTGTCATCATATAGTTTTCGCATCTAGAAACAAAATTATTGGAGGGGAAGAATTTTATCGAGAGAAAGTTACGGACAGCACATCCCCGTTTCAGGGTCGTGGGGGCGTTGTTCCTCCGGGTTTTCTCAGGCGGACGATCTTTTCTATCTTATGCTGGCCTCCTTAATTTGGAGCATGCTTCTCTTGGCTTTGATGCTGGGAGGTGACGAATCGTCGATGTACCAAGCTCCTCCTCGGGGTAACATTGATGATGCCGTGAGGCGGTCGACCTCATTGTTTCTGATTACGACAGCCCTTGGCCGATCTTCTCCTACTTCAGATTGGGAATTTGCCCAGCCATCCCTTTCTGACGAGCTCCTCAATTTCGTGTCACAGCTGGATGCATTCCTTAGTATCATGGTCGTGGTCGCGATGGTAGAGGCAGTACTTGCTTCGATCGCGCTTGTTTGGGGGAGACTGGAGTCCTTCTGGTCTTGACAGTTGGTTTTTAACTTTCATGAGAATTTGAGTTCAATGAGCATTGAGGGGGGCATAGTTGCAGAACCTTTCGGAAGGAGGACTTCTTCGCGCCCTTCTGTCGGGGCTTCCTTGGTGGTGAGCTCAAAAAGTTCGGGCCTTGCTTGCGTTAGGAAGGTCGTGAGCGCGGTCGAACTTTCTGTGAAACCTTTTGCGGAAGAACTTCATGCTTCTTAGTCGGAACTTCCTTGACGACAAGCTCGAGGGGGAGCTCGGTCTGGCTTGCCCGAACTTCATTCCACCTTCTGTGAATTTTTTGTAGGGGCTTCCTTGGAGACATACTCGAGGGGGAGTTCGGCCTCGCTTGCACTGGGGTGGTCGTGAGCTTGGTCAAACTTCATTCCGCCTCCTGTGAAATCTTTGTAGGGGTTTCCTTGATGACATACTCGAGGGGGAGTTCGACCTCGCTTGCGTCAGGGTGGTCGTAAACGTGGTCGAACTTCATTCCGCCTCCTTATGAGACCTCCTGTAGGGCTTCCTTGGTAGTGAGCTCGAGCGGGAGTTCGGCCTTGCTTGCGCTGGGGAGGTCGCGAATGCGGTCGAACTTCATGCCGTCCTTCTGGGAAGCTTTCTGTAGAAGAACTTCTGCTCTCCATTTCTCCTTCCTAAGGACGGTTGGTATGCCCAAATGCTCCTCCTTAAGGTCGATTCCTCGCATCCTCATGGCGGATTTGCTAGTAAAGTCTCTGCCGGAGGTTATCGCACGGTCTGCATCATCTTGGTGGGGCTACGAATCCGACCAGCAGGTTGAACTACTCTATATCTGCGGTGGCTTCGGATGGAACCTGGGCTGTCGGAGTCGAAACGAAAGCAGATGGACCTGGCGCAGAGGCCGCCGATCGTCGAGTCGAAGCTCTCCTGGAAGGTACTTTCTCTTCGAAAAAAAACTCTAGAGAGAAAGAAAAGAGATCTCCGGAGAGGGGAGAGAGAAATCATCGTCGAGCACCCTTTAAGAATAAGGGGACCTCGGAGGTTCAGTGCCCTTCCTCTAGCGCCATTCTATTGACGCAGAATTTGATCGTCGTCGGAATTAGCTGGAGCGGAGGTGGACGAGGTCGCCGTCGGGGACCTGCAAAATAAAGTTCCATCTGGAGTCGGTGGGGGGTGGCTCCGGCAGGACCCTCCGACGATCAAGTCAGCTCTGGTCAACAAGAATAGAGTGCTTGAAAATGAGTTCCATAGAGCTTAGAGAAGAAGAGGAGAGCTTAGAGCTTAGGGTTAGCATATCTGGAGGATCCTTTTTATAGGCGGAGCTTAATGATGACAGCTGTAGCCATGTGCTGGTGGGCCGCTCGAGGTCTGACGGAGTCAGTCATAGGAGAAGGCGCCGTCTGCAGCACTGCCTGCAATGGATTGATGGTGACAGCCATCGCCGCTTGGTAGCGGATCGCTGTCATTTACGACAGATTGATGGTGATGGCTGCAACTGTCTTGATACTAAGCCGCTTGGAGTCGAATGAAGGGTTGAAGGGCTTTGACGTGTACCCATTTTGGAGGAGTTCGGACTCCTGAAGAGAAAGCTCGGAAGGAGTTCGGCTCCCATAGGCATCTGGCTGGAGGCATGCAGATAAGGCTCAGTCGCTGGGGAGTTCGGTAGGAGCTCGACGACCGAAGGGGATGTCTGGGAGGAGTCCGACTCCTAAAGAAGTCCCACCGAAGGGGATGTCCGGGAGGAGTCTGCTGAAGAAGTCCGACCGAAGGAAAAGCTTGGAGGAAGTTCGGTAGAAGCTCGGATGCTAAGCAGTTCGATCGACTATAGGAGTTCGGCCAAGATCCGTCCGCTGAAGCTCTTTCATGGCTATCGGCCGCATCAGACTGAGCACCAAACTGGACTTCAGTAGGAGCGGAGTTTACCCCCCAACAATATATATATATATATACAAAATAAAATTCTATAGAGTATTATCGTGTTGCCAACTCAGACTATTTCAGCCTCACTAAGCCTTTTATTGCAAACTCTCTGCTATCGAACCTCCTAAATATCTTAGCATAATCAAAGCTGGACCTCCAGGCGTTGACCGAAGCATCATCGATGCAATTCATGGCCGGCAGGAGATCAAGCATGGGAATAAAGCATGTACTGGTGAGGCCGCTGAAAATCTTGGAGTAGTGATCCAATCGGGCAGTGAACGGTACTATGTCCCATGGCGGCCCATCGAACACATCATCGTAGATCGATTTTGCAGCCACGGCCATCTTTTTGGAGGTTGTCATGCCGCCAAGGCGGAAGACTGGCAGCTCCTCCATAGGAGCAAGAGCGATAGAGAGAAAAAGAGAGGCAGAGGTCAAACATCGCTAATGGAAGAAGAGAAAAAGAGAGGTAGAGAGAAAAAGAGAGCTCCAGTTCAGATTTTTGGCTGATGGAAGCATCGCTGATGCAATCTATGGCCAGCAAGAGGTCAAACACGGAAATGAAGCACGAACCAACGAGGCCACCGAAAATCTTGGAGTAGTCATCTAATCGGATGGCGAACAACACCGTGTACCATGGCAACCCGCCGAACACATCATCGTAGGCTAATTTCGCAGCCACGGCCGCCTTCTTGGAGGCTACCAAGGCCACCTTCTTGGAGGTTGCCGTGCTGCCGAGGCGGAAGTCTGGCATCTCCATAGGAGCAAAAGCGATAGAGAGAAGGAGAGAGAGCTCCGTATCGAATTTTTGGCTCCGCTTCTTTCCTTTTTTTCATTTTTTTTCCATCTTTTTTCCATCATGCTAGACATCCCTATCGATTGCCAATTTGTCGAAGAAAATTTATTTGAAAATCTTTTATTTTTCTCCTTGGTTCTGCCCTTATTTTTCGATTTTTTCGGTGCTAGTGGTCACCATTGGCCACTAGTCTGGATTTTTTGCACTACGCCAAGACAGCCCCAGCTATTGCTGGCCACTATCATATGGCCGTATCTTCGATCTGGGGGATTAAATGGAGATCTAAAGGATCCTCTATTTCGATCTAAAACCCACGAGAAGAAATAAAGAAAAAAGAAAAAAAAGGAAGAAACAAAAAAAGAAAGAAAAGAAGAGAGAATATTTCTCTCTCTTCCTTCAATGGTGGCGCTAAAGATGGCGGCACCGACAAGGGTGCTGAGATGTGCGATCAGGATTGGCATTTGCTGAGAGAGAAGGGGAGCAGTGGTAGGACAGCAAAGAAGGTGAGGCAGCACCGATGGACGTCAAAAAGATATGAGAAGAAAAGAGGGGGTTGGGGTGCAATCAAGATCAACGTTTGCCGAAAAAGAAGAAAAATCATGGTGGAAAAGAGGGGGCTAGGATGCAATCAAGATTGACGTTTGCCAAAAAAGAAAGGAAACTCTGGTGGGACGGCATGGGATGGGATGACACCGACCAGCACAGAAAAGGTATGAGAATAAGAAGAAAATAAAATAAAATAAAATAATATTTTATAAAAAAAAGAAGAGAAAGAAAAAAGAAAGAAAAGAAAAATAAAGAAGAGAGAGTTTCTCTCTTCCTTGAGTGGTGGTGCCGATGGCAGCAATACTAGCAGAGGTGTCAGGGGTACGATCGAAATCAACGTTTGCCGATAAAGAAGGAAAGCGATAGTAAAATGGCAGGAGGGTATGATAGCACCGACAGGCATGGAAAAGATATAAGAAGAAAAAAAGATAGGAATACGATCAAGATTGGCATTTGCCGAGAAAGAAGAAGAACCATGGTGGGATGGCAGGATGGATGAGACGGCACCGGCAAGCACGAAAAAAATATGATAACAGAAAGAAAAAAATTAATAATAAAATATTAATTTATAAAATAATAAAAATATAATATATAATAAATAAATATAATAAAATAAAATATTAAAAAATAAAAATATTTATTATAAATATTTATTATTAAAATTTTTTAATAATTATAGATTATAATTATCCATCCATGCAATAGATTATAATTATCCATCCATGCAACGCGTAGATCTTTGACTATTGAATATTGATGATTGGATCAGGCATGGTAGACCTATCAACGGATCGGATTCAAATCAAAACTTGAATATCCAAATTTGAACTCGATTTTAGTTACTAATATCGAATCCAAACTCGAATATCCGATGGGTCTGACCTTGAAGTACTAGATCTGGATTCTAATAGATTCCAGATATCCGAACCTGACTTCGAAACTCAAAACTGAGAGAGGAAGAGACTAAGAGAGGGAGACCGAGAAAAAGAGGGGTCTGTCATTCCGATCGCTTGCCAGCCACCAGAAAGAGGAAGAGACTGACTAAGAGATCGAGAAAGGGAGAGAAAGAAAGGATCTGGTCGCTCACTGACCGCCGACGAGCAAGATCAAGAGAGGGAGAGATAGAGAGAGGAGATCCAACCGTCGATGAAGGAAATTGAGAGAGGGAGAGACAGAGGGAGAGAGGGAGGGGTTCCTCCGTGGCGCTGCTCCGATCGCTCGCGGCTGCCAGCGAGCGAGATCAAGAGAGGGAGAGAGAGAGGAAAGGGGTCCAACTGCCAACAAGAAAGATCGAAAGAAGAGAGATCGAGAGAGGGAGGGGTTTCGCCATGGCGCCATTCCGATCGCTCGCGGCAATCGACGAGCGAGATCGAGAAAAAAAGAAGATTCGACCACCAGCGAGAAAGATCGAGAGAGGAAAGACTGAGAGAGGGAGAGAGGAAGGAATTCCGATTGCTCGCCGACCACCGACGAGCGAGATCAATAAAGAGAGAGACTATGAAAGAAGGAGAGAATGATGGGTTCCGCCATGGCATCATTCCGATCGCTCCATCGATGAGCGAGATCAAGAGAGGAAGGACGTCCGACCATCGATGAAAAAGATCGAGAGAGAAAACCATAAAAAAAAATATATTATTTTTAATATATATATATATATATATAATTTAAATATTAAATCTATCAAATTTAAATATTTAAATATTAAATATTCAGATCCTATTATTAGATAAACGAGTTTGATGCTAATATCAGATTCAAACCCCTTGCCACCTATTGACAACTCTAAAGAGCGGAGCTGAGCTGGATGGAATAAATAAATATTAAAAAAAAAAGAAAAGAGTGGGGCGAGGGTCCTCCGTGCGTGCTAATCACCGCGCCCGGTGCAGCTGCACCATGCGCGGTGCAATAAGAATTGCACAATTTACGAATACACATACGGGTCTGCGATACATATATGGATGTGTTGCTTGGGCCATAAAAATAAATTAACCGCATACATGCTAGCAATGATGCCAATCACCAAAGATGCAATCACTCGCAGGAACTCATTTGTCAGCCAGCAAGCTTAAGAGGATTTACTCTAAACCAGTCCAACACAATTTTCTCTGGATACGATATGCTGCCGCATATATTCATCTACCAGCATCAGCTTCTGACTTCTAAGACAGGCAATTGGCACGACTACGTGCCTGTTTGGATATTTTTATAGGATTAGACTAAAAATACTAATGCCAAATTCCCTCATCCAGAAATTTAAACAAGAAAGCAATACATCAGAGAAAAATGATAAAGAACAATTTTTTTAAAAAAAAAATTATACATCACTGCAGGATGAACTCACAATAAATACTTAAGAAAATGCTCTGCCAGGAAAAAGAAAATATCTTCAATGTTGAATCCATACCAGGTTGTCGCATCAGCTCACAATCAAACGTGCTCTGCCAAACTTCTTTTGTGGTTTAATTGAACATATAGACATGCTCAGCTGTGAGTACATCAACATAGTGCAGGTGGGCCTCTCTCTCTCTCTCTCTCTCTCTCTCTCTCTCTCTCTCTCTCTCTCTCACACACACACACACACACACACACACACATGCACACGAAAAAAGGTCTAAATTCTGCAGATGAAATAGAAACTAATTCAAAGACCTCTCAGAAAGAGTTTTCTGCAATGGTTATGTTAATGCAAAAGAAAGGAAGCATGGCGAACGAGGTGGAGCGGCATCAAGACTTCAAATTTACTTTTATATACAGCATGAAACTTCAACTAAAAAGAGGTATGATAAAGAGAAACAACAAGACAAGCAAAACACGGCAATTAAAGGTTAGATCAACGGGAAGGTGTGGCCCCAGAAAGTCACATGGCATCAAGGAACTAGCACAAGAACCAAAATCCAAGAAACTCTCTAACTCCTACAAGTAAGCACATCCAGCAAACAAC
This sequence comes from Cocos nucifera, assembly GCA_006176705.1. Taxonomy (NCBI): domain Eukaryota; kingdom Viridiplantae; phylum Streptophyta; class Magnoliopsida; order Arecales; family Arecaceae; genus Cocos; species Cocos nucifera. The sequence goes on from QRFJ01000030.1 coordinate 3,104,509, forward strand.
CCACTGCAATAGAAGAAAAAACATGACTATTGAACATGAAGATAAAAAGACAGCAGAGGAGGTCCTTAAAATCAACAAGCTATATACTCTATACACAGAAAAGCCAGCTTCCAAAAGAAGCAAAAGCAACAATCAGCACTTGCAAAAAAAAGAAAAAAAAAAAAAAAAATACACGCAGCCAATATGACCACCTATATTGATCTTCTTTCCATTTCTAAATGAAATAGTTAAAAGAGTATCCCATGTCCTACAAGTGCAGATCTGCCACATTTTTTCCCAATTGATACCATTAAAGAGAGCACTACACAGAAGTCCTTGCACCAAATATAATCAATTCTGTTGCCAAAGGCCATACAGTTGCTGAAAGGTCAGTCAAAAGAATTTTAATTCCACAGAAGACTAGAGGAAGCACCCATATGTCAAGTGAACCCACTTAGGACTGGATCCATTGAAGAATTATCTAGATGTAACTAGAAAATAATCAATATATAATTGGTTTTTTTGGGCAAAAACATAGCAAATCAAACTATTTCCAAGATGAACGTCAAACATTGTGTATGTCTATCACTGAGCTTTGCCTTGAGTTAGTGACCAAGTCACCATCGTACATGGGTTGGTTATAGAGCAGAACTTCAAGTCGAGAAGGCTCCATGCAGAGCTTTGCCTTGGAGTCTTATGACCAGCTGTCAACCTGATGGCAACCCGCATGGCGAGGGATCTTTTTCCACTCGAACCAAACTGCATGGCTGATCTGTCTTGGGTCGGCGTTGGTTCGATTTGGTATGGCTAAACCATCCAGTTCAGGTGGGTTCTTGGTCTCAATCTTGCAACCTATCCATGCACCGGCTAAATCCACCATCTCAAGCCTAAGCTTATCCCAAAACGAAGTAAAGCAGCTTAAAAAGAGTAAGCACTTAGTTACAAATCCTCAATCCACCATATTACTATCTTTAATCTTGGATGGGAAAAAGCAAGAGAGGGAAAAGCATCAAGGATAAAAATGAAGTCCAGTGCACGAGACTCCGACCATACAGGGTCTGGAGAAGGTCAGACATATGCAGCCTTATCCCCACGTGCAGAGAATATTTCCATGTTTCAAACCCATGACACCTAGGCCATAATTGAGCAACCTTACCATTAAGCCAAGGTTCGCTCTTGGACAAGCGTCAAGGATCTTTCCTCAAAAGGATGTGTAACTTCCATGAATATTACATTCCCCCTTCTCATCCTTTACTTTTCCAAAGCATAAAGTTATTATCAGGTAATTCAATAGAGAAATTCATCCTGACCAAGCAATGACAACACTTGATTCAACTTTTTCTCTGAGCTGAGATTCATAGTTAGAAAATATTAAAATGTTAAAATTTCCATTTGATGTGCATGGTTGATTTTATCCATCCCAGGGAATGGAAATAGACCTAGGCTAAACCAAAGCCTATCTAGGCAGGCTATTATCAAGATATGCCCGGTCTCTAATTTTTCAGAATTCAGGTTATATAAGGGCTGACAAATAAAGGCCCAAATGAAATTCAAGTTGGCTTGGCCAACCCCTAGGTTGACCCAAGCTTGGCAAGGAACCCAAATGGTATGAAATAGTATATATTCATATAAATGTAATGAAATATAGTGTAGCCATCCATTTTATTTTGATGGATAATCTAGATTTGCTTCAAGTCTCCCAAAGGCTTCGTTAGAATACCCTAGATTTGGCCAAGCCCTCCCTCACTGATGGCCACCCATCATCTGCTTTACAGAACATGCTCCAAGCATCACCTATCCTCGATCATCAGGTCCTCCCTTTATCCTATTTTAGCCCAACCCTTGGCTTTGCTCTACCCTCGGCCTGTTGGCTCTGCTTTCAGTCCTCCCTCTTCACCCTCAACTCCTTAGCTCTGTCCTTAGCAGCTAAACTCTGTCTCCACCTCGAACCTTGGTTCTACCCAAAGCCCTTCATCTCCATCCTTGGTCCACCCCTTGACTTTGTCCCTGACCCTACCCTTGGCTCAGCCCTTGGTTTTGTGCTTGGCATTGACACTCCCCCAACTACACATTGTTAGATGATACCTTAGCACATTGTAAGAGAGATGGATCAGATTGCTTGCACCATTGGTGGAAACTACCATTCCCTCACATGAAGTTGAAGCACCTTGGAAATGCAGATTTGGCCAAAACCTCTTGATCAAAGATGTGCTTTCATCTTCCACACCTATGCTGCCTCATGCAGTTGGACAATGTTGGGCTTAGACAGGTCTCATTTCCAGCTTGATCCAAGGCCCAAGCTAGGCTTGGGTCTGGTGCTTAGAAAAGTTTTGAGCTCAGGCCTAGGTTGAACCTTGAACTAAAACATTTGGACAGAGTTCAATCAATTGTTGGGCTTAGTGTTTATAAAAGTTTCAAGCTAGTCCAGCCCCAACTAAAACACTGGAACCAAGCTTGGGGATAGGGTGGCCTAACTGGAGCCCCAACAATTTCCAGCTCCATCTACTTTCTCTAACTATTGCATGGTTCTCTTTTTTAAGCAAAAAATCTTTTCCATGAGTCCCTTTATGCTTTTCTTGGTCTGTCTTTAATCTTATTTCAACCTTAGCATAGTTCAATTCCATCTCTTTAGAAAAGCTTCCTCCATGTCATTTTTGCATGAAAATATGCCATCCAAATTGTTTTCACTAACTTGTCCTATTTTGGTGCAAAACCTAAGCATCACGTAATTTAATCGCTGTAAACTTGTCCTTTCATGTTGAGGTAAAGATTTGAACCAATTGTAGGGACTTCCCCAGCTCTGTGCTAACCTGAACAATGGGAGGCATAGGAAAGTAAAAGGGACAAAAGCTAATGTACGATCAGAGGGGCCAAAGATGGACCTTGTAGAGAGGGGACTGACTTAGGTGCTTAAAGAAGCTTACATCACAAGAAATTCAGAAACAATTCTATCCAAAGATAACTTTAGAAAGATCAAAACAAGTGAGTTTAATTTTTCCCAGCAAGCGGACTTAAAGCAAATAAAACAATTTCTAATAATAAATCAGCAAAGATTCCTGTAATGATTACATTAGCTGAATGATTACTTGGATTTCTCACAATTAAATCTACCATACCCTAAATTGGATTGGAAGAAAGGCAAAAAGGACAGGATCAGCAACTTCAAGAATACAATAAAGCAGGCACTCAGCAACTGTGCTATCATCACCATGATATTAAGGTAAGCCGGAAGAGAAAAAAAAATGGTAAAGTGCCTTTGTATACAGGAAAATAATTATGAAAGTAATGCCCATCCCTTCATGCAGATTGGATAATTGACATTAAAGCATAATTGCAAATTCCTAGTAAAGTGCGACAAACCTAGACTAATATGAATATATATCAAAAATAAGACTAATATAAAAATAGAAGTTCTAGCATTGAAGGGTTTTACCAATTAATAAGGCTACTACATGCAATGCATAAAAAATCTAGTAGTATGGACAAACATCAAGGCTTATAATTTAAATGACCACAAAATAAATTCCGTGAGTTATGGGAATAAAAGAAAGAAAGCATACTCATGTTGTAAAACCTATTAGCAACAACATTGGCCAATTAGCTTCCTATAATGGCAAATGAAGAATTTAGGCTATGTGAGAGACTCTATAAGCAGCATCGTCAAAGGCAGACCAGACACTCACTTAGGTGCTCGGGCAAAGCACGACAACCTCGAAGCACCCAACAGTCCCTAAGCGAGGTGGGTTTAGAACAGAGACACCTAGGTGAGCACTTGGGTAAAAGCAAGAGGCATCTGGACAACTGGTTCTCCAATTCCAGTACTATTCTTCATATCCCCTTTATGCCCTTCTTTTAAGAGTGGCATTAACGTTTGCTTTGAGGAGCACTTTGGTCTACCCAATATAAATGACAGGCTAATGGAGAAGGCTGACTCAGAGGAGACAGATGAGGAGAATGGTGATGATAAATCTACTAGAGATGGAAGTGATGAGAGTTCATGTGATGCGCTTTGGTCCACCCAATATAAATGAAAGGCTAATGGAGGAGGCTGATTCAAAGGAGACAAATGAGGAGAATGGTGATTATAAATCTAGTAGAGATGGAAGTGATGAGAGTTCATGTGATGAGTACTATGATAATGCTAAAAGGCTTGAAGATACTCTAGGATGTCTTTTATCTTGCCATGGTTTGTTTAGAAACATGTTGGTATCTCGATGCCGTAACTTTGTAGCCACTTTAAGATGTAAGTTGTTTAACTTTTTCTGTTGGTTGTTTAAAAACACGTTATGCAATGTGCTATTTTGATCTGATGTTTTAAAGTGTAGGATATGATATTTCATGTTCTCAATGATTATGATTTAAGATGTTGAAACTTGAGTGATTAATTTTAAGATGTTTGTTGTTTGTAGATACATTATTTACCTATAGCACATTTATTGAATTTTTTTGAAAATAAGTGCTTTGCTTTATATAGGCAAGTAACTTTCTGGTGCATAGAACCTCAGATCATATGGGGTCCTATTGCCAGAAAGGCGGCTATTGCATTTGACAACCTAGCCTAAAGTAGGCTAAGCAGATGCACAAACAAAGACATGCTGATGGCAGGCTTAAGCATGCATACACACTAGCATATAAAATAGGTTACAAACATTAAGAGACAAAATAAAAAAGGAGTAGCATGCCAGGTTGTAAAGTCTCTAGAGCTTGATTCCCGCTTCCCATCATCATCCAATAAAATGCATAGGGTCTTTGCCCCCTCCTCTTAGAAAAAGGGTAAAATGTAAAAAAATCAAACTAATGTAAAATCTAGACGACTCATCAATAACAAAAATGAAGTACAGACAATGGTTATTTCGTGCAGATGAAGACCATGAAGGAGCAAATGAAATTGCATATCCCAGAGAAGTCCAGTCAAATGAGGATAAAAATGCAATAGGTCCACAGAGGTGCATTAATGCCAAGAAGACAGCATATACGTATCATTTGCAATCAGCATTTTTCATCTCAGTACAACAAGTAGAAAGAACAACTGACTAACAATACAGAAAGCATGACTAGACATCAGTCTTATCAATGCAGTACCTTTTGAAGGCATTTCAGAGGCTGAGATCAGCAACACCTGCAAAATGATCAGATCAACAACAAAAGCAGTTCCGGCATATTCATTGCTGCAGATGGGAGTCCAGTAACCATCACAGAATGCTTACATCCATTTGCGAAGCATAAGAGAATGTACGAAACTTGATTCCAGCATGAAACAAGTTGAATACGGAACAAGAAAGTCAATCTTAATAGAGCCTGCCACCGCACTCAGCCGAACCACAGTAACAATCTTTCCGCTTTATATTGCCCTCCGAATCACGAACCTGATCTATTGTATAATTATAGTGATATGTTAGCTCTTGTAATGGAGGAATATTATCCGCAGCAAAGAACATTATGTGCGGCATTCTCTTGTCATCATGGTCATAAAGAACATTTTGTGCATAGAGGTTGGGTGAACAGCTGTGATTAATAAATCTTCCCACATTTCCATATTCAGCTGCATCAATGGTGAAACCTACATCTTCAACTGTCTCACAATTTGAACTAGACTGCAAGCCTGGTATAAGGGTAGGGAGGCCTTCCCACAGAGACTGATCATCATAGTTATGACCTATATCAAACAGGTACTCATCATTGTTTCTCTGTTCAGCTTCTGTATCCTGAAGCATCTCTCCTATATACTCACAGATAAAGCTTCCTGATGGTATGGAGTTCAGAGATCTCACCCCCCAACCCCTTGATCCGGTTTTGAAGATCTCTAGTTGTATATTGATGCCATGCTGGCTGACCCTGTTATGGCATAATGGAGGGCATCTGCATGAGGGACCGCACTCATAAACAAGGGGCTTTGCTTGCACGATAGCACCATTGAAGTTAAAAGGAATTTCACCTCCATTTTTAACTGCACAAGCACACTTGTTAGAATCCGAGCAGCCATCTGTGCAGGCACAACCCTTTGGAGGAGTCTTGACATACCATGAAGGGTATATGGTCTTGGTTATATACTTAAAAGGTGGTGGCTGCTCATCATCAATTGTATTGATTGCACAAATGGGTATCTTTTCCTTTCCATCAGATACATCCCGTAAGCATAGGCCTTCCCGTACTTTGGACTTCATTGACCTTTTGACTTCTTGCAGGCCAACTACTGGCTGATTTGGCATCCTTCTTAATTGAAACTTGAAAACCAAAAAGCCATGAGACCCTCTCTCCTGCCAATATCTCTCCACAAAATACAATCCATCGTATGTAAAGGTTGAGATTATCTTTGACCTTGCATCATAGAAATCACTTCCCTTTGACTCTTTGTAACCATAAATGACCCTCACAGGAGTCATCGAGTCTATACAGTTTTTTAATGCCAAATTTCCACGTTCAAGTTTCTGATCTCCAGCTTGCTTGTCTCCTCCTCCAGGGTTTCCTCCTGAACCAGAATATATCAGGACATCTGCATCTGAACTGTCCGTGTCATCAGGGTAACCTCCAGATGCCACAATACTTGTCGCCACAGGTTTACCATTTAACTTCATGGAATCAATACCACCTTGAAATGGACGGTGGATGCCAACAATTGACAGCTCCACCCTATAGTGGAATTCATCTCCAACTTCAACTCCTGGAACATTTCCTAAGATTGGCTCACCAGCGTTCACCCATTCTTTGTTCTCCTTGAGAATACCGGCAGCCATCAGGTCAACCCGTTTAATCTTGCCTATCTGCTTCGACTTGGATTCCTCATTTTGCAAGAGCTTCCTGCAGACCAGTTGAAACAAACGCAGAGCTTTCTTAACTTTATGCCGAGCAGTAATGTCCTCACTACCAGCATTGTTGTTACTCCAATTAGAAGGAATTACAGGAGTAATGGTGACACTGAATTCATTAGGTTTTCTATATATGGTTAGGGCTTTTTCATTTTCCTCGCTTAGAGGCACTAAATCTTCCTTATCCTTTGGTCCTTTCAAAGCTGATTTCTTACTCAACATTTTTTCTTCTTTCTTCACTTTGCTTCTAGGTGTCACAGAAAGGGATGCATGAGACTTTCTGCCATGCCTCCATGGACAGTTCTGAGCTGCCAACAGACATTGCACAATTAACCTATTCCCACGAGCTTCCAATGCCTCATATTCTTGACCTTGAGCACTTGTACCATGGTCTTCATTCTCTTGTTTCTCTGGAAACTTTCTCTTAATATTCTTATTATCCTTCTGAAGCTTCGCAGACAACTTATCTATTGCTTTCCCCACTGATTTCCTGTCTTCTCCAAACTGCGACCTTTCAACCAGACCAGATGGCTTTCTCTTTTGTGTTTCTGCAATCTGAAGGTTCTCATTGACTAGTTTCAGGCTGCCACCTTCTGACTTTCTCTCATATGCTGATTCAGAAAATTTTTTCCTCTCATGATGTTCTTTCAAGATATCCTCTTTCATGAAACTCTTCAAGGCAGTTTTAGCTTGAAACTTGTCACTCGTTTCTTTAAATGTCTCCTGGGTTAGCTTATAATCATGGTTTCTTAGCTCATTATCAACTTTTTTAGTAGGTACAACCTTATCTAAGCCTTTGACCGCCAATGAGGGATTCACCGCAGGCATCTTCACCCCATCCAAGCTCTTTCTCTTAGATGAAGCAGAAGCAGGCTTACCATGGGCTTCACTCCTAGTTTCTTGATTGCTTTGTTGAATCTTCTTCATATCATTCCTTTTCACCGTGCCATCAACAGCCTCATCAGTGTATGCATCCATGTTTGGAACTTTGACAGCTAATGGCTGCTTCAGCACATGCTGCTTCTCCCCGTCCAAAATATTACCCTTAGCTGGTGTAGCTTGAGCTTGATCACCCTCTTGAGTCTTCTTCTTACCGTTTCTTTTATCCAACCTATCAATGACTTCATCAGCAGACACAACCTTGGCTGGATCTTCCATCACCAGTTGCTGATTCGCCAAACATTTCCTCTTTTCATCCACAATCTTGTTTTTGCAAGGACCTGTGGCCACAATGTGTAAGGACTCCTCCTTACTCATCAGAGGAGCATTTCTACCACAACCAACAGGAAAATCCCGGACCACAGAGATCATTCTCCTTTTTGGAGGAGGATATGTTCTTGAATGTACAATTCCAACGGGTTCAGGAAAAATTTTTGCCCCAATCTCTTCCTTCTTGGTTTCAGCTCCAAGATGTTCCAAACATTTCAATGAATTCATATCGTTAGGTTTCAAGGTTTCTGCCAAACTGGTCAATTCGGCCACCTCTTGCCTTAAAATCATTGATGATCCAACTCCATCCACCCGCTCCAAAGAAGCCGCCTCCTCCCCAACTGCCGGCAACTCGACGGCGTCATCAGGCCGAGGCCTCTTATTGGAATTTGACACCCCATTGGGGTCCAATTCAACAGAAGCCGGAGGCTCCTTAATGGGTTTCATATTCGCCCCAGCAGCAAGGGGCCCGCATCCTTTGGGCCATTGCCGGATGGCGGATACCTTCCGCTGCTTATATTTCACAGGAACGGCGGGGGCTGACACCTCCAACATATCGCCGCCCGTCCTTTCTTCAATTTATGGTCAAGAAGTAACCCAGGAATCCTAAATCAAGAGAAAAATCAAAGAAGAACTTTGAAGCCCTAGCTTGGATCGGGACCAAAAACCCTAAATCAATTGGAACGGAGAGGAAGGGAGAGGCTGACCTATTGATTAGGGAAAACGGGCAGAGGATTGAAGGCAGCTTCGGGGGCCGATGAAGCCAGAGGAAGTTACCAGCGGCGAGACGTTGGCGGTGGGACACCTCCTCTATCTACCGTCGGTGATCGGCACTGGAAGGGTGGGACGGAAGGGGATTGGGTGGGACGGAGGGAGGGAGGGATTGTTGGAGGGGAAGGGGGAGGGGGGGAAGAGAGGGGGCGGTGGGGGAATGGAGATGAATGGCTGAACTAGGGTTTTGCCGAGGGGGGCATCAGGTTCTTACGTGCAAACCAACAAGTGGAATCTGGAATAATCTGAACAATTTTAGCAAAGCGGTCAGGACTTCTGCAAGATTTGACATTGATCTACCTGCAGGAGGGGTACGGGCTCGGGCCGTACCTTTCTCGCAAAAGTTTTTTTTTTTTTTTTTTTTTTCATATCAACCGTTTGATCACATCATTTCAAAATAATATTTATATATAATATAATAAAAATTAAAAAAAATATTTGACATACAAAATTACTCTTGAACGTAACGCTGCTATCATAGTGCGAACCAAATATTAAGTACAAATTGAGTTTGATAACCACTCCAAAGTATACAAAACATTAGTCTTTCTAATTTTTTTAATACATTTATGGACTTCCTGTCATGCTCCAAAGCTCTAGAATAAACTCTAAAAAATATATAAGATCTAAATAATAAGTTCATATAAATATAAAAAAATTATAAAATTTTAATCATATTTATCAAATCAAATAAATTTATTTTTATTTATAAAATTAAAATATTATTTAATATAAAAAATAACTAACTAACTAACTAAGAATTCCATCGCTCAAATTTCATATCCAATCTGATCGAAACTAAATATTCTATAAATTTTAAAAAAAAAAAAAAAAGATTGTGAGATTTACAGTCCAGTAAAAATTTTTCATACTCACATCAGCATAAGTTTAAAACATCTTTTAAAAATATATATGTAACTGATAAAAAAATAATCATATTCATACATCATCAATACGATAATTGAATAATTTTATCATATACGATTCTATTAAACACAACATATATCATAAATCAATAATTCTAATCAAAATTAATTCAATGAAATTTCTTAACATTTACTGATTAACATAATTCTGAATATTATCACTCCGATACTAGACTAGACCTACTCACACTCCAGCTTGTGATAGGCCATCATGTTTTTGCTCATGGCCGATAACCATATCTCAACTCATGGCTGACATCATAATAGCATATTTCATATGTGTTGGCTAGTCTAGATATTCATAAATTAAATACAGTTCATCATCTTGATTTGACTTCAACACTAAATCTAATCACAACTATACTCCAGTCCGTGGCAGGCCAAAACATATGCCACGTTTCACATATGGTCGATTAGTCCACATGCTTCTCTTTTTCATGCTTTTAAATTTAGCTTTCCGGCATTAGATTAATTACAACCATACTCCAGGCCGTGGCAGACCAAACACATGCTGCACCCTAGCTTGAGGCTGACCTAGCATACATAATATTTCTTGCATGATCAAACAGTCCAAACACCACTCATGCTCCATCCATATTATTAAAATTATAATCTAATTTTTAGCATTAGATTAGTCACAATCATGCTCTAGCCTATGGTAGGCCAAGCCGCACTCTAGTCCAAGACTGACTCGGCATATACACTATACATGATTGGCTAACCTAAATGCCGCTCACCCCATAAACTATATTAAATCATGTTCTCCTTAAAAATTATTAAGCATTAATTAATTATAATTTAAGCAACAACAGTTCAACAATGTATAATATTCATGCCGATAAATATAGAATATACATCAATCATAAAATAATTTTCATAAATATGTAGGTGATCATGTTAAAGAACCCTTACCTCTACCGATGATTAGAGGTGGGCACCGGATGGGGTTTGGTGGCCCGCGGCCCAGGCCCGGCATGGTCTGCGTGCCATGGCACGGCCCATTTGGCATGCTATAGCCTCTTTAAAATTTTTATTTTAAAAAATATTTTTTATAAAATAAATTAAATTAGTAGATAAATAAAAAAAATATAAAATATTAATTTTTTTTATAAAAATAAAAATGATCTTGTAATGGTGAAGGATTTGGCATGGATCCCTACCAGTTTATTAATATAAATCAAAATTATACAAAAGATGGAGAGGGACTAGGCCTAACCTCCAGAATACAAAGAGAGAGAATTGATAAGAAAATAGACATGGCTCACATCAATAAATAAAAAATAAAAATATATAATTTTTAAATATTAAGAATTAAAAATAAATCTTACTAATTATCTGTTATATTTGTGTCGTCCTCATCATCAGATCCAGTATCATGTCCTTCTTTATCCTGAAGTCTCGCCTTCGCATCTAGCTAATCTTTGAAGTAGAGCAGCATCTCAACTGTCTCGTCCATTATCCTGCTTCTCTTTTCATCCAAAACGTGCCGACCTGCACTGAAAGCTGATTTCAATGCTATTGTGGATATCGGTATAGCTAAAATATCACGTGTAATTACAGACATAATAGGGTATTGATCTTTTATATTTTTCCACCAGATCAATACATCAAAATTTTCTATTTGATTTTCATCTAATGCAGAAGATATATCATTTCGTAAATAAAATTTTAATTCATTACTTAAAGATAAAGAAGATGCATGTGAATGCTTCCTATATGCAAGAAATGAAAAAACAGATGATGAACGAAAGGTACTAAAAGTTGATTGTGAAGATGATGTGGACTATCTAGATCTACGAAGCTTTTCATCATATAATACAAAAATATCATAAAGTAGCTAAGTTACCTCAGCTTTAGATTCTTCAGAATCATGATTCATATATCTACCAATTTCATCAAGTAAAATATGTACGCCACTTAATTTGATCCATGGATCAAATATGGCAGCTAAGTTATGCATGAAATATACCATATTCCAATACTGATTTTATTTTCTTTTTATTTTATAAATAATAGATATTAAAATATCATTAAATCTATACTGTGCAAATTGACCATAAATTATATATGCTTGTTGTAAAAATGCACAAGAGGTTGAAAAATAAACACCAGAAAGAGTATTTATAACATTATAAAAATTAACCAAAAAATCTTCTAAATTTTTTTTTTCCAATTATTTTCAGTCAAAATAAATTCTAATCCATGATTATTTATATATGCATTTAATAAATTTTTATATGGATATGCATCATGAATCATCATATATGTAGAGTTTCAACGGATAACTACATCAAGTTTAAATTTTTTAAAATATTTATCGTGGTCTAAATATAATTATTTAAATTCTTATAATCATGCACTTGAAGCATAAATAAAAGATACTATATTATTAATTTTTATAATTATATCTTGAACCATGTCCATTGCAGCTTGAACAGAAAGATTCAAAATATAACATGCACATCTAATATGAAATAATTTTTCATTAACAATAGGATGAAAAGAGTCTTTCAATAATTGGATAGCTACATTATTATTAGATGTATTATCAAATATAACAGACATAATTTTATTACTAATGCCATATGCAGCTGTAGTTTAATAAATAATATTAAAAATTTATTAGTTAGAATGAGGATAATCAAAAGAATGAAAAGCAAGAATACGCTTATTTAATTATCAATCATTATCTATGTAATGAGCAGTAACAAAAATAAAACACATACTACCTACATATATAGTCCATATATCAGAAGTTAATGATATTTTTGCATTTAAAGCAGAAAGAGTATCAATTAAATCATGCTTCATTGCTAAATAATTTGTCATAGCTACTCTTCTAAATGTACGTCTACTGGTTCTTCTATAAGCGGGTTATAAAGCTAATTGAACATATTCTTTAAAATTGAAAGATTCACATAAGCTAAAGGATAATTCATCTCAACTATCCATTTTATAAGTGTCTTTCTTTGATTTTCATGATTATAGGCAAAAGTTCCAACAAGAGCATCCTCTTGTGTATTAAGAGTGCTTTGAAGACGAGAATCACTTATCCTATGAGACTCTTGATGTCTCTTCAAATGGTCAGTTCCTCCAGTACTGGCACAACTATATAATTTGGTAAATTTTTTACATTTTGCCTTATAGACTCTATCTATCAAAATTTTATTAAAATCATTCCACACAATGCTAGTTCTCTTACGGAAAGAGGATCCAGCTTCTCCAGAAGGAGCTTTAGAGAAAGCAGAAAGAGTTTTTTCCTCCTCCAAAATAGGAAGAGAAATACCGATATGCCCAGCAGCATCGGCTATACTCTCAACATCAAAACTTACCATCCAAACTAAGTAAATATAAAAAAAATAAAAACTAACCAGTAACCAGCAAAAAAAAATTAAATTATAGAGCTAAAGAGGAAGAAGAGGTGCAGTTAAGACTAAAGAATTGAAAAGCCAAAGGAGGAGGATCGGGCCATCAGAGGTCGGAGAGCTGGAGAGCCAGATTTATGAAGCTACCCTTGAACTACGATCTCCAAAAGAGAGATGCTTCCTCCTCTTATATGACTCTTGAATTACTAAACTATAATTGTTATGTACTAAATAATTTAATGAAAGAGAGAAAAATTGCTAGAAGAGAAAATAAATAGAAGTAGGAAGATTAAAGAGAGAGAATTGATTTGATGAATTGATGTGGTGAGAATGAAAGAGGAAAGCTTTATTTATAGAAGTTTCAAATTTTTATTTTTCTAAAATACCTCTCAATCTAGCCATTTTTTGGTTGTTGAAGGGATTAAAATGGTAAAAATAAGAAAACTAGCCATTTTAATTCTTATAAAATTAAAAAAAATCAGATTTTAGCCGTTATGGGCCAGCCTGGCCCATTTCAAGCCGTTACGGGCCAGACCAGGTATGGCCCATTTAGGACTGTTATGGGTCGTGCCAGGTACGGCCCATTTCATACCATGGCGGGCCATGCCTAGCACGACCCTTAAGGCTAGAAAAAAGGGCCTGATGGGCCAACAGGCCGTGCCAGACCCAGTCTGCCAATTTTTGGGCCTAGGGCCATGCCAGACGGGGGTTTTATGCTTGTCGTGTCATGTCAGCATGGTCTGTTTATGGGATGGATCGTGCTTGGCATGGCCCGCTACAGTACCAAGCTCGTTAGGCCTGGGCTAGGTTGGGCCAGGCACGGTCCGATGCCCATCTATCGATGATTAACTCAGCATAGAAATCGATGATCCTCTAAATCTACGAACTCAAAAGCAAGGTATTCTGCTTGACATATTATACAGGCAATCATACCTTTACATGATCAAGATCAAATATAAAAATCATATGTGGAGAAATTATGAATAAATAATCCTAATTCATAAACTCAGGACTCCTCCTAGGGTCAAGCAAGATCTAAGTTTGTCTAAGTACTTAGATCCTCCACTAGGCCATAAGACTCATAGAGAGAAAATTTCTGAAAAGAGAGGAAAAGTCTAGAGAGAGAAAATCTAGAGAGAGAAAGTAGAAAGAAAAATTTTTAGAGAAAGAAAGTAGATAAAGTAACTCATAGAGAGAAGAGTAGAGAAAAAGAAGAGAGAGAAATCTTTCACTTTTCTTTTTTTTCTTCTCATTTTTTTCCTTTGAAAGAAAATAGGGACAACCGACGCCCCCTCCTAGAATTGATCCAACCCATGGTTACGACCACTTGACAGCAGCAGCAACCATCCACGCCTTGGCACCGGTAGGCCTCAAGGATGCCACCTCGGTCTCTCGTGCACAATAGCCGACCACGACGATCGATTAGAAAGGAAGAAAGAAGAACAGGGGATGGCCCTGTTCCTTCTCAAGTCTGACACCTCATCGGCCAAAATCAAATAACGGTGATCCCTCTATTGATGGAAAGAAGGAAAAATGATGGACATCAGCCTTACCTTGGCTCCAGTGAGACTAAACGATCGATTTGTCAGAAAGAAATTCCCAAAGACCTCCACAGAAAAATCAAAGAAAAAACTCCTTTTCTCACCGACAATGGAAGAAATCTTAGGTGAGATGGCTTAGAGGGGGAAGGGTCATTTTATAGCCTGTGGATCCTAGGGTTTAACTTCCCTAGGATTCTTTCTCCTAGCCAAAAATAGAGAAGAGAGGAAAGACTCCCATTAGGAGTCTTTTGTCCCCTGCCTCACGCGCACAGCATGTGAGGTTTTTTTTTATTATTTTATTTTTTTTTGCTTTGAGATTCATGATAGGGTTTTTGGATTTAACTTTTTTTTTATTTGGGTTATTATACTTTTTCTCTCTATTTGATACGAAGGATGGATTGAAGGAAGAATGGAGGGAAGAGGATTGATGGATGAGAGAAAGAATTGAAGAAAGGATGGATGGATGGAGGAGATTTCTCATCCATCCTTTTATATGTTTGATGAAATATGAAAGGATGGATAGAAACTATTTTCTCCTCTATTTGGTATAAGAGGAATGAAAGAAAGGATGGATGATATTTATATAACATTTTTACTAGACTATCCTTTGATAAAAATATTACTATTATCAATTTATAATACTATTTATACTAAGTAAATAATATATAAACCTATAATCATTATAATCTATAATTATATAAATATTATATAAATATTTAATTTTAATTTAATAAATAATTTTATAAATGAAGTATTAATGAATTGATGATATCTTATTTATATAAAAAAAATTAGTTAATTTATAATTTAATTTAAATAATTAATTAATATTAAAAATAATTAAAAATAGTAAATAAAAATAAAGAAGTAGAATATAATTTTAATTATTTAATTATAATTATCAAAATTATGTACTAAAATTAAAATAATTATTAATAAAATTTAATAGTATATGATTAATAGTATGTATAAATATATATATATATATATAATATGAATGAAAAAGTGATGAAATATTATAGCTTTGTCAAAAAAAAATAATGAGAGATAATTTTATCAATGCAAAAATTCATCCATCAATGTTTCATTCATCCTTTCTTGTATCCTCCTAATTTGAGAGGATGTAAATTAGTGGATCGGAATGGATGGACAATTCTTATTTTTCATCCATCTTCTTTGTAATTTTTTGAATCAAATAGTGGATGGAAGCCATCCATCCTTCCTCTCATGATTCCAACCAAATATAGGATTTATGTATATTTTGGGACCATTTTACACTTCATGCCATCACCAAGCATGCATATGGATACGAACAAATATGAGCATTGATGAGGAGGACCATTGGAAGTATGGGCTTCTTTTAAAATATAGAACACTATCGAGAATTGAGTTCTTGATAATTTTTAGTATAACTTTATATCTCCTTCTTTTTCTATTATCATTAAAAGTGATACATATTTGATAAATATTATTAAAACTACCTTCCTTTCTACTCCTCTTTTTATCTTCTTCTCTATCATGTCAACACTCTCATTATTGATATTAATTATCTCGATAGTCATCCCGTATTAGGAGGGCAATAAAAGTAAATAGCTAAGACGACACCGGGCAAATTAAATACCGAGACTTCATGAGACTAGCAAGCCCTGAAGCCAAATCCTTTATTTCCATAAAAATGTAAAACTCCATCCCCCTCCCTATGTCTCCAATAATAAAAATAATTTATTGTTATATGATTTCTCCTTTTGGAGCAATTTTGTAGTTAGTGGAAGTGACCAATGCTATTTTGCCCTCTTGTAGCCTTACAATAGACCCCCTTCAAAGATGATGATGATGCTCGTTGCAATATTGGTGCTAGAGGCTGTGCCACCATCCCCACCATTACTGTTGGTGAAGAAGGGCCTTATAGGAGGCCACCGGAGTTGAGAACAAGCACAAATCGTGAGTGACGATCATAAAGTAGAACAAGATGGTGATACATTGATAATATTGGATCTTGTTTATTAATTATGACATGCTAGACAACTTAGCCGCCTTTGCATACCATTGGTAGATAGAGATCTTTGTCCTTGGTATTAGTAATATCTTTCCTAACTTCACCATTCACCACCTCCGACCATCCCACCCAACCCAACCTCAAGTTTGGATTCTCTATGGTGTATGTTTTGCACAACAGAGAGTTGTGCAAGCTTGGTGGTTGCCATGTTGCTTATCTTGAAAATGGAAGGCTCTTGCATAATCTGTCAAACCCATGCATTTTGTACTGAATGCAATACTTTCATTGACAGCCCTCCATTTTTGAGATGAAGATATGGCAACTATCCTCTTCCTCTCTAATACTAATGGTTCATTTGTCAAGGCAGCAATAGAGGATAGGAAGGCTATTGCTACCAAATTAAGGGAGGATGTGACCATTGAGACCACGATCATTGTCATCCTTCAATGCCGTTGCCTTGAGGGCATAACTTTGAAGTGAGATGGAGCAAAGGGTGGGGCTGATATGGGGCAAGCGGGTCAGCGTGGGCTTTCTCGAAGGGACAAAGGTTTAAGTTTTGCCTCTTCCACTAATGAATGAAGTCCATCACTTCTCTTGATAATCTCCTCACTATTGCATATGCCAATGTTCATCCTTCCTATGTGATGCTTCCCTCATTACTCATCCCGTAAATATTGACATTTTATTGTGTTGATACATGTGCTTGGTGATGAAGGATAACTGGTGGAGGACAAAACAATTTCAAGATGTAAAAATACAAGCGACATTTCTAGACATCACTGTTGAGTATTTTGATAGTGGATCCTTACCACTTTATTATGATAGATAGTGGATGCCCAATTATATATGATAAGAAATGCTTGAAAGAAAAGAGAAATTATTAACAATATCACAACTTTATATTCATTTAATATCTAACTCCTATACTACACATTAAGAAAACCACTTCTATTTATACTACTCACAAATATACCAATTAATATCTCACACACTTTTCTAAGAGACACATACATATTCCTAAACTTCTAATACATACATCCACACTTTTCTGGATATAAATTCATATGCTCATTAATATATCTCTTGTACCTAGACATGCATGCATAATTTTACTCACATAGTTCAACGTATTTTATCATATATAATACTAAATTCATGTTTATCTTTCAACACCCCCTCTTAAATATGAATTTTGTTTAACTTTTCTTCTTTATCTTCTCATAATTGGTCTATATCCTGAAGTAAAATCTCTGACAACTGAAACATATACGTCTTTGGGATGGATATTTTTGCTTCCTATCATAATTGCTATGGAATCCCTCTCCACTATTGTCCAATGTTGCCAACTTCTCTTCTAATGTATCGCATTTTTCTATCACTTTCTTGTAAATTTCAATCAGTTCTAGTTCTTGATGGTCATATTCTAAATCCCATAGTTCTTTGTAGTCACGTTTCTTACTACAAAGACATAAATATTTCTGAGATGCCTGATTGCTTTAATATTGCTTCTTGCTCCACTCTTTTTTTGTACTAGCTTTACCTCCATAAATCACATGTTTCTCGTATCCATCATCAAGATTAGGATAAGCCACAAAAGTAGATCATGGTCTAATCCATATTTTTCATATAAAAATGAGACTGACGATAAATTTAATTTCTCAAGCAAATCTATGTGTACCGTTTTAAATGAAATCATCATAATAGTTGATATTACTTCATCAAGTACATTGTTCTCCATTGTACATTACCAAAACTCATAATTTACTTGGCAGTTGCATTTCTTCAAAGATTTTTTTGTTTCTTCCACACGAAAGACTTTTGTCTTCTTCACTCATAGAGTCATCACTCTTTTCGACTTGCATTGTTTCAACGGGTATCTATTTCTTATCTTGAATCCGGAGTATCACATAATTTGCAAACTACACACTCAACAGATCCTCTAGCCTGAAGTTTTTTGCTTCAATTATGGAAAATATTCTTCCATCTTCACACCTCTTCGGATTGCATCTTGCTTTGGCTGTTGCCTTAGAACCATGCCGGCTCCAATACCAATTTGTTAAGTATTTTAGTAGTAGGTCCTCATTTATATATGATAAAAAAATGCTTGAGAGAGAACAAGAATTATTAACAATATCACAACTTTATATTCATTTCATATCCAACTCTTACTACACACTAAGAAAACCAGTTCAATTTATACTATTCACAAATATATTAATTAATATCTCACATAATTTCCTAAAAGACATATACATATATATTTCTAAACTTCTAATACATGCATTCACACTTTCTTAGACATAAATTCATATACTATTCTTTAATACATCTCTTGTACCTAGACATGCATGCATAATCCCACTCACATAGTTCAATGTATTTTATCATAACACTAAATTTATGTTTATCTTCCAACGCATCCTTTGCATGCAATTTCTTGGTGACCAATAGCAAGTAATATATTGGGTAACGATTACATGGCTCCATTGCAATGGTAAGATCCTATTATAGAACTGAATCACTGCTAGTCTAGTGATGATTGATCCTCTAGCTGATGACTGAAGAGTGGCGTAACCGACTATATTATGGCCCTGCATAAATAAAGAAGCATTAGAAGTGGTCATTTTGTGGAACAAATATAGGTATTTTTGATGATTTTTTTTTGTAATTAAACCATCTAGTATTGGGGAACATGAAATTTTGTTTGCACCAAAATAATAATCACCTTATAACATAGCCAGGTATAATATTAAAGTATGGATTATAATGTAAAGCATTTCTCATGAATTACACCACACTCAAGCATAACTTGCCAAAGTGCCTTATAAGGGCGTTGGCATGAGTTCTAGTTATTTGTTGATGGTATGATTTTGTTATGCACACACATTAACATTCAAACGTACATATGTCTATGTTATAATATTACTTCTCTCTTGAACGCTAACAATGATCTTTAAAGAGGTCGTTTTTTAAAAATAGTGGGCATAAAAGATAAGGAAGTACATTGCATATTGTCTCATTTGCAGCAAGGAATGCATAATTGGATCTAATCCATGTTGTCATGATGAAGTTTAAATAAGTGTTGAATGGAGCATTTCTCAAAGATAAAAATGAGAAAAAAATAATGTTAAGAAAATATATATATATATAAAAAAAAAAAAAAAAAAATCAAACTAGCATTATATTCCTATTCTGAAAATGAAACAAGTCTACCGAACAAATGAAAAATTAATAACGAGCCCTTGTTGAATCACAACCTTCTAGCTAGTTCTATTGCTGTCAGTCCCTTTATCCCAACCCTTACTGCTGACTGCTTTCTGCATCATTAGACTAGTCTTACGATTTCACCTCTTGTCTATCTTGGCCGGATGCATGGAATATCGACTGTATGATTATACCCAGTAACACAACTCATATAATGGCAAGTGTGAACCCTTCCTGTGAATCGCAAGAACTTTAATAATCCTCATAATTTTGGTCGTATTTGGATAACAGAAAGTAAAATACCAAATGTTTAAATAAAAAGAGTTAATGCTTATATATATATGTGTGCGTGTGTGTGTGTGTGGATGGTTCGAACATATCATTTCAGTTCAAACATCTTGTTTTAAAAGAATCTAAGGACTACATGGTGCATATGCCCTTTCTTTAAAGCAGACGCTTCTTTATCCGATTAGGATGTTGGAAGAAGCTTCAGCAGTCTTGCACCTATACATCTATATTTTGGAACGCAAATCATATCATGAAGCAAAATGATCAAAACTCTAAATTCTCAAACAGAATTATGCATCATTGTTGCATTTAAAAAGTGGAAAATAAAATCTTAGGTGGCCATGATAAACAATACACGATCCCATGGATCATCATGCTAATTCCCAAAATACAGGTCTAAAACAACATCCTCTCTCAAAGAAACAGTTCTGAATTCATCAAATTATATATATATATATATATATATAAAGAGAAAGAGATAGACTGAGCATCGTTCGATCAAATTCTAATCCATATTCGATCGGATCTCCGACCGTTCGACGTCTGAAAAGACATGCCTGCCAAAAAAAAAGGCACACACCTACATCTGAAAAAAAAAATAGAAAAAAAAGCAGACCTAGAGGCCTGCTAAAAAAAAAAAAACTCATAAAATGGCTTGCTGAAAAAAAAATCTGTAAAAAAAAAAAAAAGCCTACGCTTGGAAAAAAAAAAAAAGGAGGAAAGACACCTTTTTTTTTTTTTCTTTTCTTTTTTCTTTTTTTTTCTAGTAGGTGTTTTTTGTTTTATAGATTTTTTTTCAGTAGGCCTGTAGGCCTTTTTTTTTTTTTTTTGATTTTTTTTGGATGCAGGGGGTGCCTATTTTTTCAGAAGACGCGTCTTTTTATATACATATTTTTGGAAATGCATGTTGATCAAATAATTGAAGATTCGACTGAATATAAACTAAAATTCGATCGAATGGAATCCAATCTCTCTCTCTCTCTCTTTCTCTCTCTCTCTCTCTCTCTCTCTATATATATATATATATATATATATATATATATATATAAAAGACTCACTAGAATTCTTCAGGTACTTGCTAGTTGTATGTATCCACCAACACCATCCATAGAAGCAAATTATCCAATCCGGCCACTGCCACCACCTCCACCTTGATCATCTTATCATGGTGGAATGCATCATCTGTCGTCAAACATCATCCTCTAGCAGATCAAAATAAAAGACATGGACATGCTAGTAGGGCTACTGCAATGATGATGCACGTCGAGTAGTGGTGGATGCATGTAACTAAATATGAGGTCAATTGACCTCATGAATAAATATAAATATAAATATATATATATATATATATATATATATATATATATATATATATATATATATATATATATATATATATATATATATATATATATATACTATAGTACAAAAAGTTAAAATTGATTCCATTAATTTTATGAATTGATTCCATATCTTGTATAAAATTTTAAAAAAATAAAGGATAAAAAAAGATCATTTAGAAAGAGTAATTATAACATATATTTTCTCTTGATTATCCATATGTTCTATCTCTCTCTCTTCATCTGTCACACCACTTTGATCTTTCTCTTTCTCTCTCTCCTTCTTTCTCTTTTTTTATTAGTTATTTCTTTATTTATCTTTTAATACCCCATCCCAACTCTATCTGTCCATCTCTTATATTTAATCTTTACATCAATTCATTTTTTGCATCCTAAAAAGGGCATATCAAAAGATGAAAGAGTAATTATAGCATATGTTCTCTCTCTTTAATAACTTACATATTCTATCTCTCTCTCCCTCTCTCATGCTACTTTGATCTCTATTGATCCCTCCCTTCCATTCTTTCTTTTTTTTTATTTATTATTTTTCTATTTTTCTTTTAATGCCCTGCTAAATCTCATGGTCTCCATTCATCTACCCCTTATATTTAAACCCCATATCAATTTATTTTTTTATATTCTAATCAATTCAAATATAATAAAAGATTATATATTCTTTTTGTCTCTCTTCTTGGTCTGAATTAGATATTATCAAATATATATGATTAAAATAATTTTTGATTAGCTATTATAATTTTAATATTTAATAATATCTAGGATCTTGCTATAATATTTTTTATAGTATTTTATTATAAAAAATATTTAAAATATTATGTATTATCTTTTTTATATATTTTATTTTTTAAAAAAATATTTTATTATTTTTTTTCTTCCTTCATGGCTCATGTGCTTCTTT
This sequence comes from Cocos nucifera, assembly GCA_006176705.1. Classification (NCBI taxonomy): domain Eukaryota; kingdom Viridiplantae; phylum Streptophyta; class Magnoliopsida; order Arecales; family Arecaceae; genus Cocos; species Cocos nucifera. The sequence continues at coordinate 3,126,850 of QRFJ01000030.1, forward strand.
TATTATATTGATCCCGTAAAATAAAATTTATTGGTCCACCGCTGACGTCGCGTAAGGTGTTCTGAGGAAAATCTGAAAGAAGTGCAGGAGACAATATGCCCAGCCATCCTAAGATCCTGAAGGCTTCGAGCCTGAGGACAAGGGACTCTCCTTGTTCTTGACATTTAGAAAGAGTGGTAGGCAGATAGATCTAGTTGCACAGGTAGAACATGATCAGCTCACAATTGGTGCAACAGGGATCCGCCATTTGACCACGTAGTAGAAGAAAAGGGTAGGGATATGCATCAAAGCGGTGAGCAAAATGGTAAAGCAATATTCATACGAGAGATGGGGGGGAGAGAGAGGAGGAGGAGGAGGAGGAATCATGTAATAATTAGATGAGGAGACTTAAGGAGAGAGAGAGAGAGAGGAGAAATTATACCAAATATTATATGCACCAATATAACCGTACATTATTAATATCAATCATCCACCGTATCTTTTATGTGGGCCAAACCCACGGGAAGGAACATGATGATTAGTCTGATGCAATGTACGGTGTAGAATGTAATTTCTTCGGAGAGGACAAGCATTAATTGATAGCATTGTTTTTATTTTAGAAATGAATTAATAGTATAATTAATTTACTTCATTAATTGGAGATAATTAAGGAAAATTTAGGTTATGATAGCTATCCAGAAGGTGGGAATCTACAAATATTGTTTAGGCCATTAATAGCATATTTAATTTACTGCATTGGAGATAAGAAGAATTACAGTGTGATAGCTGTACAGATATTTTTTGGGTTTTAATATATAAAAGTATAAAAAAGGGGTTGATAAACATCAAATTTAATAAAGATTTGATTTCAATGCTAGATTGTAACTTCAAAGTTAATAGTAAGTGTCATATGTCATAAAATAATGAAATCTTTTGATGGAGACTTCACAAATTATTTGCTATCAAAGAATTGTAGGTGCTAGTTGATTTTCAAATATACCATGGTTAAATGTAGATGGTAGATTTTGTTAGGTTATTACACTTCAGTTGCAAATTTTTCATCTACTTATGAGCTACGGATAGCAAATTTATTCTATTTGTTCCTTGACATGTAGGTTCATATATGAAGATTTCATGTTATCATTTTTTGTTGTTTACATTTCTTTTTTTATTTTAAAAACTATGGAGCGCAAAGCATGAAAAAAGAAAAGAAAAAAAGTTTAATCCTTTGATTTCACATTACTTTTTCATATATTACAGGTATAAGATCCAATGCTGACGTCTCAAAATGCATTCCTACTGTAGTTATAGTTCTTATGTAAAATTGACCAATATTCACCGTATCTAGTCAAGTAAGGATTCCTGGTGTAAATGCCAGACGATGGCAGATTAAATAACAAAATAGTTAACTTTTCCAAAAAAAGACTTGATGAGTTCACCACTTATCCCCATTAAAATTGTGCCGAGATTCGCAAATACCAATCTCGGCTCTAGGCATTCATTATCTATCTTTTGGTGCAACGAAACTTGTTGTATGGTAACTGTGGATTGAGTGATGTAATAAAGAATAATATAAAAAATTGATCTGATGGATGACTGATTTATTCCTCATTAATTTTATTGCAACGTACGTTTTTTTTTTTTTTTTTACCCATCTTAAAATTTACAGAACTCTTATATTTCATAACATAAGGCTCGTTGGATATATCTAAACTCGAGCTCTTAAAGGACTTTTATAGCTACACGTGGTAGACCCTCGTGACACTTGTGTTTCAAGAGCAAAACCTTGTTTTGCTGATAGGCTAATAGCTTTTACTTCTGTTATAACTAGGAGATTTTTGGTTAATTACATTCATATCACACCCTCTTAAGTTTCATGTACACCCTTTAAGCCTTCAGCAACGGTGTAAATTCTAAAGAAATAGTTTGCTTCATATTATGAATTTGTTAATATCTACACAAAACAATGCTAAAGAAATTCATTATTTGTTCCAACACATGGCATCATTTTTTTTTCCTCTTTTAATTAAATAATAAGTTGATATCGAAGTTGCAAAAATTAAAAGAAATCAGTTATATAAATATTTTCTTTAAAAATCAATAAATACATAAAAGACTCGTCTAGTGCATGTGGCATTTACCAAGTGATGTGGAAAGGGTCAATTACCTGCATCCTTATCTTTATGCATAGAGAAGTTATTTTTATATGTCAAATCTATGAACTTCAGATCATAATGGAGTAATTTTATATTATTATAATATTAATTAGGTTAATCATCTTAAAATAAACAAATCATATGAAAGAAACAAATTGAAAATTGATGGTTTAAGGAGGTATTCTTACACACGAAAACAGCCTTCCAACATTTTTATTTTTCAATTGCGATGGATAATATAAACAGGCGGAAAAGATAGACAACACAATTTCCTGTACACATTTTCCCTGACATCATGTCTTATTTCCTTTCTTTTTGATGATGGTAATGCTAACAACATGTCTTCCTGCCACCGAATTTTTCCAAACAGTCGCATTCTAATCAAACTGGTGTCGGCAAATAGGGCACGTCCCACTTCTCTCGAGCCAAACAGTAATGCACGATGGATGGAAGACATGGCCACAAGGCAGCCGCCCTGCCGGGGTTCCTACCGCCATGTTCTCGAGGCATATCACACATGCCACCGGATCTCCACCCATGAGCTCATCGACAGTCAGATGGTTTGCGATAGCTTCAGGGGATAATCCCCCAACAATCTCTCCCGCCTCCAAATCCACTGGCTCGACAACGTCAATCCCCGCCATTATTTCGATCTCGACCACCCCAAATGGAGCATCCTCCTCGACATTTGCCATAGCAGCATCCACCCCGGCATCCCCCAAGCCCATCGCAGCAGCAGCATCCATTCCGGCATTTCCAGCCTCCACATCGGCCTCATCCTCGGCAGAGGAGTCGTCGACGTAATCATCATCGAACAACATGTCGACGGAGATGTACAGATGGAAGGCTATGCTTACCGCCCGATGCCCCCTGGAAGCTGCTATCCTGGCAGCATCTTGGGCTTCAGCGAAGATGGCGTTGATGAAGTGGTCCTGAAGAGATACGGGGAGGTAGGGGGTGGAGCGAATGTGAGCGGAGATGGCCTGGGCAGCCGCCGTTTGCTCGAAGGATGCAAGGACTTGGAGGCCCTCAAGCCATGTCTCATGGACTGGCGAGGTGAGGTCCACGACGTTCTCCATCTCCGGGGGGGCGCCGATCAGGATGCACTTGTTGTTCTGCTGGAACGTGATCTCCGCACGGTCGATGCGTTGCGGATCCGTCGAGGTTGGAGTGGAGTGCATGATGACATCCAGGTGGCCGCTACCCTCACCCCATGAAGAGTAGTAAGATCTTGGGAGTGGTGGAGCATCCATGGTACAATATAGATCAGGAAAATGATCAAATAACGCGCGCAAAAACGATGATGAAAAAGAAACTTAAATTAATCAATGATCAGTCCCTATATATATCGGAATCTGTTGATCCACCAAGAACAATTTCTTCTTCTGCTTCTTCTTCTTTTTTTAAATTTCTGATCCCCCTACAAAAATACACGCTCGGTATGGTGATGGATGGAGGAAGGATCAGAAATTAAAAAAAACTGGTAATCCACCACCTTTCTTTGTCGCACTTGTGTTCGCGAAGGAACCGCATGTTAAAAAAATCAAAAAAGGGGAAAAAAAAAAAAGTTACTCAAATGGAGTCCATTGCTGGCTTGGATAACAACGAGGAACGGGGAAAGGGGGAGAGGAAGCTTCGATTGATGTGAGATGGGGGACGAAGGAGGTTTTGGTTCGTGGAGGGCTAACCCTCGGGGCCTTTTTATAGCATTGAGCTAGGGAGCACATTGATAATGCATTTACTTCGATACCTGGTATTTTGAACGTTAGATAAATAGCGGGAGCAACAAATATTAATGAGAGATATCGTTGAGATTATTGGATACAAGAAGATAGGATCGAAATGACCTCCTAAATTATATTCATAGTTATAAGTTCCGGAAATTGGGATTTGGCAACTCGCTGTTGCCGTGAAATTTATCAGTATAGATATGGTTGATTTCAGTTAAATGCAGTGGGCTAGCCAAGGTTGATTCTAGAAATCTGTAATCTATTCGGATGGTCTAGAGACATTCCAGATAATACAAAATATTTATAAATTTTTCATCCTCTTGTGGGCTGTGAATAACAACTTTAATTTGGATGTCGACGTCATGCAGACGTTGGTCGGCATGTTGTGATAGTTTTTTTTTTATTTGATATTTATGTTTATAACCTACAAAGTGACGAGTAGTTGCAAAAAAAAAAAAAGAAAAAAGAAAACAGAAAAAAGTTGAGCAAATTAAACATCGTACAAATACTTTGAACGTGCATCGTTTAGTTTCCGGTTTTTTCTGAATTTTAAGAAAAAAATGACAGCAATCCATCAATTTATTTCATGAGGTAATGAAAGAGTGAAATTTATTGAGCTAGTAAAATCTTTGATAGTTAGGCCAAGTGATCTCGGAATGAATTCCATCTCCACTTGGGTTTCGGGATAGGAGTTTATGGGGAAAGCTATCCCCTCGTCGTATAATTAAACATCGTACAGATGCTTCGAATGTGCTTTATTTAATTTTCTCTTTTCTCCTGTATTTTGAGAAAAAAATGACAGCAATCCATCAATATTTTTTTATGAGGTAATGAAAGAGTGGAACTTATTGAGCTAGTAAAGTCTTTGATAGTTAAACCAAGTGATCTCGGAATGGATTCCATCACCACTTGGGTTTAGGCACAGGAATTTATGGGGAAAGCTACCTCAGCTTATAGCTCATTGTCTGTGCACCTTTCTATTTATTTTTTTTAAAAAAGAAACGAGTACAATAAAGGATCACGTATCTAATAAACTCTTAGCATGGATCCAAGAAAGTCTTTGTAGGAAGTAATCCAATGCATGCTCCAATACTGATTCTCGGTAATTTCTACCAATCTTTTGCCTAAAGATCCTCCTATTGCTCTTTTCGTAGACAAAACACCATGCTGCCTTGACAAACAAATGACGGCCCTTCTTCTTCTCCATTTTGACCACACAAACCAATTAACCTGGTCATTCAAAAATATGTAACCTATTTTTGTAGTGTTGAATAACTTGTCTAGCAAAGGTTCACTGAAGCAACTTTAAGTACATGGCACACATTGGGTATTGATAGTTGTTTTTTCTACACATTTCATATTCTCTTGTTTATATATGGATCACTTTCTTCTGATATAGCGAGTGCCTCATCTCACCTTGGCATAAAGCAACCCAAAAAGTCTTAAAGTACAAAATGTTCTAAAGTTGAATAGGTGCTGTAGACAAATTCTTCTATAATATGTCCATTGTGTGACTGGCCATATGAGAGAAATCCAGTCTGTAAGACCAGTTGCCATTCTAAAAATATAAGTCACCATGAACTCGGCAAGTTTTCAACCATCCTCCAAATATCCATCAGAAGTGGGTGGGTACTAGTCGAACAATGATGCCTTCTCACCCAACCTATAACCATACTAGAGTCTCCCTCCAGAACTATGTGGTTGGTCTGGAGAACTACGGCAGCATATCAAATACCTGGCCCCCTATACCCCTCTTGATTTAGTAATCGTAAAGATGGAAAATTCTTCCCACCACAGAGCTCAGAGCTCTAATTACAAATCTATCTCCCCCCATCTGCATCTGCCTTCATCTCAAACACCACCATCAAAGCTAATCTTCGGATAATTGAGGGGTAGGTGCTCTCAAGTGAGGAAAAACATTTGAGAAAACGTAGAACCTGCTAAAGAAGAGTCCCAGCTATTTCAATAGCCATAGATCCCCGATTGACCACATTGCATATGATCTCTGAAGGTTTCATTAGTGCTTTCATGATGAAAATAAGTCTAGATAATAGATTTTTAACTTCAAAAGCACAATCATTCTGATTCAGCCAAATATGGTAAGTAATATAAGTACTTCGATTATTTTCCTTCCAAAGTAATTCTTGTAAATGCCACCCTTCAGAAGCCCTAGAATGTCGTCCATTGGGGAGGGGGATGTAATGATAGAGGAAGGTATATCTAACAACCACTATACCCTTGCTAGTTTCGGGAATTGGAAAAGCACATGGGGAACTGTCTCCTCCATCTCCGAACAGGTATCAAGAAATGGAGAAATTATTAGGTAGACTCATTCTACCATAGGCAAAGCCAAGGGATCCGGTGCCATAGAGTCACTCTTACACTAGCTTGGCATGTTTATTTTTGCCACATTAATTTTAGACAACACTATTAGCGACTATAAAATCATTATGAACTTGGGTTCTAAAGTAATCTTAGATTCGTTATATGCCGTTAAGCTTCGAAGATTTACTTCCATATGTACTAGATAGCCAAGAATTAAATGACAAAATGATATTGGAGGAATACTTTTTAAAAGTTGCATAATGAACATTGTTTGTCGTATATCATTCTCAGCTAGTTGGAGTAATTAAGCTCTAGATTGGTTTCATTGCTGCTACTCTATTTATAGGAATAGGGCTACTGAAGAAAGGGTGTTATGGCACAACAATAATATAGGCCTAGCTAAAATTAGTCTTTAAAAATCATAAAATTGCCTCTATATATTTATAGCAAAGAACAAACACCAAAAAGAAGAGCAATCACCTTTTATAGTAACAACAATATATTTTGACACTAAAAAGGCTTATAGCAGGAAAAAAAATTAAACGTTTTAGAAGCAATTTTTATTTTGTTTGGTACAAGAGGACGGTCATATCAGTTTAGTGCGAAAGCAATCCAAAGAGTCAAGATATATAAAATCCCGCAAAGCCAACGAGCAAACGTCACCCTACCTCTATACCCAGTTACCTAAGTACTTAACAATAAAAGCCGCCACCTAATCTACTGCAGTATTCGCCTCTCGGTAGACATGGCAGACTAGTGTAACTGTAACAACATGGTGAAAAGAGATTCAGACATCTCAGATAAGAGGATGACCCTCGAGCTGCCTGGCACTCCCTTAAATCTAAGAGATGATAGTAGAAGAATCATCCTTCAAAAAAAAATTTTTAGTGCAAAGCTGTTGCCTTATAAAAGTGACGCCTAACTAAGCAGCATGAAGCTCAGCAGTTGGGACCGAAGGCTCAAAGAGATGGGAACCACCAACCGCCAGCAGTCTTCCATCTGGGCCATGGATGATGAAACTAGCTCCATCCCTGCCATCCCTGATACTATCATCAAAGTTAATCTTAACAAACCCTAAGGGTGGGGACTCCCAGGAGATAGAGAGAATTCTATGGATCGCTACCGGAGCAGCTAGAGAGCTCCAGAGATCGAAGGTGTCAAGGGACGAAGTAGTAATATCAAATTGGTAGTACTCCGGAGCCAGACTGACAGCTCTCTCAAAAATCCAACATGTAGGAGTAACCTCATATATTATCAAAGACGAGGCTATTCTCAGACAACCAAATCTGATAAGCAATGTAAGCCATCCGTCCACTAACGATGGTCGTCCTGTCAGTCACACTCTAATGGATCAAGCTTAGGAAGGACACCAACCAAAGATCAGAACTCATCTCCCATAGGTAATGACTCGCCTATCTCCAAATGACTCTCGTCCTAGGGCAACGTAGGATAGCATACTCCACAGACTCATCCTCTCCTCCATAGGCTGAATACAAGGTCGGAAAAGTCCATGCCTCTCTCCTTGAGAAGTGTCCGAGCGGACAGCCGATTCCAGGCAAGTTTCTAAAAGAAGATCCTCACCCTCAGATGGACGGCTACTCTCTAAATTCAAGTAGCCTCGATCTTCCTGAAAGGCGTCAATCTATACAGATAGAAGAGGTCCCTTAAGAGGACCTTCAAACAACAAGAATGACTCCAGACCCTCACATCTTTAGAGGGATCCATAGTTTTTTTGCCGCTATAAGTATCCATTATTTTAAAGGCAATTATTTTTAGCCAAACTATATAAACATGGTTAGAGGTTGAAGGAGGGCATTGCTGGTGGAAGAGAATGATTGGAGGGATCACATTAATTTCACAGATCAAAATGCGATAAGATTGAGATGGCTGGGGGGCAAATTAATAGCTTGACTAATTGGGTGACAGTAACTGATTGATATTATTTTTGTTTTCAAACTACGTACCTACCTCAGCAACCATTAGATCTCAAACTGATGGCTGAGCATAACTTATGAACTTTTCTGGTAAGACATGTTATACGTTGTAAATTAATTATATACAAACTTGCATGTCTATAATGTATATAATTAAAAGCTATATACACTCTGGTGAAAAACAACAGTTTCATGTGTAAAGAATATTCTACTCTAAATCTCTAACTCTATTTAATTTTTTTACTGAAAATATTAAAAAACACTACACTTTACATGCATACATGACACGCACACACACACACATATAGTTCCTATTTCGGAATTTAATCTCTATTTAAATGATTCTAGCTGGATAAAAAACAGAAAAAATCGGATAGGCTCCATCAGCCTCCTCTCTCACTTCTACTAATTTAAAGAGAGTAAAGGAGGAGAAAATGCTGGTTCTTAAGGAAAGAAAAAAAACATATTGGATTCTAATTAAGAAAGGGAAAAACTAATACGCTCCATCTTGTCTTTCTAATGATGCCATGTATCTCTCCTCTCTCTCACTTTCACTAATTTATCAGGGAGGGAGGAACACCAAAATCTTGGCTCTTGAAATGGAGGAAGAAAAAAAAAACAATGGAATCTAATCCTTATCTGTTAGGGTGGTGATTTTCCAGCATCATTTCTTCCTCTCTATTATGAAGTAGAAAAAAATAGACGGCAATCCCACTACTCTCTCCTAGAATTTATATGATATAATTTAAAATCTTACATTTTTCTTGAATGTGCGTAACTTCTAGTATTAATATTATTTATGTCTAGCTTATTTGAGCCGCACACAGGAGAGCTTGGTGCAACATATTTGGCTTATTTTGTATTTCAAGCTGAAAATTTTGAGTCATAAGGGTAGACTATTGTTTGGATTTAGGTTAGATTGGCCCATGTTGGTTGATGACTTCAAGATAGCAATTTTAATAGTGGTTATTCTCTTTGCAATACTACTTACAATCTAACTTACCTCAAAATTAATTGGTATAAAGAGTTGTATGATCAAGTCAATTGTAGGTTAAATGGTTGTGCTGGTTGAAGGTGGAGTCATGCATTTATGGGTGAGACGGTTTTGGGACAGATCATGAGGTTGAATCGTGGATGGATAAGCTTAAAAGATCTTAATGTATGTTGTCTCATGTGCTATAAATCAACTTATTCTGAAATATATATATATATATATGACCTAACACTTCTTTTCACCCTTGAATATATAATGACCAAGCACAAAACTTGAGTGACATCATCCTAAAATCCAGGGCATGACATCATATCCATCATTTTTGAGTAAAAGAATGCGTAACTTTTGAATTAATTAAACACCCAATTACAATGGATCAATCTCAAACAATTACTGTTAAAGGCTGCATACCAAAAGGCAGCGTACAAATTAAGCTAGATACCAACGCTAAAGGATGTGTTTGAAGGTACCAACTTATCAATCTGGTGATCGAGTGAATTAGGATCGAATCCCACTTTTACCCCAAAAATAAAACGAGAAGGAAAAAAAAAATCAATCAAGGGAATGTTTTGTTAAAAGTGAAACTGAAAACATGTGCTTCTAAAAGTACTTCTGAACAGTTGTATATGGTTGCTTTGTTTGAAAAGTGAGAGCTAGAAACGAGAAGGGGATGGTGTTCAACCAAGGAACTGAAAATGATTTCAGCAATTTTGGCCCATCCTACTTCAAATTAGTCGAACTCATCTTTTTAGTTGCAGTAGGACGACTTGGGACCACTTCAACCAACCAAACATCCCAACTTTAATTTCTGCCGGAATTTCTTTCCTGGACACCAGCCATCCAAACCTGATATACCCTAATTAAATTAAATGGCAAAGCAAAATATTCCCAAACCATTATCTTCTCGGCTCCTCTAGCTGAACATAAGATCGGATTGATTGGCGTCCCCACCAAAAATAAAATGAAATAAAAAGAAGAGGATCGAGCAAGCCCAATTAATAAATTTTACTTCCTTCAGACCATGAAATAGTGCACAAAACAGGATCAGGTAGAAGAAAAGACTTCATAAGTTAAAGCAGACAGAAAGAGAAGCGAAGCATGGAAGTGTACGGTTACAAGACCTAACAGGGAACAACTTCAGTTCATCATACATGCACCAGTCATTTGACTCAACAACTTACATATATACCCTTAATTTAGCCAAAATAAACTTAAAAAGGATTCCTACGAAGTAGCAGACACACACAAATTAGCACACTTCATGAGGTGACGCCCAGCTAGCTAATCGCCGATATCGTTGTTGTTCGACAGCTTAAGTCGGCAGATGGGGCAGACGGCATTCCTGTCGAGCCAGTTGGCGATGCACGCGGGATGGAAGACGTGACTGCAAGGCAGCCACCCCGCCGGCGTTCCACTCACTATATTCTCGAGGCATATAGAACACATCTCTGAAGTTGTACCCATGAATGTATCCACAGTCAGATGGTATCCAATCGCAGCAGGGGATAAACCCCTCCTCATCATCCCCACCGCCTCCAGAAATGGAGCCACCGGTTGGCCCAGGAGGCGAGTCAGCAACGTCTCCAAGTCAACATAATCCTCTGGATCCCCCGGAGGATCCCCCACCACCCCCTCCAGCACGATATCCCGCCTGACCCCATCTCCCACCACCCCCTCCGGCGCCGCCAGTTGTTGCACCTCCGCATCCGCACCCACCCCCTGATCCGACGCCGCGGGGTCCACCTCAGCGTCCCCGACGACCTCCGCCTCCACCTCACCCAGGTACGAACCACCGTCGTCGTCGTCGTCTGCGACGGCATTGTAACCGAAATGGATCGTGATGTTGAGATCGACGATCATCCACACCGCCCGGTGCTGGAGGGAAGCCGCATTCTGGGCAGCGTCCCGGGCTTCGTTGACGATGACGTCGATGAAATACTCCTGCACGAAATCCCGGAGGTGGGGGACGGAGCGAATGTGGGCGGCGATGGCCTGCCCGGCCACCGTCTGCTCAAAGGAACCGAAAGCCTGAAGGTCCTCGAACCAGGACTCGCGGATCGGAGGGGTGAGGAACCCCTCGTTGTCGACATAAAGAGGGGCGTGGACCAGGAAGGAGCGATTCTGCTGGTAGAGCACAACATGAGCGCGGTCGACGCGGTGGGGTTCCACGCCGGTGGGCGCCGAATGGACGAAAATGTCCACATACCCTTGGCCCTCCCCCCAGTAGTTGTAGAAGGATCTTTGGACCGGCCGCCAAGGGTCCATGGTGGCAGTGTGGTAGTGGAGATCAAATGGGTGATCGAAGTGGTGCAAGGATTATTAGGGAAAGTATACTGGGAAAAGACTAGCTAGAGACATGCATGTTTAGCAACGAAGGATGAGGAGGAAAGGAGGAGAGAAAAGCAACAGCTGGTGGGAAGGAACGATAAAGGTGATGAGTTGTCGAGGGCTTAGAAAAGCTGTGTGGTTGAAAGGATAGAGCTCTTCCCTTCTTATAGCTAGGCTTCTTTAGCAAAGAGAGAAACGCAACGACCGGTGGGAAGAAAACAAAGAGCGTTAATTCCCCGGAACGAGCAGTAATAACATGTTTAATTTAGTGGCTTCCGACGCAATGCACTGGAGGCCAAAGAATGAAGTAGGACCATCTCTAGTTCTGGCTTGAGACAAAAGGGCAAAAAAAGGTTTCCAGTTCTACAATCACAGCCGTTCTTGTAAGGCGTGATCAGCACCTATGATTACCTGAGCCTGGAGGACTATATAACACGTTATACTATGTATCGTAAAAGATATATGCAATCATAAGCCATTGCATAATAAATAGACGGTCGTGATCGGTCCTCACCCGTTCGACCCAGAACTGATGGTATCCGGTCTCAAAGGATCAAAAAAAAGTACTAAAAGCCACATATGACTGAGAATATGTGGATACTCTCAAGTGTACGTTATCATGACCAGGGACTTTAAGAGGATGGTGGGACAAATTTGACGGCATAAAACTTGACAAAGACTTCGCTTAATCATTGGATTATGTCTTCTAAATCACCTATGTGATGAAGTGTCATATCTTTTATGTTCTCTGATCAGATATTGGCAAGTTGTGCGTTGTCATCGAATTTTTTCGGGGCAAAAAGTAGTTGGTTTTAGTAAAATTTCCATTGGCTCGATATCTTTTTTATTTCTTATGGCTTGGAAATATCCTCATTCTGCAGCGGTTACAGATTTTTGTCCTGGAGTCAGCAACTTTAATTTGTTTTGTTCAAATGTAATCATGTTAGTTTGCCCATGGAGGTTTTTGTTATCCATTTTGCCATTTGCATTTTTTTTATTTAAAAATTTGTTGAGTGAAGACCAAGGCTGAAAAAATATTAGGGGAAAAAAAAAACATCAAGGAATTCGACAAGATTTCTATCAATCAGTTCTGATTATGCTTTTCCTAATTCCTTTTTGCATTTTCTGATTTTTTAATCATTTTCAAAGAATCCTTTTTATTGATTAGTTTTTGTATAATTTTCAAGGAAATGGCTACTCTTAAAATGTTGATTTTAAATTAGTTATTGTTATTTGAAACCATAGAGTCTATATCAAAAAAAGACCCTGGTTTTGTTATATGTTCTTTAGCACAATGGACTTGTATTTATTCATCTATGGTTAGCAGATTACACATCAAAAGAATAGATGCTTTGCAAAATGATACTTGGTAAGTGCATGAGTTAAATTTCATAAACTTTGTTCAAGCAAAATTTTCAACAAACAATCCTACGTTCATCATATGTTGTACAGTGTAGCAGCATTTATTCTATACTTATGGAATGATAGAGGGTTCAAATAAGTGCATCACTTATCTTCAACAATATTGTTTTTTTTTTTTTTTTTTTTTTTTTTTTTTTTTTTTAAAAATAAATTTACTTAGACCACCTTGAATCTCATTTATTGTATGCTGCAAAGGGATGACAAGCAACAGTACACCTTTTTTTTTTTTTTTTTTTTTTGACAAGCAATGGCAGTGGATTGAACAATGACAAGCAGCAGTACACTACTATGGACTCTATGTTCTAGGGATGTTCCTAGAAGATAATTGACAAGCGCATCATTTAACTTCAATAAATATTATCCATTGGAGAAAACTTTATACAGGGCATCCCTTTTAACTTTAGATTCATCATTTTCTGTATGCTTGCAATGAATTGTAATTGTGCAAGTTATATGCTGTGGATCAAGTGAGCACGCCATTTATTTTCAATAAATTTCATGGAGATAATTTTATTTAACCTGATCTTGACTCTAGATTCATCATTTGTCGTATATCATATATATGAAATGGCGGCCAATCTATTAACAATAAACAACAACATGATATGTTGGATTCAAATATACGAGGGACATTTTAAAAAGCTAACCTGATCTTATCATTTATTTTCAATAAATCTCAATGGAGAAAATTTTACTTAGCCTGATCTTGCTCTAAATTCAACATTTGTCAGTAGTATACCATACATATCAAATGGTAGTTGATCTAGCAATAATAAACTACAACCTGATATGTTGGTTCAAATATTCTAAAGATACCTTAGAAAGAAGACTTGATGAGCACATCACTAATTTTTCAATAAATTCAACTCAGATTTTATTTAACCCAATCTTGAATCTAGATTCTTAACTTGTCGTATATCATACATGTCAATGGCGACGTATCTAATCGTTGATGTCAAATGGTGGTTGTCTAGCAATAATAAACAATAGCATGATATGTTGGATTCCAATATTAATTTTAGGGATATATTAAAAGGCGAACTAGATGAGCATATCATTTATTTTTGGAACATATTATTCGAGAAAATTTTACATCACTGATCTTGACTTTAGATTCATCATTTGTCAGTAGTATACTGTATATATCAAATAGCAGTGGATCTAGTAATAATTAATGACAACTTGATTTGTTGGATCCGGATGTTCTAGGGATGCTTTTAAAGGCGAACTTGATGGGCATTCCACTAATTTTCAATAAATTCAACTTGAAAAGCTTTTACCTAAACCATATGTGACTCTAAATTCATAATTTCTCATATACCATATATATCAAATAATAACGAATCTAATATTAAATGCGAACATAATCTGCTATTAAAGCATTTTTTATGCTAGATATTCAGCATTTCTCATACTACAAATTAAGTACTTGTCACAAATATCCAATGGAGGTGGGTCAAGCGACGATAAGCAGCAAGATGATATCCTAAGATCATGTTATTTTTAACCTAAATTTGACTCCATATTCATAATTTGTCGTATGTTATACATGTCAAATGGCGGCAGATCTAGCAATAAACGACAACATGATATGTTGTTAATCCATTTTTGATGCTAGATTCACCATTTGTCGTACTCCAAAAGAATTATCACAAATATCAAATGGAGGTGGGTGAAGCAATAATAAGTGACCACATAACATCCTATGATCAATTTATACATAACTCGATCTTGACTCCATATTCATAATTTGTCGTATACCATACATGTCAAATAGTCGACAACATGATCTACTATTAAACCATTCTTGATGCTAGATTCAGCATTTGCCGTACTCCAAAGGAATTATCATAAATATCAAATGGAGGTAGATCAACCAACAATAAGCAACAACATGAAATCTAAGATCATTTTATACTTAATCTAATCTTGACTCTAGATTATAATTTGTCGCATACCGTACATGTCAAATGGCGGCAGATCTAGCAATAAATGACAACATTATATACTATTAAACTGGACTTGATGGTAGATTCATCATTTGTCATACTACAAAGGAATTATAAGTATCAAATATTGGATATGGGTCAAGCGACAATAAGTGACAACATGATATCCTAAGATCATGCTATACTTAACTCGATCTTAACTCTAGATTCATAATTTGTCATATGCCATGCATGTTAAATAGTGGTAGATCTAGCAATAAACAACAACATTATCTACTATAAAACCGTTAACGCTACATTCACTATCTATCATGCTACCAAAGAATTATCAAAAATACTAAAAATAGAGATAGGTAAGCGACAATATGCGACAACATGATCTCCTAAGATCATCTTATACTTCATCCAATCTCGATTCTAAATTCATAATTTGTCCATATACGTCAAATGGTGGCAAATCTAGTAATAAACAGCAGCATGATGTGCTATTAAACCATTCTTGATGCTACATTCACCATTTATCATACCATAAAGGAATTATTGCAAATATTAAATGGAGATAGGTCAACCGACAATAAGCGATCACATGATCTCCTAAGATCGTTTTATGCTTCACTCGATCTAGACTCAAAGGAATTATATATCACCAATATCAAATGGAGGTGGGTCAAGGGACAATATGAAATCCTAAGATCATTTTAGAAAGCCCGACTTGGAGGTACATTGTTTATTTTCTATAATTTTTTTAGAAGGGCCATGGTTAATTTACCGCTATTTTTATAATATTTCCATATATGATAACATGTGGCATGTTGGATCTACATAAATACATACATTTGTACGTACGTAACTGTGTATCTATGCATACATGTCATTGCATGTATATCTTGGTTCTTTGCCTGGACGCTAACGTGGAGGCTTGGCACAATTCTTTCTAGCATGTCATCCAATTAACATATGCTCTTAGATCATTATACCAACAATAATCATATAAACCAGAAACTCCAGAAATTATGAGATGGCATGAAACCAAGAAGCAGCACACTCGAATTTTCTTTTTAAAAAAAGAGCATGCTTTACTTATTTCAGTCTTACATGGAAATCATTTTTTTCTGAAAAAAAGAAAACAAAGAAAGGAAACTAAAACTAAAGAAACATGCACTCTATTTGTTCCTTGACATCTCTAGAACAAAGTTAACCTTAGGCCGGTGGCTTTTTTTTTTTTTTTTGTTGGGGAAATGCATGCGGCCGGTGGTTCATATCATATGACATGATCTTCATGGCAATAGAAAGCGGCAGATGGGGCAGAGCCTGCTGGCCTGCAGCCACCGGGTAATGCACACCGGGTGGAACACGTGGCTACATGGAAGCCACCCGGCCAACGAACCCCTCTCTAGGTCGCCAAGACAAATGGTGCATCTCGTCGGCGAACCTCGACCCATAAAGCTGGCCACCATGAGACTCGGGTCGCCGGCACCGCCGCCGGCCTCTCCTTGTTGGGGGTCATCATGGTCCCGGACCCAGTTGCCGAAGATGAGCACATGGGGCCAATAAGGGATGCGGGACTTGATGTAGGAGTCGGCAACGACCCACATAATCCTGTGGCCTTGGGCGACCGCCCGGCGAGCAGCGTCGCGGGACTCGACGAGGATGGTTTCCTCGACGAAGTTGCGGGCCTCGTGAGGGATGAGAGGGATGGAGAGGAGGCTCGATGCCAAGGCCCGCCAGGTTGGAGTGCGCTCGGGATTGGTGAACGAGACGAGGTCCTCCACCCAGGTGTGGTGGCCCGGGGGGAGGCGGCGCTCGTATTCACCGCGGGTTGGAGCGCCTACCCGGTGCATCAGCTGGCGCCATTTAACGGTGATCTTGACGCAATTGCGATT